>VXBJ01001768.1:0-164730 GCA_013400055.1 Nycticryphes semicollaris
CATAAAGGTTCAAAAGTGACAGGTGGAGTGACTCACAAGGTTCAGAAAGGGCTCCCTTGCTTTCTAAACTCCTTGTCGGAGAGGAGTCTAGGTGCGGTCAGATCCAGTCCTAGTGCCAGACTCGGTCAACACTCTGAACCGACACCATTGCACCGCGCGTCTCCAACACACGCAGCTCTCGGTTGACCTGGGGCAACTGGGCATAAGAGGTCAATAGAGGTCTTTTGGGGTCTTTTCGCCCGATTAGGCCAGTTTGGAACAGATTACAATCAGCAGGATGTTCTGTAAAACCCCATTCAGCTATGATAGGGTCGGGGGTGGGTGAGTGGACTGGTCACAATGACTGGTGTGTTTTTAATTCTTCAGAGTTTTTACCGCCTCATTATGTTCTGAACTCCACTCCCAGGATTTGCCTTTCCATAAAAGTGAGTATAATGGATGAGAAATTATAGAAAATCCAGATATATGCTTCCTCCAATATCCTACAGTTCCCATTAACTGCAATAATTCCTTCTTTGACTGGGGCATTTGCAGCTCTTTGATTTTCCTTAAGATACCCAGAGGAATCACGGACACTGCCTGCTATCCAGCAAGTACCTAAAAATTTCCCTTCTTTACTTGGTCCCCGGCATTTTCTATGTGGAACCTCAATTTCTCCTTCACTTAGTCCTTGCTGTGTTGCCGCTTCCCCCACTGTCTCAGGAGAAGCTCCTCCAATCAGAATATCATCCTTATATTCGTTCAGGTTCACATTTGGGGGGAGTGAGACTGACTAAAAGTCAGCAAGTTCAACATCAGCGGTTGTGGGTGAATGTTTATCCCCCTGTGGGAATCTGTTGAATATATATTGTAATCCCTCCCGAGTGAAAGCAAACTTCTCTTTACCCTCCTCCTCCAAGGGAACCATAAAGAGCCTATTTTGTGTCTAGTGCTGCCATCCATGGGTACGCAGCTGCTTGCAGAGTTAAGATCACAACGTTTGGTGCAGCGGCCGTTAGCGGGGCTGTCTTGGTGTTTAGACAGCGGTAGCCCACTCTTAAATGCCCAGACAGGTGAGTTATACGGGGAGTGTGTTTGGGGGATAATTTGTCTTTTCTCTAATTTAGCTATGACTTCAGAAAATCTTTCTTGTGCTGCAGCAGAGATCGGATACTGCGGTACGTTAGTGATCTTTGACTCAAGGAGTGCAGGGGCTTTGTGGAGCACCCGCACTGCTGCTGCCCAGTTTCTGCATGGATTAAGGTCTGCGTGTGAGCCGGAGGACCACACACTGCCAACCAGCAGGCACCAGGTTCAGCTGTTTAGAAGATCAAAAACTAAAATACTTTGATGTTGAACTGTAATTACAAAGCAAACAGACAATACGCGCTTCTCACCTGGGAGCCATAAACTAACCTGAGTAGTTTGACATAGATGGGTTCCCCTGTCCACACCTGTTATTCTAACTCTTTTCTGTCGACATCGTATGCCCAGCTTCTCGGCATCTTGTTGTGTTAATATAAAAATTTGTGCTCCCGTATCCATTAATACCTTTACTAATTGTCTTTGAGGACCAACTGGAATTAACATGCATGTGTCATCATAATTTATCCACTGATAAGCCTCTACTTTCCACACAGGCAGGCCCAATTGCCTTCTAGGCATCACTTGTTTTTTTACTTTGTGTTCTGCAATTCCTCTTTAAGAGGGAGAAAGGGATCATTCCCCTTCAAAGAAGTTGAAATACAGTCTCTGTTTTCATCATTATCTCATTTCTGGAATGCTTCAATCAGACTCAAGATAATGCCAGTAGGCAGACCTTGAATCCTGGGTCTGGGAATGCCTGGTGCTAATGCTTTCCTTCACAATTCATTCATTGACTGTGCTTGCAAGTTTTTGTTTCCCCTTTGACTGAATTCCAGAACCCTGCAGACTGCCCTGGATCCCTATGGAATCCTGCAGGCCCATCCACACCCCTGCAGCCTCCCACAAACCTCTGTGGACCCCTGTGAACCCATAAGGACCCCCCTCTACTCTTTGTACCCATGTGGACCTTCCCAAAACCCATGTGGACTGCTATAGAGCCCTGTAGACACCCCCAGACCCCTGTGGACACCTGTGAATGCCCATGGAACCCCCAGACCCATGCAGAACCACTATGGAATGCTATGGACCCCACTCTGCCCCTGTAGACCTCTGCAACACACCACCACCCCCACCTCCAGACCACTGTGGAACCCCAAGCTCCCTGCAGATGCCCCCGGGCCCCTATGGACCCCCCCCACAAGACCACTGTAGATCCCCACAGAATCCTATTGACAATTCCCAGAACTCTGTGGACCCCACCAGACCCCTATGGACCCCTCCCATATATTTTCCATCCTACCTGCGGCCCCAAGTTCCTTTCAAGTTGTTGCTCTTCAGCAGCTTCCCACTCATGCCATTTATCCCCAGCCACTTCCTCTGGGATTTTGGGGATGAGTGCTCATTTTGTGCCTCCATCAATGATCAAAGGACCCAGAGGACAGGGTCAGACAAAGCTGCTCTGAGGGACACCACCTGGTACATCGTGAATGAAGTCCTGGGCAAGGTTTTCACAAGGAATCATGGACCCAGCCAGCAGGCAACGACACTGCAGGACTGCACATGCAGCAGGGCTGTGACCATCACCGCCACAAGAGAGGTGTTGGAGGCCAGCGACAACAAGTTCCCCACAGCTTGGCCCACACCTGAGCCCTGTGAACCTTGGGGCATCAGTGCTGCCAGCAGGGCCTCTGCACCAGCTTCCCAGGACAGAGACACGGGACCAGGGTGCTGGGGATGAGTGGTAGCTGGCCCAGAGCTGGACAGAGGAAGCAGGAGACAGAGCTGGTGACCTGCAAAGAGTGTCTCCTGCCCTGGCTGAACACCGCTCGCCTCTGCCTTCTGCAACAGAAGAGGAGGCCTGGCCTGTCTTTGGCCAGCAGGACCCAGAGGCAGAGAGCCAGGAAGCTCCCCCATACACCCCTCCAGACTACAAGGATGAGGCTTTGCAGGATACAGCCCCGAGCGTTATGAGGGAGGCTGTGATCAAAGCTCTGCCCAGGTTGCTGGTCTGCAAGGCCAAAATAGAATTATCTCAGTCTTAACTTTAAAGGAAATAGGAAGCAAAGTATTTTGTTTCCTAAATAAAAAAAACACCACAATTTATTCTAAGCCCATTACATATTATAAGTGAAAAAAATTAGTTCTTAGCTTCCATTCTGTAAATTAATGGAAGACACAAATTAGAACAAGAACTAAAGGTATCAGTCCTGAATGTAATAATCTGTATTTATAGAGGGATGTCAATATTCATTGAGTTTCATCTGTAGGTTTCAGCTGACAATTTTCATCTGTAGGTTTTTGCCCCACTGCAAGCTTGTGCGAGACGAACCTGGAAAGAAAGATAAATTAATCAGTACTCTAAGAGCATCCCACAACTACTTACAACTTCTGCCTAAAGTAGAAGACACTTTCAGTTTTGATTCAGTTTTTCAAAACATTGTCAGTAGTTCTGTACTCTCAACAGCTTTTTCAAGAAGCATATGGTTTATACACACTTTGTATTTATACACACTTTGTATTAGATGTGATGTAGCTACTCCCTCTTCTTCCCTTCTCAGTTCATGCTGCTTCTTGACCAGTGACATGAGCCAAAATACAAGACAACAGGGGAAACTTAACAAGTTTCTATTGCAGCTCAACATTCCAGTGACTAACAACAGGGTGACAGCACCACCTGACAGCTTCAGGCCACAATTCACAAAAATGCATAGACTTACTGACAGCTTCTTCATAACTCCTTGGGCCTCTGGATTCAGATGAAGAAGATTCTTCTTGGTCAAATCACTTGCTGTTAAACGAATGCTCTGTGAAAAAAAACACCAAATGTTAAGTTTTCTGTTGAAGTAGCCAGATGCAAGTGGGGAAAAAAAAAAACCAAACCAACAAAATCCAAGCATACTAGACAACATACAGGTATGCATCTTGACAAAAAGCTCAGCTCATACCTTCCCTGCAAGTGCATTAACACAATACTCCCAGAAGAAGTTACTGTAAACATTCTTAGGTGCACAGCAAAACATCATTCCACATTCCGCTTGGACCAGCTCCCTCCCACTTTGAACTAAAAACTTTTCATGGTTCTTTTTCAGCTTGATCAATCCTCTGATGAACTGCAGTGGCACAGCTAAAGAGAGAAGAGTGGGTGACCTGAAACTGCCAGGAGCCCTAAGAAGTTACAAGCTCTCTCTTCAGCAGAGATTTTACAGATTAGAGTTTCTAATTTACCTCCCCTCCGCCAACAGGGACGGTAATGAAGACATCGCTGCTGTCAGCCAGGGGGCTGCCATTCGCAGAGATAGTGTAAACACGTTCATTTACTGCAGGGACACGCAAACCCGGTGTCTTGAAAATTCTGAAACAAAGAGTTATAGGCAAGTAATTACACTGCAACTCCTCAAAGAGCTTGGACTAAAAGCCTTTTATTTCAGGATCAAAGAGCCACTAAAGATTATGCTGCAAATAGATGATAGATATATACATTAGAGGGGGGCCCGTGCAAACATCATGAAGTTTAACCAGGCCAAGTGGAAGGTCCTGCACCTGGGGCAGGGCAACCCAAAGTACAAATACAGGCTGGGCAGAGAACAGCCCTGAGGAGAAGGGGTGTTGGTGGATGAGAAGCTACACAGACCCTGGCAACTGTATTGGCAGCTCAGAAAGCCCCCTGCATCCTGGGTTGTGTCCCCAGCAGTGTGACCAGCTGGGCCTCCCTCTGACCTGAGGAGACACACCCCACCCCCGCCCCTGAGTGCTGCCTCCAGCTCTGGGGCCACCAACATCAGAAGGACATGGAGCTGCTGGAGTGGGGCCAGAGGAGGCCATGGAGGTACTGTGAGGGTTGGAGCCCCTCTGCACTGAGGACAGGCTGAGCAAATTGGGGGGGAATGAAATCAGCCTGGAGAAGAGAAGGCTCCGAGGAGACCTTGGAGCTCCTTCCAGTCCCTCAAGGGGCTCCAGGAAAGCTGGGGAGAGACTCTGGATGAGGGAGGGGAGCTCTAGGAGGAGGGGGAAGGGTTTTAAGGTGAAAAAGGGGAGATTGAGGTGAGCTGTGGGGAGGAACTTGTTTGGGGTGAGGGTGGTGAGAGCCTGGCCCAAGTTGCCCAGAGAAGCTGTGGCTGCCCCATCCCTGGAGGGGTTCAAGGCCAGGTTGGAGGGGGCTTGGAGCCACCTGGGCTGGTGGGAGGTGGCCCTGCCCAGGACAGGGGGTGCTGCTGGGGGGGCTTTAAGGTCCCTTCCCACCCAAACCATTCTGTGATTCTCTAAAACAACTGGACTGGTAAGGGACTCCCCTATATCTAAGGGGTTAACAGAGTCATTTAACAGAATACAAACCTGGAATCAAATTTGGGTGTGACCGTGGAGGTACCTCCCCGAGCACACAGATCAACAATTCTGCCAGTAGCTGGAGTGATGAAGTTTTTGCTTGACCTGTGTCAAGAGAAATAAATAAACATCTCCTCATAAGAAGGTTTTTAACAAATGTACAAGCACTATCTTATCAAAGGCTTCAATGAGGTTATCGCCATGGAAAAACAGAGCTTCTTACTAATCAAAGGTAAACCCCAAGGCTAGGGATAGCTGGTCACCACAGGAGAGGAAGTTGCTCATGTCTCATTTCCTGTCAGGTCGCTGATTTGTTTTTTTTTTTTTTCTCTACAGCATGGCACTACATCAACCAGCCTACTAAACTATACTCCGTTCCATTTAAGAGTTGTATTAGCACTATGCACTTAATCTCCATTTCTGAAATGGTATCTCCTATTACCTTTTACTCATGCGCTTCACTCTCGCTGAAGGAGCTCTTCGGCTCCTGGACACTGGCACTTTTTTAGTGGATGCCTTCACCTGAAACACACATTGCTCACCAAATCAGTTACTTAACAGTCACGTGACAGCTGAGTCCACAAGCAAATGCTTCCACACACGTTTGGCTCAAGAGGCTCCTTTTTATGGTAGAAGTGTCCAGAAACAAACACCATCCAAGCTTCTGTGACCTTCCCCTATTACCAGGCATTTCAGGAAGCAATACCTGGTTTGAAGTCCCCCTAAGAGTATCCCAGACAGCTCTACTGTCACAGGCGTCACCTCAGAAAGTGGCTTATACCTTGGGAATAAAGTCCTCGGAAAAAGCAGCTACTTACCTTTCCAGTTCTTGGATTAATGTTTTCAGCTTCTGGATCTGGCAGACACTGGCTATCATTTTTTTTTGTTGTAAGAGGAAGCAAAGGAGGCTCTCCTTCTTCTTCAATAGCTTCAATATTCTGTTTAGGTTTCTCCACTAGAAGGAGAAGTGTTATTTAAGTTGAAAATAAATAACTTTACATTATTAGTTAGCAGCTGCAGTAAACAGTAAAGAACTACAAGCATTTTTGACAACTTTTTGACAATTTTATTCTGCAATCCAAACTCCAATGTAACCCTGACAGATTACTGACTTGACAGAGCACCATTTTGAATGTTTAATAAAATTAAGAAGAGCTACTGCAAATAGTAGGGATAAACAGAGGATTATTTTCCTGTCTTTAAATATATTGAGGGGTGTAAGTAAGAACTGAATTATTATTCACAGCATGTAAATCACAACACACTTTCATCTCACTGAACTCATCACAATGCTTAAAACAAACTGACCTTTCTTGATGATTTTTAAGGGAGTTTGGATAACTTCTGCTGTTAACTTGTTTATTTCTGTTATTCCCAAGGCTGCCTAAAATTAAAAACAGTCACAACCCCATTAGGATTATTAGTAGCATACAGTTCTGAGAAATACAGATTGTAGAGCAAATCCCTGTACTCAACCTGGGACCCTTAATTTTATTCTGGAGGTGACAGCAACATGTGAGATCTGCAGGCCATTCAGAACTAACGTGCCTTATTTGGCAGCTCTGAGTATGCTCCACTCCTGCCCTGCTGCTCAACCCATTGAGAAAGGCTTTAATTTACTGAAAAACGCATGTGCTTTTAGGGATCTAGGAGGGAAATCAAGCAGGTAAGGCAAGATCAACAAGAAGCAGTGTGAGCATGCAAATCCTACATTAGGTACAACAGGCCTCTGTTATTGTTAAATTTTAAAGCACCATTTGGGAAATATTTATGTATTCTGCTATTGCAAGGCTCCTACAGACTCAAGAATCCCTTTGTTTCCTACAGAGGCACACAGTGCCGTCAGGAAAGGGTATTTATGTTAGAAACCTACCGTTGCTGCCTCTTCCAACACATTTGTGCTTCCTCCTTTAGCTAAAAAGAAAATATTTTTTAAAAAATCAATACATATTTAAGACAGCCGTGCAGTGTAAGTAGACACACTGTGACACATCACCACCAAAATGCAAAAAACACACACAAACCCATTTACTTGGCAGTGAGTGGCCTCAGACAGAGAGAACAGTGCTTCCCAACAGCCCAGGGGATTCTGGACAGAGGAGATCCCTTTACTGCCGTTGTGTTCATCACCTCAGGGAAAAGGTGCCCCCACCAGCCCGGTACCACCCCGCCCCGTACCGAAGTACTCGACCCAGTTCATCTCGCGGATCTCCGGCGGCAGCCGCAGGATCTCCATGTCGTACAGGTGTTCTACCTCCTTGATGAGGCGCTCCCCGTCCGCCCGAATCCGCTCGATCCGCCGTTCCACTGCCAGGGACACACACGGCTTAGTCACCGCTCCAGGCTCCGGGGCCCGCTCCCGCCACCGCCACCGCGGCCTACCCTCACGGTCGAAGTCCTTCAGAAAGGCCGCCAGCTTCCTCCTGCGCGCGCTTGCAGCAACCTTCTTTCGCCCAGGCGCCATCGCTGTGTTGCAGAGGGCTGGGGTCGGTACCGGGGCCGGGGCTGGAGCTAGGAGCGCTGCCGCCCGCCGCGCGTTCAAACCCAACCGCCGCCGCCTCCCGGCCAATCAGAGCCCGGCGCGGAGCAATGACACCATGGGGCGCCGTCGCCTTTCCGGTTTAGCGAGTTACTATGGTGGCAGCACTGGCGGAAGCGCTGCGAGAGTGGGCGACAGCGGTGGCACGGCAGGATATGGCTTGGCGGGCGGCGCTGGCCGCCTGGCAGCCGCTGCTAGGTTCGCTGGCCGGGCTGGCGGCGCAGATGCGGGCGGGGCAGCGGCTGGCGTGGGACGGGTCACCGCTGGGTGCCTTCGGCGAGCTGCGGGCGCGGCTGTGGCGGAAGCAGCGCGGCGCGGCCGAGGCGCTCCTGGAGCAGCTCAGTGGTTGGCGGTGAGGCGGCGGGGCTGGGCTGGGCCGGGCCGGGCTGGGCCGAAAGTGTGGGGTCGCAGCTGAGCCACCTCTACTTTGTTGCGCAGGATGGAACTGCGGGCCGTGAGGGACGCCGTGGGGGCCGGCGTGGCCGCCGTCCTGCGGCTGTACGAGGAGCGCGCGGCGGAGCTGGGCCTAGCGGCGGCTCTGCGGCGCGGGCCGTGCAGCCCCTCGCTGGCAGACGCACTGGAAGGACTGCAGGACGTAGGGCGCTATTACCGGCACTTGTATCCTTCCGCGGAGGGGCTCTCCGAGCAGTGCTGGGGGGCGCCTTTTCTTCTTTGTCGTCCTTAATGGGCATTAAGGTACCTGGAGAGCAAGCTTCTTCTCCATCGTATCAGCTGTGACAGCCTGGCAGACATGGAAGCTCTCCCGCAGTCTTGGGAGAGGATTTTGGAGCGTTACAAGGCAGACATTGTTCAAGGTAGTCCTACCTAAAGCAGACCTTTTCTTGAGCTCTGTGCTGATGTCTCAGTGCTGAAGGCCTGGTGTTGCTGTCTTGGTGTCAGTAGCAGTGGGTGACCTTGCTCAGTTTGCACTTGATCTCTGTCACCTGCTCTGAGGTGCCATGAATGACTTCAGTCATAAATACCGTCACACCCTGGGCACAGCTGGAAGCAACATCCTTCCTCGCAGTGTAACAGGGGGCATAGGAATCCATTTCACTTGGGCTACTAAGTTAGCTTTACTTACTTTTTTATTTATTGCTATTAGAAACAAGTTAATTTTTTTGTGGGTACGGAACACAGATAAAACTACATAAGCTAATGTGGTTGATTTTTCCCTTTAAACTCAGATAGCCTTCTCACGATTAATCTGTTTGTGGAGAACCACCGAGAGCTGTGCTGCTCACCAGGATCCTGACAAACAACAGGAGGGACTGATGTTGACCAGCTTCTACAAATCTAGAATGTTCTGAAATGATCATGACAAGGCTGATGGATTGAGGAAGCTTAACTGCTGCCTTTTGGAAGGTGAACGAGTTGGGTAGTTGGCCTTGGTAGGAAATGCTTGGACTGTTGCATTTTCAAGTGGAAGGGGATTTGGTGTCTGACGAAGAGGCTGAGCTGAACAAGCCAGGAGGATAGAAGGGCGTTATCTTCAGCTACAGAAGTCGTCCTCTTTGGCCTGCCATGGATATTTTTGTATACTGAAAAAATGTTGAGACTTACTAACTTGAGGTGTGCTGGAAATAAGTGAGTGTAACATAAAGTACAGCAGACTGATGCCACATAAGAAAGATGTTTAGGTACCGTCCTTACAAATAAATAATGTCAAAACAGATCTGGCACATGAATGGGTGCAGCAGAGGCCTGGACTGCATAGACTGTCCTGTACTTCAGAGAATGGAGGGTGAGAAGGGTCCTGCTGGTGCTGGTTGTTTATTAGAGCTGCACTGGGGGTGTGGGTGCAAGAGGAGAGGTCTCCCAGCTGGGGGGAACTGGGGGCTGCATATGTCCCCTTGAGAGGGCAGGGAGAGTGACCAGGCCCCCTCAGGATGTGGGACAGGGGCTGCAGGCATTCCCCCTTGGGGGTGGCCAGGGACATGCTCGGGATGTGGGGTGGGGGAGCTGCAGATCCCCGCTCAGGACACAGGGAAAGTGGGCTGTAAGGGTCCCCCCTCAGGGGTGCAGGCAGAAGAGCCTAGCAGCAGTGGGGAGAGGGAGAAGGGCTGGACGGCACCAGCAGGGCTGGGTCTCCCCCTACCAGGACGAAGGAGAGGGGCTGGGGGACCCTGTGGGGTGCAGGGCAGTACTGGGGGTTAAGGGGATCCCCCCAAGGAGTGTGGGGAGAGGGGCTAGGAGTGCAGACCCCTCACTGGGATGCAGAGAGCAAAGACCGCTGGGCAAAGTGGGCTGCTGTGCAGGGACCCCTACCCGATGGCTGTGGTCATCTGGGCTCCTGCTCTGTTGCTCTGGCCAAGACAGTTCTTTTTCTTGGCAGCCACCGTGGGTTGAGGAGCAAAACAGCCAGAGTCTGATACTGCTGGGGTATCTTGGCAACTGCTACTGAGCAGCCTCAGGGCTGGCTGCAGCTCCCACGCAGCTCCTGTGGTGTGCAGGGACCCCCCTGTGCAATGGTTGCGAGTGTGCAAGGACCCTTATGCAACAGGGTCTGCTGTGCAGGGAGCCCCCCCTGCAATAGGGACTGGGTGCCAGGATCACTCACTGCCCAGGGCAGCACTGGTGTGTGAGGAAACATGCAAAAGAGTGTGCAACACATGGTGTGCAAGGGATGCATGTGGACCAGTGTGCAATGGGGTGCTGGGACAAGGCTCTGTCTAAAGCAGGACAGCCACATGTTGGTGCAACCGAAAGCCTGGTGGGTGCACAAACTTTCCCGTGCACCAGGGATGATTGTTGCAACACCAAAACTGGTACACATGGAACCCCGAGTGTGCACCAGGAATGCCTGTGCAACACAAACACTGATGTGCACAGAAACCCCCGTGCATCAGGAGCAATCATGCAAGTGTGGCTCCACACACTGCTGCTCAGGACAAAGTTCTGGTGTGCAACCTGCATTTGCATAGACCCCTGTGCCGGGCAGGGAGGCAGATCCAGAGCAGGTTCTCCCAAAAAAATGCATGGAGGGGGGTTGGGGATCTGCAGAAACACCTTTTATTTTGCTGGGGTTTTGGGGGTTTTTTGTTTTTTTTTTTAAACAGAGAATGCATCTCCTGTGTGCTTCCAACTCCCCTTGCCACTACAGAAACATTGGGGCAAGGACCTTTTGGGGTCACAAGCCACCCAAGGGGTGCACTCACCCTGTAGTAGCAGGTCATGGTGCTCCCTCCCTGGTCCCTCATGGGGGCGACACCCCTCACAGCTCGGGTGTGGTGTCAGCATCAGCTTGTCCTGGCAGCGCAGTCAGGCGGAGCTCGGTGTCATGGCGGCTGAGGGCAAAGAGGCGGCCGACAGCCAGCAGTGCCAGCAGCGCCACAGCTGCACAGATGCCGAACATGCTCCTGGTGCCCGTCTGACGGTCGCTGTCGTGGAGAATCAGTAAACCCAGACAGGCCAGTAAGTTCAGGGGGAGGCGAAACCAGTTCATCACACCCAGGCGATCCTTCTCCGGCACCACTTTCCGTCGGAGGAAACCCATAGCTGGGAAGTAGAGCCCACAGGAGAGCTCAATGAGGAGGAAGGCGAGGAAGGACTCAGCCGGGCTCTCCTGGCCTGGGTTTGTAGAGAAGGTGAGCATGAAGAGGGAGAAGAAGACCAGGAGGACAGCGAGGGAGAGGAGGTGGACGGGCTGGAGGTGGTACCTCTTGGAGATGGCCAGGTGGTAGAGTGATGAGCCCAGCATGCTGGCAGCCATGAAGCCAGAGAAGACAATGCCCAAGGGAGCACCATGGGGATCCAGGACAGGGGTCCAGAGGAAGATGAAGATGTAGATGACGCTTTCAAACAGAGCCTGAATGGTGCCTAGGAGAAGGACGCGCCGGTCGGAGAGGAGGCACTTCAAACCATCACCACAGGTTTTGGAGAAAGCTCGTTTCTTCCCATAGTTTTCATCCCAATTTTTCACAGCAAATACTCCCGACAATACCAGGAGGGGAATGGAGACCATGAATGGGGCCACTGGGCCCAACCCCAACCACTCAGCAAAGAAATCAGCTGCCCCCCCAGCCCCCACGGCAATAATGTTGTTCCAAAAAGCCGCCTGGGAGAAGGTGACAGCAATCCACTCTGTTGGAAAATCATATCGCTCCACGTGCTCGTGGACATACCATGCCTCGAAGGCAGAGAAGAGCAATGCCGTGGACAAGCCCCCTAAAATCCTCCCTGCCACCAGCACCAGATAATCCCTGGAGAGTTTGGTCAAACAACAAATTGAGTAGGTGAAAGAGAAAAGGACACAGGATTTTTTCCGACCCAATCGATCTACTAAAGAAGAGGAAACCAACCCAAAAAGGACGCTGGAGGCAAAGCCGCAGACATAGAGGATGGCAATCTGTCCCTCCAGGAATCGGTAGTGCTGGTAGAGTTTGTAGAGGTAGGGTCCCTGCAGCCAGTCAGCGGCCAGTGCCAGCAGATAGACACAGTAGTAGCCACGCTGGAAGCGGCGGAAGGCCGGGTTGGCGTGGTGGGGGGCAGCAGGGGGGCGGGAGCGGCAGGAGGCCAGCTCCAGTGCCAGGCAGGCAGCCAGGAGGAGGGCGCAGGCAAAGTAGGAGGCGAGGAGCATGGTGGAGTGGGGATGATCAGCATCGCCAGGGCTGGAGGGGCTGCAGAGGTCCTGCAGAAGGGACAAGAATCAGGTCAGACAGGTCTGTGGTTTGGGCGGGCTCATGGGGAATGGTGCCTAAAGGTGGCTCTGGCTTCCTCAGCCTCCACTGCCCCCTCCCAGTCAACCCCAGGCAGCCTCCTCCTCACCGAGCAGTTCCTCTCACTTGCCTCAGGACCCTCAGATCAATCTTTACAGCCCCTGTACATNCCACAGCTCGGTGCCTCACAGGGCCCCTCTCGGGGACCTCACAGTCCCGCTCCCCTGGCCTCACACGCCCCCCAGACCCCCACACGCACGCCACAAGCCCCTCCCGGCCCCACAGAACCCATGCCCTTACCTGCCCCCCCGCGGGGCGAGCAACCGCGCGCGCCGGCGCCTCCACTCTTCCGCTTCCGCCTGGCCCCGGCCGCTGCGGGCGCCGCCATCTTGACTGACACCACGTGACGCAGGCCTGCACTCGTCCAGCACCTCTCGAGGTGACCTCTCCCCTCTCTGTCACCTTTGCCCCCAACCGGCAGGGGGCAGGCAGGGCCGTGGGATGTCTATAGAGCCCTGCGTGGGCTGTGGTGACTGTAGGGGCCCTCACAGGGTGGCTGGGGGCTGTCTATGGGGCAGTGGTGTCTCTATGGCCCCGCACAGGGTGCATGTGGAGTGTCCACACGGTATCTCTGTGGCAGCAGTGCCTATGAGTCCCTGTCTGGGGTGTCTGTGGTTACCTATGGGATGCTTATAGGGCCCCTCAGAGGGAGTCTATAGAGTGCCTGTAGGGCAGCAGTACCTATAGGGTCCCTTGTGAGTTGTCGGGGGTGTCTATAGGCCCCCTCAGAGGGAGTCTGTGGGGTGTTTACAAGTCAGCGGTACTTGTAGGGACCTGTATGTGGCATCTGTGCAGCGTTTATAGAATCACAGAATTGTCCAGGTCAGAAGGGATCTTCCAGCTCCTGGAGTCCCACCATCGACCCAGCCCTGCCCAACCCACCACCCACCCGTGTCCCTCAGCACCACGTCTGCCCGGCTTTGAGATCCCTCCAGGGATGGCGACTCCACCACTGCCTTGGGCAGCCTCTGCCAAGGCTTCACAGCCCTTTCCAGGGCAGAAATTTTCCCTTGGTCACTAACATCACCTCGAAAGCCATTTCTCAGAGAATGCCTCACAGAGCCATCAAGACAAAAACAGAACTTTGCAGTTAAGCAGTATGTTTTAATGATGTAAAACAGGCAAGTTTTTGTAACGCAAACTACTTAACCACTCGGCACTGTTGCCTGTAGAAACCAAACATTGCCGTGAAGGCAGGCCTGACACCAGGGGCACTAGCAGCCCATTCACTGCAGGTCCAACAGTCAGGTGCACAAACAGTACAGTGTAGTTTTCTGCAAGGCATACAGATTCATTAAGATTGCTGGCAATAAACGCACTGAGCTGCAGAATAGCTATATAGCTGTAAAGATACAACTGCAATCACAAGCTTGATTTCCCAGGTGAGCACTTGGCATGGGCAAGGTCACCAATATTACCAAAAGGCATCCCTTTTGGGGGGTGAGGAGGACACACCCGTCAAGCTGTCCCTACAATTTGGTGTTGAATTCTTGTCCCTCGATTAGATACAAAATGGGGGTAATATTTATAATCCTATTGTGCAGAGTGGGTGGGACTGTGACCAAGCCGTTGTTCCTTATGGTTGCACCATTACATGTTGCACAAAACTTTTCTTGGTAGCAGTTGTATGAAACATTTATGATGAAAGCAGAAGAACAGGACAGCACAGCCTCCACCCCGGTGTCAGGGCAACATAAACCACCGGATCTTCACCCAGTTTGTGTGTCAGGGCCAGCCACAGACCTGTGCAGAGCTCCCAGCCATGACACTCCTTCGATCGCCTGACTGGGCTGCAGCTTCTGCAAAGAGAGGCTAGAAGAGTTTCTGAGGGGCCACCACAACGCACAGCCCTTCCAGCAGCTCCTGTGAGTGGCACAGCTTGGACACAGCTTCCCAAGGGGCAGTTGTGGGGTGTCTGGGAGCTGTGGGGCAGTCTTTCGGGGTGTTTGGGGACAGAGGGACCTGTGGGGCAGCATCAGGGAGTGACTGGGGTCCCTGGGGCAGGGCTTAGAGGGGGTTGTGGGGTGGTGGTAGCTTTAGGGCATGACAAGGGGCTCTAATACATGGCACAGAGGAGCTTGGGGGCCAGAGGAAGTTCTGGAACACCATATGGGAGCAGGGAGCATTTGGGAGCCCTAGGGCAGGGTTTGGGGATCCTTTCAGGGTACATCTGCAGCATCTGAGGGTGTTTCAGGGTTGTTTGGAACTCTGGGGCATGGTTTTGGGGGACCGGGCTGTTTTTGGAAATGTTTTTGGCCCTGTGGTAGCTTTGTGGCAAGGTTTGGGAGTGTGTGGGGCAGGGTTTAGGGTGGACCTCCATGAGCTGCAGGGAAATCTGCTCTGGCACCTGGAGAACCCCCTCCGTCTCCCTCTTCACTGACTGTGGTGTCTGTGGAGTTGTTTCTCTCACATATTCTCACTCCCCTCTCTCAGCTGCTGTTGTGAGGTGGTTTTGACCCCTTCTTAAATACGCTATCCCAGAGGTGATACCACCACTTCTGATGGGCTCAGCTTTGGCCAGTGATGGGTCCTTGGAGCCATCTGGAGCTGGTTCCATGCAAGGTGGAGCCAGTGTCTGGTGTCCCCACTGAAGTCAACCCTGCAGCCCCCCCCAACCAAAACCTCGCCACGTAAACCCAATACAAGGGTGCTTTAGGAAACCACCTATAAATCAGTACAATCTAAAGCTGTAAAACTGAAATTAGAAAATAAAAAATTCATTGTCACACATTTTCCATTATTATTATATTCAAGTTTCTATAAAGTTGTACTTTAGTGACAAATAGCCAGGGTAGATACGTAAACCAGTGAAATGCCATGCCCTGTGCCTCAGAGATGCCACGTCTATACTGTTAAACACTTAGAGAAACAAAATTTCTCCCGTACAAGGATCAGCTTGATTTTGATTTTACTTCGAAAAAGCAGGAAGTGCCTCCCAAACTACTAATTTCCTTTCCAAAACAAGAAACCCCTCCATAAATGAGGACTGCATTTGCAAAAAATCCTTTCAAGCACCTGCCTTTCAAATGCCACAAACATTCTCATTCACACATACCCCTTCCTAACTCTGTGGGACCTGGGAACTGCCTGCCAATGTGTTGAGAAGAAAACCCAAATAAATGTACCAGAAATGCTTGTGTAGATACTGGCACCTTAATTCCCAAGGAGGACCATGTCTTCAGTCATACCTTTTCCTTTATCATTTCCCAACAGCGAGCTGAGGCTGTTTCCCTTATTAATACAGTGGCCGCTATAAATCATATCCTTGTAAGTCAAACTGCCTTTGTGTTTCTGCTTAACTGATTCCAGAAGGTAACAAAGCATGTCACAACCCAGCTGGGAACTGAAATGGCTCGGGGTGTCGCCGCAGAGCTTGCTTCTCTTGTGACCTTGCATGTTTCATCACCATGGACACGCACAGCTTACAACACCTCTGCTCTGCAGAGATCGCCATCCAGCTGCCGGCAAATGCTGTTGGTAAGTCAGGTGCAGCAAGCCAGAAGAAGCTATTTGGAAAATATGTGAAGACCACAGGAGCAGGAAAGGTCAGTGTTTTGTTTTTTTTTAGAACACCCACATTCTGCAGAATATGAACTTTAGCAAGGCCTGGTTTTCCATGCAGACTTAGTCATTTGTCGCACATTCATACAGCTCTACAATTGCCTTTCGCCCAAACTACACAATTAGTATTAACTCAGTTCTACTACCTGTCTGTTGCGACACCCTTCTACCTCTTCAAGTCAGTTTCCCAAAACACAACTGCACTGATTTCTCTAGACATTCTTATGTTTCCCGGTGCCCAACTGCTTCTGATGCAGCTGCTACATTGCCAGCTTGGAACCTGTTCTGCTATTACTATGACAGGCAATTTAAGTATATTTATTCTATTTTGTTCACCTCTCTGCTTGAATTTTGTATATTTTCTTTACAAAGGGTCAGGAGTTGTATTAGGGTACAGTAACTTTTAGTTATAAATGTTCATTAAAAACACTAAACCAATCAGACTTCTCTCCAGTTCTAAATCCTTGATTGCACTGTTCTTCTTTCGAATAAGTAGTTGAGAAATTTGGCACAGAAAGTATTATTTACTCCTTCATTTTTCAATTATGTCTGCAAGAATCTTTAATACTGATGCATCTTCTTTCCTTTAGTATCAACTGTGGACTTAGCTGTGCTGCTTATATTGCAGGTGTCTCAGCGGTTTTAAAACATAATGTTGCATGTTAAAACAACCAAATCCCCTCCTGAAACAAATGCTTAAAAAAAAATTAGCAAATTCTTAATGTAGGAGTGTAGGCATAATGCTTACTTAGAATTTGTGATTTTTCATTCTGTTGCAGTTCACCAGAGCTTGACTGCCCCAGCGTGGAATATGGCACCCAAGACAAAGCAGATGAAACAAGACACGGTTCGTGCTGGGAAAAATAAGCAAGAAATAAAAACCAAGAATGGAGATATATCGAAAGGAAAAAACGACACAGAAATACTTGTCAAAGAGAGGAAATTGTACTTGCAGAAGGAAGACAAGATTCTCACTGAACATCTGAACATATACATGGGAAGAGTGGAACATTTCCTGCAGGAAAATAAATTCCTAGAAAAGGAAGCTCAACGGAATCGGGATGAGGGCAACGCTTACCTCTCTTACCTAACAAAACACAACCAGAAGTGCCAGAATCTGATAATAACATTAAATGACCAGAATCACAACGATCTGTCTCAAGTCTGGGCACAGAAAGAGAAGTTAATCTCACAGTATACAGAAAAAGAAAAGGAGCTAAAGAACTCTCTGATGAATATGGAGACAAAATACTCTCTCATGAACAAGGAGGTTGAAGACCTGCAGCCTTTCAAAGATCCATCTTTTCAGCAGAAACAGGCGAAAAAGATTAAAGAACTGGAGAAGGAATTGTTGGTCACAAAGATACAGCATTCAGATGAAATGCACAAAATCAAGAGCAGATTTCTGCAGGCTAGGGCTGACTGTGAGACAGACTTTCATCAGAAGATTCAGGTTCTCACCAAGAGAGCCGAAGAAGCAGCGATAGAATCTCTAATTCAGCATACCAAACAAGTAAAAGCAGAGAATTGGCTTCTCCGCCGGGAATTGCTCAGACTCATCCAGTACTCAAAAATCCTTAAAGAAACCAAAGTTCAACTGATAGAGCAGCAGGAGCAGCTTCTTCGGGAAAACCAATACATTCAGGACATGGCACGCAGGCGTCAGTGGTTACGCCAGCGCAAGGCACACAGCGCAACTGGTGAAACCTACAGCTCTCACAGTCCCTTTGGATGTGTCCATTAACCTAAATAACCACTTCTGCACTCTCAATCATGCCAAAGTATCAGTAGGCATAGCTGGACCGCCAGTTGTTGCCACTGTTAGTTAGGTAACAGAGTCTACAGAAGTAAATGTTCTGCGGGTGGAGAACTGCTTTACGTAGCTCACGTTCAGTGTGCAACCCAGACAATTGATCTTAAAAGTAACCTCAGCCTTAACTTTCATGACATCTGCATTAAGACATTTGAGACTGCAATCCCTTCACATCCCAAAATAAACAATGACATTTTCTCTTTGCGATCAGATGCTGATATTACGTTAATTAGTAATTTTCCGTGGGTGAATTATATTCTTAGACATAGTGAGGCAATCTCTGTTACTTTTCACTGCAAACTACATCTACTGGTTCCATAGTGTGAACCAATATAGGCTAGCTCTTACATTCAGCAACATCCATTTTCCCAAATCTTCTACATGGTAAAGACTTTATTTTACCTTCTGCTCGTCTCCGAAGAGAAAATGAACATGCAAGCAACCAAGTCCTTTAAGCAACATAAGCAGTTGAGGTATTTGACCCTTAGTCCTAACTATCAATAAAATATACTCACTGAATATATTCATATCAGTTTTTACTTTCTCCTCATTCTCTCCTTGCTTTAGTGTTTCACTTGAGAAGCAAGAATTAGACAGTTCCATTTCTAATAGACTGCTGCAACATTCACTTTCCAAGCTGAACACTTCTGGATTTCGACTGCCTCATTAACAATGGCACCAGATGTCACCCTTGCTTTAACATTTGCACAGGGATATTTTATACAGAATATCAACCTTAGCTGAGATTGGAAGAGACCTCAAAGGAGAATCAACCAGAGCAGGGCCGCTTACAGTACCTTTTGAGTATCTCCAAGGATGGAGAATCCACAGCTTCTCTGTGAACACACTCATAGTAAAAAGGTTTTTTCTTAAATTGAATTTCAATTCCATCACAAATTTCACAGGGCTGGCTCTGTCTCACCCCTGCTCTGCCTGATACGTAAACACACTAATAAGATGCCCTGAGCCTTCTCCAGTCTAAACAATCCTAGCTCTCAGCCTCTCCCTACATGACAGATGCTCCAAGCCTTAACCATCTTTGTGGTCCTTTGCTGAACACATTCTTGTATGTCCCTGTCTGTCTCATACTGGGGAGCCCAGAGCCATACACAGTACTCCAGATGTGTGTCTCAGGACAGAGTAAAAGTGAAAGATCACCTCCTTCAAATGGCTGACAAGGCTCTTCCTAATGCAGCCCAGCACGATGTTCACCACCTTTCCTGCAAAAACACACTTGCTGGCTCATAGTGAACCTGGTTTCCCCCAGGACCTTTCCTGCCAAGCTGCCTTCTAGCCCCATAGCTGTCAGCCTCTACCTCTGCCTGCAACTATTCCTCCCCAGGTGCAGGGCTGAGCATTTTCCAGTGATGAAGCTCACAAGGTTCATGTTGGCTCATTTCTCCAGCCTGACCAGGTCCCCCTGAATAGCAGCGTGACTGTCTGCTCCACCAGCCACTCCTCCCTGTTCCGTATCAACTGTAAATTTACTGATACTGCGCTCTGGACCACCATCCCACTGATTAATGAAAAAGCTAAAAAGTGCTGGCACCTGCGTTGGCCCCTAGGGTACACCATTAGTGACCAATCCCCCTCTGGAGGGATGACAAACCTTCAATTCCGGCAGTTCAGCAAGTTTTCAGTCTGTCTAACCACGCACTCAGCTAGTCTGCACTGGCTCAGTCAACCGGGATGTTATGGGAACCAGAGCCTGCTGCCCCAAGGACAGACGTGCGTTACAGGGCATTAGCAATAATGCGCAGTCCGTCAGGGGAGGATAGGCTGAAGGAAGGGGGAGGAAGGAAGGAAGGAAAGGGAAAAGAAGAGAAAAGGATAGGCGGGAGAGAAGAAAAGGGGAATGAAGGCAGAAGCACCCACTCCGTGTTGCAGGCCCCGCAAACGTCACCACAGGCCTCCGTGCGCCCTGCGTCACGCCCCCGGGCCTCCGCGCGCATGCGCGGTGCGGCGGCGCTGTTTCCATAGTAGCTGCCAACAACAGCGCGGCCTGGGGTGGGGGGCTGTTCTGTCAGCCGGGCTCGCCGCCCCGGCTGGCCGCCATGAGCGAGCCGGAGGTGGAGGCGGTCGTCACCCAGAAGTACGAGATCAAGAGGCGGCTGGGCAAAGGGGTGAGTGCCCGGGGCAGCTCAGGGAGCCGGGCGGCGCGATCCGGGGCTCCCTGCGGGCCCTTCCGTCCCGGCGGCACCTGTGTCGGCGGCCTTCTGGTCCCTGCCTTACACCGCTGACCTGAGACGCGCTGGGTGCTAGAGGTCCGAGAGTTTATATGGTTGAAGAAAAACTGGACTTTGAAATGTTTATTATGCCTAACAGAAAAAAAAATCGTAGGCTAGTAACTTCCTGTGACATCTTACAGTTGTTTCACAACTATATTTCAGAGGAGGGTGTCATGTAGCATGTGAAACTGAACACAGCCTTAAATTCCCCACCAGTTTTGGGGTTTTTTTTTTCAGGTTGTTTAAGGGAGAACTGTCACACAAAGCACTGACCTTGCATGTACACTTGGTTTACAGTAAAATGAATCAGTCTCAAAGAATATTCTGATTGTGCCTGCCAAATCTTTCATGTTTACTGTTAGCGCCATTACTTCGGGTATTATGGAACATTAAGTAATTTTTTCCCCATAAAATTACATATTTTTGTGTGCGAGCCAACATTAATTTCTGAGATCTTTCTCCTCAGGCAGTCTCTAAACACTTCCTGATTATCTGCTTTTCTATTCTGTTCTGTTCTATTCTATACTTTGCCATTGTTTGGTTGTGTTGATATTAGTAGTTTAGTATTTCTCGTGCAATTACAAGGGGGAATTTGAGAGAGGCTAATTTTCTTCACTGTTTTGTTTTTCTCCTTTTGAATTCACACTGATCTTTCTTATGGCAGTATTTCATTCTAAGTTTGTCTCTGATGAAGTTTGCTGTAATCTTGTTACTAGTTATCAGCTTTCTCCCTTTGACTGAATGTAATACATTACATCTTTTAGCATGCTAGGTTCTTTGAACAGGATGGCATTATTCTTTCATCCTAAATATCAATTGTTTGAGAGTTCTATTTGGAGACTGTTTCACAAACATGACTGAAGACATTCTGGTCTTTAACGGGCTTGGTGGCTTCAGGTCTATCATCTAGGCATCACTGACATTGTTTAGTCCAAGTAGTTCCAGTCTCCTAAACTCCTGTGCTTTCTGCCTCTTGGATGCAGAAAGTTCTGTATGTATTGTGTATGTACACAGCTGATGTACTTACCCAAGTACTTAAAAGAATGATGGAGTGCCTGAAACAGGTGAGGACTACCCAAAAAATAGAGCAAGGGAGAGAAGCTGTTCCTGTTATCTACTAAGGGAACAGTAACTTCTGCGTAAGTTTTCCCTATTCTGGATGACTGTGTGATGCTTGCAAATGGCAATTACTCAATCTCCCTTGTGCTACAGATCCAGTTTTCTTATTTTTAGGTCATGGATTTGATTCTTAACTTTTTACATTTTAGGAGATGTCTTACATCTGCACAATGGGATAATGTTTAAACAGTTAATGTTTAAACACTCATGCAAAGTAAAACAGCTGCAGTATGTGATATTGAGTGATTTTTATGCTTAAATACTCAAATACAGACATTGAGGCAGACTTCCCAAAAACATGTGTGGTCCTGGAGCATGTGCTCAGGAACTTTGCCCTGCATCATGACGTACAAACAGCTGGAGTACAAGTATCTCAGATAACTGCTATAATACTACATTGCTGGTAATTAGGAGGTCTCTTTTCTCTTTTCCCAAGTAAAAAGTGATAACATGAGAGGAAACAGCTTCAAGTTGTGCCGGGGGAGGTTTAGGATGGATTTTAGGAAAAATTTCTTCCCTAAAAGTGTTGTCAGGCACTGGAAGAGGCTGCCCTGCCCGGGGCAGTGGTGGAGTCACAATCCCTGGAGGGACTGAAAAGATGCGTAGGCGTGGTGCTAGGGGACATGGGTCAGCGGTGGGCTTGGCGGTGCTGGGTTAACAGTTGAATATGTTTCCAACCTAAATGATTCTGTGATTCTATGATACTGTCATTAAAGGCCTTGGTAACAAGTCTCTCTCTAAATTTCTCATAAGCCCCCTTTAAGCTTTGAAAGGCCAAAATAAATTCTACCTGGAGCCTTCTCCAGGCTGAAGACCCCTCCCCCCAACTCTCTCAGCCTGTCATCAGAGCAGAGGTGCTCCAGTCCTCCTAGCGTCTCCATGGCCTCCTCTGGCCCCATCCAACAGGTCCATGTCCTTCTGATATTGGTGACCCCAAAGCTTGAGGCAGCACTCTGTGTGTATGTCTCCCCAGAGCAGAGTAGAGGGGCAGAATCCACCCCCACCTCCACCCCCCGCCATCTGACCACACTGCTGGGGACTCAGCCCACGATGCAGGGGGCTTGCTGGGCTGCCAGTGCGGGTTGGCAGCCCGTGGCCTACTTTTCCCCTCCTAGCCACCCTAAGCCCTTCTCAGCAGGGCTGCTCTCCATCCCCATCCTGGGCTAAGACTAGGGGTTGCCCTGACCCGGGTACACTTCATGAACATGTACATCTGCTGCCTTAGGGGTCAGGATACTCGACCTTGTGGACCTTTTATCAGGCTCAGTATAGATGTTCTTAGTCTGTAACTCAACCAAGTATTGCTCATTGGCCTAATCTCTCTTTCTCCTAGGTAGCTGTGATTACCTCTACTTTAAGTCCCTCTGTTGAGTAAGTTCTACTTCCACACTGAAGGTCTGCACTGTGCTTAAGATCCCATAGTACACTGTTCACTTGTCCTTTTTTCTCCCTAGGCTTATGGCATTGTATGGAAAGCAATTGATCGTAGGACAGGAGAAATAGTGGCTGTTAAAAAGATTTTTGATGCTTTTAGGAACAGAACAGATGCTCAGGTGAGAAATCATTGTTCTAACATGTCCTGAAAGATGTGGTGGGAGTTCATAGATATTTGCAGGATTTACATCTCTGAAAGGTGTTAGTTATTTTATCAGTTATGCATGTAATAATACAGTGTACAGTTGTGTTAGGATAAAATGGAACAATAAGTGTCAAGCTTTGTATATCATGGCATCTACAAAATACTGTTTGATGTCCCTGAGGAAAAATGTCTGCATAGGTGTGCACAATGTGACTCTCCCTCGTGTTGTTATGCTGTGGTGTCTCAGCACAGAGAGGACGCTTGTGACTCGCTAGGGAGCAACAGAGTTTTTTGTACCCTGTCTACCACAGAAGGGTTTCCTCTGCTTTAGAATGAATTTAACCCTCTCGCTGGGAGTCCATACTCTGTTCTGTCATTCTGATGAGGTGATAACAAACCTTTTTTTTTTTGCTTATTTCTAGAGAACATTTCGAGAGATTATGTTCCTGCAGGTAATATCCCCTCTCCTCTCTGATTTTTAACTACCGCTGATGCTGTTCACATATTTTCTTCCCATTCTTTTTTAAAATGCAATGTTCAGTGTTGACAACTCTATTAATTTATTTTCTGCACCATCTTGGCAAACAGTCTTTCCATGACTGGGCAGAAGCACCTGTATAAAATGGACAGTTGGTCTTATTTTTCCTTTGAGAAAAGTCCTGATCTTTCACCATTTTTAAGCATTTTTAGAGGATGCCTGCTCTAGGATCACCATATTGACTTGAGCTTTCTGTCTCTGCTTATTTCTTTGTGGAAATAAAGTGTTTTTCTTAAATTTTAAATGCCATTATTCAGAGGTGGGGCTGGGCTGTGGAAGAGATTTAAGTGCCAAAACCTTTTTCCTCTGACATGTGGGAAGCAACTTGGCCACTTGAAATAATTAAAGCAAAGCTAAAAGGGAAGTTCTGCATGGAATTACTTAAGGCTGCTCTTGTTTTGATGTAACTGACCGCACACAACCCCTAATTACCTTATCAGTGGCATTAAAATTATCTGTCCATTCCTCTGCAGACTTACCGTGTAGAAACATCAATATTTTTGAATAATGATAATGTTGTTATGACTATGATTTTCTAAGGACACTAGCAAGGCAGGGCTCATAGGAAGAGGTGTTTCCTAAGGCTGTCAAGTTTACACAGGAAATGAACATAAATAACAATTCTGTTTAGTTGTTAAGACTGAGAATTAGGTAAATGATCTTGACAGTATGGTCAGTCTGGAAATGTGAGGATAGAATTCAGGTCCAGTTTAAGATACCTGCATTTGGGTATCTCTCTGTGCACCGTCTGATCTCCCGTTATAGCCAGTTCAGCCAGTGCAGCCTGCAGTGTTTCAGCCACCCCTCAAAGACACTTTCTGGTTGGTTGGGGATTTTAATTATGAATGTTGGTGGCAACTTTGCCACAATAATTACTTGCCTTTGTTAGGAAATATGAAGTCCGTAGAGTTGATTGGATTTTATTCACAAATGGTATAGAGGAATTTTTAGAACTAATGTCTTGGACAACAGAGATATTTTATTTTTTTTTAGATTAATTGGCTGTTTTCATACTGTGGAGAAAGCTTAAGTCATTTATTTATTTATTTCAGTAGAAGCATAATGTAGGAAATAGCATGTTTATATTTGTTGTAGACAATAATGCAAAATGAAATAGGCTTTTGTCCTTTTTTTTTTTTATGATTTACAAGCAAGACATTTGATTTTGACATTTGGGTCTCTTCCCACTGCAGGAATTTGGAGAACATCCAAATATCATCAAGCTGCTTGATGTTATTCGAGCTCAGAATGACAAGGACATCTACCTCATCTTTGAGTCCATGGGTGAGATTAGCATTCCATCAGTTGTTTAAATCCAGCCTTTCTTATCAGTTAGCTTTGTTTTCTACTTTGATAGTAGTGTGCCGATGATTTACATGAATATTCATCTAAGTAGGCATATAAGTAGGAACAGTACAGGGTTTATATATATATATGTCAGTTGTGATTACATGGGAATGGCAGTGAAACTTTAAAGGGAGTGATAATTACATATGAGAACTGGATGGTTGAGAAGAAGTAAAGATCTGAGCGAGCAACAAATTAGAAGGCTTCTAGACAGAGATATGGAAGAGACTGTGCAATTTTATTATATGAAAAGCGTGCAGTAATAGAACAGTTACTGTAGCATAGGTTGCAAGTCAAATTTATAACACAGAGAGACTTCAGTACTATTAATAATTACAGTGTTAACTTCTGTTGAGGATGCACTTGAAAGTGCATCAAGGCCAGGCTGGATGGGGCTTTGAACAATCTGTTCTAGTGCGATGTGTCCTTTAAGGTGATGATGATCTTTAAGGTCCCTTCCAACTTTAACCATTCTATGATTCTATGAAAGAGTACATTTTGGACAATGGTCTACTCTGGCCTTGCTTTGAGGAATTTATATTCACAACGTAGTAATCCTTTACTGATGTAAATATATTATTGATGTAATATATTACAGAGACAGATTTACATGCTGTGATTAAGAAGGGGAATTTGCTGAAAGAGATCCACAAGTGTTATATTCTCTACCAACTCCTGAAGGCAACTAAATTCATCCACTCGGGAAATGTTATTCACAGAGATCAGAAGGTATATTGCTTAGTCATAGTCTTTATCCTTCACTCAAGTTTCCTGTTAAACACTAGATGGAAATGAATGAAAAGAATGAGACTAGTAAAATTATAATAATCTTCTGCCATTCAGAGAGTAAAAAGCTTATTAATTTTCCTTTGTTCGATTCAGCCTTCAAATATCTTGCTGGATGCAGACTGCTTTGTTAAACTTTGTGATTTTGGGCTGGCCCGTTCTCTGTGTCAGATGAATGAGGACCAAGGTAACCCTCCTCTAACAGAGTATGTGGCAACACGCTGGTACCGAGCTCCTGAGATCTTACTTTCCTCTCAGAGGTAACTCTTTAATATGAGTGAAGGAATGGGATTCTATAATTTTCTCACCACTGGGAAATTGTTTTTGTCTAAAAGTTTAAAATCTTTTCATTTAGATGTCACTAGATGCAACGTCATGTCAGCAGTCCATTTTTTCAATATGCATTTAAACTTCAATTCTGCAACATAAAAATCTCTCATTACATGTACATTTCCTTCCTGGCTTCTTATGTTGTCCGTTTACATATATTATCATCTCATCTATTTGTCATCCTTTTTCCACTAGGCCTATTCTTTCTCCCCTTAAATCTGCATCTTTATAAGATTTGGTTGAGTACCTTAGTCCTCTTTTCCAAATTTAAGGAGAGTTTTTTCGTAGAACTTCAGAAAATATTCTGTAATCAAATGTTAAATCTGTTAGTCAGGCTTAATCCTTCTTCTGACTTGAATATAGCAAATCTTAGCGATCAGAAAATAAAATAAATAAAAGTTGGGTTAGTATTGTAAATTTGAAATGTGGATATTCTGCAAACTGTCATTTACCCATTGTTTGGCATTTACTTTGCTTAAGTAATTGTAACTACTTTCTAGATACGTTATGCCAGGAAAAGTCGGTTGTTTCCAAGCAGCACCTTCTGTCTTCAGCGTTGGTCATATGAAAAGCATATATCACCTTGTCCTGGAATTTACATTTAATATATGTCCTTTTATGGTTTCCCAGAATAGACTTTCAGTAGGATAAATCTCCTTTCTGTCTTATGCTTGCCAGTTTCATGATTCCCGAATCTCCTTCACTTTATAATTAAAACCTGTGAGCATTTGGAGTCCAGGAGTCATCAAGCTTGTTTTCCCAGAAAAATAAGCTAATGTAGATGCTGTGAATATCAGCTACAGAAAAAATGTTTGCTTGATTTAGTCCTAACTCTGTTCTGTTCTTATTTGTAGTTACACTAAAGGTGTAGACATGTGGAGCATTGGCTGTATTCTGGGAGAGCTGCTACTTGGGAAGCCTCTTTTTCCTGGAACATCAACAGTGAATCAAATAGAACAGATCTTGAGGGTCATTCCTGCCCCATCCCCAGAAGGTAGGACTCATCTACAGGGGAAGGTATTTAGGGAAGAGATTAAAAGAGTAAAAGAAAGCAGCCCAGATGTATCAGGGAAGAGTAATTTTAACATCTTTCCAAGGAAATTCAAGAGTTAATTGTGAAATGTTAGTGTTTGAGTAAAATAAGCCCATACTCAATTAGATGAGAAGCAAGACCTGGGCCTTCAAAACATTTTGAGATTTATAGGAGGATAACAATTTAAAACAGAGTATCACACTTCAGCAGGACTTGCATAGTAAAGGTAAATTGGACTTTTTGGTCTGGAAATCTAAACACAGAAGTGAAAGCTGGAGTGAATATACACTAAATCCAAAAAGGATTATTATTACAATGATTGTCTTCTATGAGTTCCACTCTAACACTGGAAGTTATACACTTTATACACTTTTACAAGATGTTGATGTGTTCTAACTGATCTAGCAAATAGTTTTTAGAAAAATAACTACCGTCAGCTTAAGGACATCACAGTTTTGGAGAATTCTGTTTGAGCTTAAATTTCTTTACATTTTTTATTAGAGATTTGGTCGCTGTGAATGAAATGCAAATGGAAATGTGCACGTGAAAACACTGAAACAGAACTTAAAGGATAGACAGCTCTAATAACAAAAAATGCTATCCCATTCTTAGCAGTACAGTTAAAAAATGTGTTGATCATGTCATGTCCAGAAGGTCAGCACGCTAAGACGGGACCACAGAACAAACATCTCATTAGCAGAAGGTCCTGTATCTTTACAACGGGACAGTGGCTGCAAGGCGGCAGCATATCACAGGCACAATTTCCTTTTCTTTTAGCCAAACAAGTGAGAACAAACACTTGTTCCAAACACTACTGCAAACAAGGAGAACCAGCCCATGAGCAGCAGCTTTGTGTAGGATTTATGGGGACCAAAGAAAGAAGCTTCTGAAGCAAAAAAAACATTCCGTAGCAGATGTTGACCCTTTGAGAGTATGACAGATACATTGAGAAAACAGCTCGATATCACCAATCAGAAAGAACCCCAGCAAATGTGATGAGGAAATCAGTAGCTGGTATTGTTTGTCCCACACAAGTGATCCTGGCTAGATCCTTTGGCTTCAGATATCTTGGTGTGGGTATTAGTGCAAGTTTATAAACTCTATGACAGAATGAATAGGAATTGAGAAAATCAGCTTAGAATATTTGTAAGTAATTATTGCATCCTCCTTACATAAGATCTCCCACTGAATTTTATTAGGATAATTTCCTGTGTTAATATCAGATATTTACTTTTCTTCATAAACTTTGTAGTGCTGGTAACCCTAATCTTGGCATCTTATTGCAGATATTTTGGCGATGCAATCAGATTACAAGGCCTCAGTGATTAACCGCCTGAGTTCCCGGTAAGCTTTGTATGTTCGATGTGTCTCAGAAGTCGACAATGTACTGTATGATGTTGATGAAGCACCCCTGAAGTTCACCTTCCAGTGAAGATCACCAGTGGAAAAGATTTCTACTCTCTGCAGAGTCAGCTGCCTCTATAGAAAGGGATGTAAAATTTAATTAAAAATAAAAACATACAAAAGAAAGAAGATAATACGAATGACATAATCTGGAAATAAAAAAAAAAACCAAACCAAGGCTGGGCCTACAGTTAAAGCTATTGTCATGGGTACTTTCTCAAAATTAGAGTATTTTCCTATCTTGAGTTGAGTATCTGATGTCATTGGTTCACATATGGAAAGCCTGAATCTATTCATCTGACAGCCGTATTCCAGCTGCTTAAAGACTCTCACTGTAACTGTTTCCCCCCCCCAATACATCTGTCATGGTTCCTTTGGATCCTTGGCACTTACATAGTTGTTTTCTCACTTCTAGGCAGCGAATGACATTTGAGCAGATTTTACCACCCTCTACTCCATTGCCTGCCTTGGATCTTCTGAAGAAACTTTTAGTGTTTAACCCTGATAAACGACTCACAGCAGAGGAGGCTCTGCAGCATCCTTATGTGAAAAGGTGAGCATAATACCAATGTGCAGTGTCCCCTCAGATGTTACAGACCTGCTTTTGGCACAAGTTTTCTTTATATGCACAACATTAAAAAGAAGACAAAGCTAATTCTTCATTTTCTCCAACCCAATTTCCATTAGAGGTCACACTAGATGATTTAATAATCCTTTACAACATAGTATGAATCTGTGGTGCTGGTTTTAGTCTTAGTGAATTGCATTATGTGTTATCATCTTCTTAGGTTTCACTGTCCTGCCAGGGAGCCCTCTCTGGATTATGATGTGATTCTTCCTTTAGGTGATGATATCCAGCTGTCTGTGGCAGAATATCGAAATAAGCTATATGAGGTAATTTCTGTTATCCTATTTTCCAAAATCCTAATCCTCCAGGCAACCTGCTATTCTTGCACGCACTTACTGAATTCTGTCATTTTCTTCTATTTTCATTCCCCCAGGCTTTTCATACATGCTTACAGTTACATCTTGGTGTTTCTTACCAGCTAGTTCCATACTGACATAATTTTTGAGAGGCCTTTAAGTCCGGATTTCCACTGGGAAAAGAAAAGCCTGTAAAGTATGATGTACAAAAAAGACTGTTAGATGAAAATATATAATGCTGGATACACAAGTCCAAGATAGGTGAGGCTGCTGCCACTCCCTGCCCTCAGGTCCAGCCAGCATGAAGATGTATTCTCAGTAGGCACACACACAGAGGAAAGCATATACACTACATATATACATGTATAATATATACATGGCTGGCTACATGGGTCACAAACAGGCACTCAGAGTGCTCTCACAAGTATGGACAGCACCAGCAGCCTCATCCTGCTCCCTTCTCTGGCTGAGCAAGATGACATCCGCTCCTGAGAATAAAGACATGTACACAGGAGGTGAATTCCTGCAGCAGCTGGTCTCAGGCACTCGGTCTGCCCCATGGCTGACCCTTGGACACCAGTCTTCTTAGTCCTTGGCACTTGGATGGAGATGTCCCCAGGGCTGCAGCCCTGCTCCGGCTGCTGGTACAGGCTGTGCAGACTTTCCAGGTCCCGTGTCTGTCGTCCGCTCCCTACCCATAGGGCTCTCACCCCTAGAGAGACATAGGGGCTCTCACACCCAGAGCTGGCCCTCAGAGACCCACTCACCCCTTTGCTCCCTGGCCCTTGAACTATTCACCCACCAGTCTGTGCTGGGATCACACACTCACATGTCTGTGCTCTTTGCAGTTGCTTGCACCGTGGGTACATGGCCCTCCGGCCTGCGATCTGACACTCACCCCACTTACACACCTGTGGGTGGACAGAACAGAGAGCCTCTCTTCTGGGAAAGAGGAAGGAATTCAGTAAGAACATGAAGGAAACTGCATTGCTCAGATGCAGGGCAGGGCCAGATGAGCACATTGACCATCCAGCTATTTATGCACAGCTCCTGGTTTTGTACCACTTACCTCCTATTTCCCACGCTCGTTCCCCCCCATATCACCTAAGCCCCTTTCTTTTCTTGCTTTTGGTTCCTAACCTAAACATGCCATAGTAACTCCTGTGTGATCCTATTCTTTCTTTTCACAGAGATTATTATTACTATCTTCTTTCCAACCTTAAATTAATTTTAAAATTACACTTGTTATCTACCCCATGAAATAAATTGCAATTGTTTGTAAGTCTTTCTCATCGTTTCTGTGTTTTGTTCCGCTGCTCTGCCATGTAGCTGTGCTAAGTCTAATCAACTTCTCCTTTCTGTAGATGATCTTTGAAAAGAAATTAAATAGCCATCCGAAGAAGCAAGTGCAGAGAGAAAACATTCAACTCAGTCAGTCTGAATCCAGGCCACTTCTTCCAAACTCCAGTTCTGTGACAGCACCAACCAGGAAAGGCCAGAGAGAACAAACACCACCTCTTCTGAAAACTTTGCACTTGCACACTGGAGCTACAGCTGGTGTCCAGCCAGAAGTGTCCAGCCAGAGTGAAGATTCACATCAGAGATCAAAGATCCATGTTATATACAATCCCATAACACACACTGCTGTCCAGAGTAGGTACTGCCCTCCTGCCCACCCCAAGGACTATTACAGGGAAGGAAGAAGAAAAGAGATTGGGTGGGGAAAAAGAAGGGAGGGAAATGTACATGGCAAAGCGAGAGTGTGAAAGTGCGGGAGGAAAATGACATAGGAGCAAAATCCGCTGAATGAATTTTGAGTGTATGACATTCTCTTTGGACCTTTCCTGCCTCAGTCTGTCAAGTCTGTTCCTTTCTGTTTTCTTTTTGCTTCTCTACTGCTGTTATCCTTTCCCGTGCCCTTCTGAGCTGGTTTTGTTTCCTACTACATTCTAATTTTATTCTGACTATTTTTGTTCTGTTTGCAAGATGAAGAGAAGTGGTAGGGGCTGATGCAGTTTTTATGATCTGTTCCGGCCTCAGTCAGTGTGTTCTGTGTCCTTGTGATTTTCCTTTCTCTTCTGTTTTTAATTCTGCAGGTAATGCAAACTCTGGTGCTGTGCTCAGGAACTGTTCTGCACCACCTTTTCAACAGGCCGGAATCTCCAACAACAGGAAACTGGGGAGACAAGTCACATGGGCAAATGCAAATGCTCGACCACCTCCTAAGAGCGTACAGAACCTTAACAATGTGAGTACTCGTTCTACCAAGAAAACCCAAGTAAACCCTTAGCTTTTCTTGGACCAAAGCTATATAGACACAAAATAGATCAAGTGACTAAATTAATAATTTTTTATCAGTTAAAATTACTTACACCACATCATTCTCACCATTCCATTCTTGATCTTATAGAACAGACTATCTTTTGTTTATTATTCATATAATATTAATGATCTGTCCTACTCCTCAGCTGAAGCAAAATCTGCGTTGTATTTTAGAAAGCTGATTACAGGTTACTGACTATCTTAGCTTTTCTTTCTCATACAGAATCCAAGAAATACTCAGTTTCCCAGCAAAGATGATTGTCCCCTTCTGAGGCCCAGTAAAAAGATGTTCCGGATTACTGCAAATGTGGGAGCAGCTGGTGATCCAAAAGCATCAATGGGCAGTTACTCACAGGCCTATGGAACCATATGCAAATCTGTGCTGCAGAGTCTTCCAATATCAAAGTCCTCCCAACAGCAGGAGCAGTGAATATGGGACTGTTCTGACCAGGTGAGGTCCCCAACAGTAAGTGATAGCAAAATACAACAGGTGTTTGATGGGGAAATGCTGTATTCATTGCATGGAACAAGGTACTACTTTCCTCTGGACAAAACAACAGGAAAGAGAATCTAAACCCTTTGCCTTCGAGTCTGACCAGACAGGGGCACAGCACTATTTGCTTCTATACCATTAGAACATTTACACTGTTAGTTGATATCCCTTGTTTGAACTATTGCAAAAAGCTACAGAAAACTGCAGTATTCTGATACTTTAGTGTATTTGGACATACACAGACTATTCAGGGCCTTCAGGTACCCTTATGGGGTTCAACCAGGCCAAGAGCAGGGTCCTGCCACTGGGGTGGGGGCAACCCCTGATCCCAGCCCAGGCAGGGGATGGAGGGATGGAGAGCAGCCCTGCCCAGAAGGGCCTGGGGAGGCTGGGGGGGTGAAAAGCTGGCCATGGGCTGGAAACAAGCACTGGCAGCCCAGCAAGCTGCCCACTGTGTCCTTCTTGTGGCCCGTTCCAGTCCCTCCAGGGGCTCCAGGAAAGCTGTGGAGCCCTAGAAGGAGGCGGAAGGATTTTAAGGTGAAAAAGGGGAGATTGAGGTGAGCTGTGGGGAGGAACTTGTTTGGGGTGAGGGTGGTGAGAGCCTGGCCCAGGTTGCCCAGAGAAGCTGTGGCTGCCCCATCCCTGGAGGGGTTCAAGGCCAGGTTGGAGGGGGCTTGGAGCAACCTGGGCTGGTGGGAGGTGGCCCTGCTCGGGGCAGGGGGTGGCACTGGATTATCCCACCCATTCTAGGATTCTTTAGCAGTTTCAGGTGCATTGCTTAAATAAGGATTTTTTTAAATTTTTTTTTTTTTTGAGCAGAACAGGTAACTAACTGTTCTTTGAAGACTAAACTCTTGTAAAGCCTTTCATTTTGTTTTCCACTAATTTCTATGACTCTTCTGGCGTAAACTAACATAATCAATGGTGCCTTATTTTCATTTAAATCAAGTAGAAAAGCATTTTAAATATAGGTGGGGTCTGCAACAATATTTAGTAGCTTAACTACCATGTAATGTTCTAATAATAAATATTTCCTTTCTTTGTCTTTTAGTCAGTGTTTGCTGTGTGTGAAAGGGGGGAAAATACAGGGGTATCTTATTCAGTTAATAATACAGTAAATTATTTTTATCCTTTCAGAAAGCAATTTTCCAGGAGAAACACCATGAAGATGATAAGAGGCAACAGTGAGACTCTAGTAAACTTGAAAACTATATTCCTGTTTCAATGTTGGTTTTTGATACATTCCCCTCATTAAGTCAAAGTTCGTATAAGAAGTCTCTGTCCCTGATATTTTACTTCACGTGTGATAAAAGATTGTTGTTACAGTACGTTGGGACTACAGTGGCAGAGGGGATTGTGGCACTGAATTCCAACACGTGAGTACCACTGCCATTGACAGAATGTCCCTTTTATCTTGCAGCATCTAAACACCAGTCTATTTAAGTAAAAAAGAAAAATAGTACATTCACTTCTGGTACCAGTTGTGGTCACTTCAGTCTGGCAATACCAGGGAGCTGGGATTGCAGCTGACAGGGAAGCCCTGGTTTATTCTGGGTTATTCATAAAATAGGCATTTCCTGTCTCTCTCGGGGACAGGCAGGTATCAGAAATGGCAGTGACAATGTGAATGTGTGGTATAGGTGATGCCCCAAGCCCCACTTTGGCTCTTGTGAGTTTGAGACGCCAGTTCTCATGCTTGGAAAAGGCCACCTCTGCTAAATTCAGGGTTGTGGTTTCCACTGGCAGCCTCGCACCTTGCGATTCGACAGTACAACGCAGCATCCAAGGTCCTCTGTGAAGAGTCTCAGCCTGAGATGTGATGGGCTGTAGCACCAACTTTTTATTCTTAAAATGCCTTCTGCTATTAGCAAGTGAATTAGTTATTCTGCAATATCTGTATACACCTACAACATCTGGCAATCCACATATCCCTAGAAGAGATAAATCTTTCTAGTTCTGGTCAGGAACATCCTTTTACGCTGAACCCACCAGGCTGAGCAAGATAAAATTCTAAAAATCTAAACAAACACAACAAAACTCTTAGGATGTTAATGTAATCTGTAACTTTAGAAATAATTGGATTTCTAACGTGTCAGTTACAGAACGATGCTGGAGCAGGCAGATTTGGGAAAGGCTGGGGAGGTACAGAATGATGCGAGTAAGAATTACACAGAATGGGGCTGGCATGTAGACAATGGGATATGGATTTATATGGCCCATCTTCCTCCCAAGTAAAATAACCTCTACCTAGGTCATCTAGCAGGAGACAGCCATATTGATCATTACAGTTCATTTTGGGACCCACCAATAACTGAATGTGTTTCATTACTAAGAGCAGACAAAAGAAGTGTATGTACAGCATTCATTTATAAATTTGTATATATGTATCTGAAATGGAATACATTTTTTACAATGTGGAATAAGCACAAGAAATCAGTTTCAGCTTTTTTCCCCAAATTTGGCTGCTGCTTCTCCTTTTTTTTTCTTTTTTTCCCTGTTTATTTCCAAATTTACCTACTTATGTTAAAATAATTCCCTGATTCTTGCAGATTTTTAAAACCATCTATATTAATGCAGAGATCAGCTTAATTTTTTTTTCAGATCAGACAATGTATCTTTCTGCACATTCATTTCCCAAGGTTTTAAATTATTTATTTCAATAATCATTAATTGTTAAAGATATGTAAATTATATAAAGCCTGCTAAGTTCTATAAAGCCTGCTACCATGGGAGCTGGCATCCTAAAAAAATGCTAAAGTTCTAAAGACCCTACTAAAGTTACTGTCGGTGCCAATGCAGTCTCTCACCTCCATCTGTCCACCAGTAACTGGACTGCGTTGCTGAGCTTGCAGCTGCTGTCAGGAACGGGTAACCATGAAACCCAGGCTCAAGGGAGTGGGAAACTACGAAGCCTGGTTCCACGGGAGAGCATCCTTCCCAGGTGTGTTGACAGACTGCAGCATAAATATCAGGAAAAGAATAAAAATCCCCATATGGCAATCCTGCTGGATGCTAAGGAGAGAGACTGCAAACATCATGCACAGTGGTAGCCTCTGCCTCCTGTCCTGCCAGATGCTGGAACACATCAGCAGGGATCGATTGGCTGATGGGGGCTGTTGTGTAGCTGCACGGTCAAGCTTGGTACCAAACTGCCAGAGGGAAGTTACATGAGATAAAATGCTCCCAAGGCTGACATTTCCAGCAGCCTTATTCCTTCCATTAGGAGTCCCTTCTTCACAGGGAAAGATGTGTCAGCAAATGAAGGGCCCCTCCTCCCTGCAATCACTTAATGAATTCGTGTTTCATTGTCAAGGAAGTTACTACTTGCCCAACTCTGAATTTTGGATGCGTAATCAAACTCTCAATAAAAGGAGTCCTAAAACCAGGTCTTTCTCCACTAATAGCAGGTCCGTTTCCTTCTCTGTGGCCTTTCAGCTGCTTCTTTCAGCTCACCCCCTAAAGCAATACTTCCATTATACAAAAGGAAACAAAACAGTGACAAAAGAGAACCAATAGGCTTAGAAAATGGTAAATACAAAAGCTGAGGGGGTACCGCTAAACAAGGATGTAACCTAGATATGGGCAAAAAGTTGTTTACAATATCTTTTCCTTCTGTAAGTCTTCAAAAAGGTGCATCCTGTACTTGATTCGTTATTAGATACAAAGAAAATTTATCTGTACCTGAGAAACATTTGTTTTTTAAAGTTACCAGTTAATGTGCACACACACATGTCTGAGTGTGTTTTTCTTTCCTGGACAAAATACAGGTATTGAATTTTGTATTTTTGATGCTGAAAGTGTCTGCTGAAAACATTCCTTAAGCATAACGTAAAGAGACTCTTATTTTATTTCCTTGTTTTAAGCATCTTGGCAATTTAATAACTTTATTTGAACATAGTGTGATAAGGTTGCCTGATACCACTTGGCTTTATTGGGCAAACTGTGCCATAGGAGTCTAGCGCTGAACACATTTCCACTCACTAACCACGAAGAGTATTGCCTATGGTGTTTCCAGCCATCATAAACAAGGTACTTCTTCACTCCCCTTTGGCAGTCAGTGATTATATGGAATTAAATAATATTTCTGTGATCATTTTTTGGTCTTGAAGGTCCCCAGGATTTTGGGCATGAATTTTCCCATCTTCTTGTCTTTGGCATCTGTGTCATATTCCTCTTCACTTGGACTTGTATGTTCATCCTTTTTGCAGAAGACCTCAAATCTACTGTAGACTCGCTTCTCCTTCCGCATGTTCTCCATTTTTTTCAGAAGAGTATCTCTATCCTCTGATGGTTGTCGCTGAAGGTTTCGTTTCTGGCTCCCAAAACTCTCTGACCTGTGGATGTTACAGCTTTTCTCCTTCTCACCTTTCCTTTCCAAGCTCATAGTCGATTTAGAAAGATCTGGATTACTAGTGGATGGCAGCTGTTTGGCCAGTTCAGCTCTGTTCTTCTGACTGTTTGCGGAGATTTGTTCCAAAATCACCTTGGTATCATCTCGGAGGTTGCTGCTGTAGAGGATGTTAGTGGTGGATGAAGGAAATCTTCCCTGTGTTGGCTGGCTGCTTTTGGGAGGAAGTGGTGTGGCAAATTTATGGCTTTTTTCTTCCTCCATCATTTCCTGACAGTCCCCTATAGAGGATCGTTTGAGAACCGCAGCCTGCTTGTCAGATTTTCCACTCTCAGAAGTGGGCTCCTCCTCCAATTTCTTTTCACCTTTTGGATTCAAAAGCTGCTTCAGCCGTAGTGACCCTTTCCTTAAAAACTCCATTGGATTTTGTTCTTGTTTTGAACAGTCTTCCTCAGATTTATTGAGAGAACTGTCAGATCCTTGACTTGTAGATAAGTTTTCAAGAACTGATGTGGTACTTGTCCTAACTTGTGGCTTCTTCACTTCTGTATTGACTAATTTTTGAGTGTCGTCTTTGAATGCCACTCTTTCCTTCTTCTCTGGAAGAGTCAATTTCTGAGTGTCTCCTACAAATATAAGACTCTCCTTCTCTGGAAGAGCAGGTTTACACTCTATGGGGTAAAACCGAGATGACAGTTTGTCCACCTTAGTGCCAATATGTGACAGGGGATCTTTACTCAAGGTGTCAAGAAGCTGGGGGGTTGATGAGGACATTCCAAATGCTCTGTCAGCCTCTCCATGCATTTTGTACGTACTGCAGGAGTCTTTGGAGTCTAGTACCCTACTCTCCAGGATCTTATATTGCACAGATTTGGTACATTTCTTCTCCGTGTTTTGTGATTCTTCCTGTAGATAACTGGAAACGGCTTTGGTGTGAGTGATTGTAGCTCTCTCTGTGTCTTTACCCACAGCTTTGTACTTCTCTAACAGTTCTGCCACTTTTGATGAGGCAGCTGTCTTTATAGTTTCATTGTCTTTTGTCAACTCACTGGACATTTGCTCTTTTTGGATCATCTGAACCTTTTCTATTGTGGTGTTGGGCTGATCTAACTTGGCAGCACTGAAAATCAGAGAGGACCTGAGTCTTGAGCTCCTCTGGATCAAAGGATTTATTCTGGACCTAAAGGCATCTTGTTTCATTATAGGGGTTTCTTCACCTACTCTGTCAGGATCTGCAAACTCTTTGGCACTTTCGATTCCCAGTGGCTTGCTATTAAAAGACATGGGGGATTTGAACGCTGGGATGAGATCAGTGGGGTGTTTTGTCAGGTTGTCCCCAAGAACATCATTATACGCCTCTGATTCCATAGGCATTGGAAGACCTTCTTCTGGTTCAGACTGGTATGCACTAAGGTATGAAGAAATCCTCCAGTTACGTAAACCTGTTCGATTTTCCTGTGTATTTTTGTCTTCATCTTGGTCCTCATCTTTGTCTTGTAAGAAGAGGCGTTGTTCCAGGCTTTGTTTCTGTGTAGGAGAAGTCTGGCAAATGAATTTCTGTCCTATATTCTGCCTCCTTAACATCATTCCCATTGGACCGTTGCCTGCGGGATTCAGCTGATCAGAGCCGTGTCTCACTTCCCGGGAAGAATTTGAGGGAACATAATCCAGCCTCAGGGGGAAGCCCTCCTGCGGAAAATTGGATTCAAGTTCAGGGTATCGGGGTCCCTCCCCATAGTCTTCCAGTTCATTGAATCCTGGCCTGCCACCTCGGATTCTGTCAAAGAGTCCCTGAGGTCTGCCAGGAAGATGGGGATGTTCAAACTGGTACTGGTAGAACTGATCCTTCTGAAAGTGACTAGACTGGATTTTAAATTCATCCATATTGTTCATGAACATCTGCCGGGCATACTGTTTAGAAGAAGCAAAATTTTCAAATGTTCCTTCTGCAAAACTATGTCTCTTAAAAGCATCCAACTCCAACTGCTTGGAACGAAGAAAACCCCTCATGGGATCCAACTGAGAATTCTCCATTTCTACTTTTTTATACATCCGCATGGCTGACCCCTCCACGGTGTGGCGCAGCATGTCATCCCGCCTGAAATTTGACAGGAAATACCTGTCAGGATCAACTCTGTCCATAAAGGAGGGGAAAAGACTGTCATCCCTCTGGAACATCAGGGGAGCTTTTTTGGGGAAGAAGGGCATGTTACTGCCAAAGGGAGCCATGGCAAATGTGTTCTCTGCCTTTGCCAAGACGTTGGCTGGAGGAACAAGAGGCTCTGACTGTGCAAACAGAATTCGGAATTCTTCGTCGAAGCTGGCCACCAGCTCACCCTGGAAGATGTGTGCGATGCTTCTGTGAATCTTCTCAAAAGACCACATAAAGCTACAAAGAGAAGCAGAAGTGGTGATTAGCATATTAGCATCGAGTAACCCAATTGTACCACTTTGCATTAAACCATTTGCTTGCCTGAAGAAAATTCCCCTGACGCTACTTACTCCTCAGACAGCCCTTCCTTACACGCCTCACAGTTAGTTGATTTGGCATCACATCTTTGCAGAGGATTTCAAATGACTTCTGTTCTAAAAAAAGCCCATCAGTAGTAACAGCAGCACGACAGTGACCTGATGGTAACCCTTACATGAAGTAGATGTTCCTGCAATTACTTTGGGTTGTAACTGGTTTTTATAACTAAAATGTTGTGCCCATCTTTAAAAAGAGCACAAGGATCAGCCCGGGAACTACAGCGAGTCAGCCTTACCTCGGCCTGCAGGAAAACTGTGGAGCAATTCTTCCTGGAGGCTGTTTCCAAGCACAGGAACAACAGAAAGACAAGTGGGATCAGACAGCAGGGATTTACCAAGGGCACGCCAGGCCTGACCCAGTCTTGTGGCCTTCTGCAAGGAGAAGGCTGACCACATGGACAAGGGGGCAGCAGGTAAAGTTTTTCTTGTCATTAGCAAGGGCTTCCACGGGGCCTTTCTATAAGTATCTTTATAGGCGAATGGGACCACTCTGGGGTAAAGGAGGGTCCCACATAGTGAAGGGGAAACGGGCTGGACTGTCAGGCTTAGAGGTGGTGGTGGGTGATTTGAAGTCTGATGGGTGGACAGTTGTTAAGTGTTGTTCTTCAGGGGTCAGGGCTTGGGGAAATAGTCTTTCACACTGTCATTAATGGCCTGGACAATGGGGCAGTGTGCACCCCCAGCAAACTGGCAGAGGGCACCAGGAAGGGGAATGGTGCAGCCAGTGTGCCAGTCACAGGAACCTCAACAGGCTGGGGAAGCTTGCTGGAGATTCAGCAAAGGCAAACACAGATCTTGCGCCTGGGACCAAACAGCCCCATCCACTGGTACAGGCTGAGGATAACTAGGAGGCAGCTTGGCTGGAAGAGACTTGGTGGTTCTGGCAGGCAACGGGATGGAAACAGACAGCAGCACCTTTGCAGTGGCAGTGGCTCAACACAGCAGTCAAAGTGCAGCCAAGAGGTTAATGGAAGCGATGACTGCCCCCTTGTCAGCACTTGTGACACTCCAGCGGGAGCATCAAGTCCAGTTTTCACAGAACCATGGAATAGGTGAGGTTGGAAGGGATTTCTTGCAGTCATCTGGTCCAACCCCACCCGAGCTCAAGCAGGGCCACCCACAGCCAGTTGCTTGGGACTATGTCCAGATGATTTGTGAATATCTGAGGAGAGAGACTCCATGTGGTCCCCTATTCCAGCGCTTCGCCACCTGCACAGTGAAGAAGCGTTCCCTCATCTTCAAAGGGAACCTCCCGTGTTTCAGCTTGTGCCCGTTGTTTCTGGTCCCACCCACAAGTTTTCTCACATTTTCCCTCCCAATTCCCTGGTAAGGATTAAGCATCTGTGTGGGGGTCAGCTGCCTGCTGGGATTAATCCACAACACCTTAGAATTACTGTATGTTCTTTACAGATCGTTTATACTCTCTTTGTGACAGGAGCTTGGCTTGGTGTCTGGGTCTGAAGACTTTTTGAGTATCTACCTCAGTTGCAAAATGGTGTATTTTTGTTTAAAAACTACTGCTCAGTATCCTTCAGTGGGGAAAAACTCGTGTCACTGGTGTTCATTTGGAAGTGCAGAAGCCCTGCTTTACCAATTAATTGGTTTCTTCCACATGGAACATTGTAAGGTGTCTCACCTGTAGTTGCCACTGAGCACCACCATGCAGTCCACCAAGAGGAACTTCTCTTTCACGTGGCCTTTGAAGGACATCCCTGTGCGGCAGTAGTAGGTCGGGCCAGAAACTGTCCTCACCCTTAGGAACTGCAAACCAGACAAGGCACTGACTCAGTCAGGAGCTGTTATTTCCTGCCCCTCTGCCCCTCCTTCCTCCCCGTGCTCTTCTAACTTCCATCCTGGCACCATTTTTGTACTTTAGCTCTGGCAATTCTGCCCACCTACACGCCAACAGATCACCCCCTTTACTGGCCTGTCCTCAGCCCTGTGTTGCCGTGCCAGCTCTCCCAGCTTTCTCCATGCTCATCTTTCACCAGGCTCTGGCCCGTTTCCCCCTTTCTCAGGATTTGACTGTCTTAACAGCCCCCTGTGTCCCATGACATGTCCCTCTCGGGATGCAAATTAGGAGCAGGGCAGGTCTTTGGTTTGCTCACCTCCACGTAGTTCAGATTGACTCTGCACTTAGCAGCTGTGTCAAGGAAAAGCTGAGAGTTCATCTCATCCAGCAAGATGTAGACGGGCACCCTGCGAGCAGCAGCATCCAACACCTCAAACAGCAGATCCACGTCAGTGAAGGTGTCCATCACTATGGCCACCACCTGGGGAAAGAATGCAAGAAGGACATCGGTGACCTGAGGCTGACTATGCCCCGACTGACCACCTTCACCAGCACCTCACGGTCCAAGGTTGTGCTGTCTCCATTTCAACTTCCTTTCTAAATGGGAACTTTCCCATATAAAGATTCCTTTAAACACTGCAGGCCCAGGGTCTGGAAGCAGAATTGCTTTCTAAGGTGTGTATTCTGCACGAGGGTGAGAGGCGAAGGAAGAACCTCACTGCCACTGAGCCTTTCCCCACCCATTAATCCAAAATGGTAGCAGGCTGTTTTTTGTTCTCGTAGCCACATGGGAAGATTGCATTTTGCAGCTGGGCTCACCTCCTCAAAATCCCCTGCCCTTTTTAGAGTACTCCCCAGCCAGCACTCAGTCAGCCACTGTATGTCTGCATCTACACACTGATAATCTCGGAAGCAGCTTCAAGGCTCTATCTCCGTCATGGAGACTCGTGCTCAGGGAGTATAAATACCTGATGGAAAGGTGTAAGAAAGATGGAGCCAAATTCTTCTCAGTGGTACCCAGTGAAAGGACAAGACACAGACTGAAATATGGGAAATTCCAGTTAAACATAAGAAAAGCTCTTTTACTGTAAAGGTGGTTGAAAACTGGGACAGGCTGCCCAGACCAGCTGTGGAGTCTCCATCCGTGGAGATACTCAAGGATGTGTCCTGAGTAACCTTCTCTAATCTACCCTGCATTGAGCCAGGGGGGCTGGATTAGACCATCTCCACAGGTCCCTTCCAACCCCAGCTATTTTGTGATTCTGTGAACTCTTGTCAGATCCCAGCACTTTTCCAGGAGACTAGAAGCTAGCTTTGGTGCAGAAAATGGTAGTTCTGGAATCATCCTTCTCTCTGTCGGGTCCAGGGAGCAAAGTTAAGGGAATTAGCAGAGGACCTGCTGCATTCTGATCCCTATTTCACACACATGTGATTTCCTCTCTGTTCTGAGTGGGCTCGTTGCTCTCTCACCTGCTGCGCGGCTCGGATCATTCTGCGAGCCTCCTCCTTGATGCTGGGATTGTCCGGGGGGGGTGGCTGCACGAGGGTTGTCACCTCTGTTCCCCTGAACCCGAAGACCATTGGCCAGCCCAGGTCAAGCTCGGGAACAGCGAGGTCCGAGTTCATGGGCCAATAAGTCCCAGAGGATCCATCCATGTCATTGTCACCTGCAGTGTCTGTGCTGCCCTCCTGATTGGCGTACTGGGGCTTCTGGAGATTCTGAATGATGTGATCCACCTCCGAGTTGCAGAGAAAATCAGGGGCCGCTTCCTCTGCCAAGAAGCGTTGGTAACTGTCTTTCCCCTCTTCAGTGAGCACGTCCAGAGCCAAGCGATAATACTCCTTGTAATGTGGGGGGAGATAGTTGGGGTCGAGGGGATTGTCCCCCTGAGAGGAGCTTTGAGATCGACGAGCCATGAGGGGAGGGAGAGCTGGAAGAAAAGAGTGACCCACAATGAGAGCAGTTTCACTCCAGTGACACATCCATCCTCGCCAATGGCAAGAGAGTTCATGGTGCCAAAATCAAAAGGGAAGAAATTCCAAGTACACTAAGTAATTCTGGAGAAAGCTCATTCTGAATGGAGAGGCAGCTTTAACTTAGGCAAAGGCAGTAATCTGTTAAAGCATTACTCTAACACAGTTAAATGTTTTGGGGCAAAATAAGGAACAAATTAAATTGGGCAGCACTGGGATGGACAAGGATGGTGCATATAACAGAACACCCAACTTTCTCTCCCAGCCTGCTGATTACTAAGCTTAATTTGTCTTCTGTTTTAAAGTTACACACACACACCCCTTCTAAAGAATGATGCTACTGGTTATTATCTGCACTCCATGAAAACATTTCCAAATGTGACAAAAATTATTTACTGTATGTAACATGGCACTGAACAAAAAAGCTTATGCATCTACACAAATGCACCTTCTGGATCCTTATAAAGACCTCAGCACATGAGCAGAAGCTGGAGCTGGGTGTGGGCAGATACAAGGGTGTTCTGCTGCTGTAACAGCCAGAAGTCAGACAAGTCTTTGTGAGATCTATGAAGCAGTAAGAAACAAGGGCCACAATTGCTTCTTCAGTCTCTCCATCTGGGGAAACACTATTCAGTAGCTCCTGTTCAGTGCTTGACAACTGTCTGTAAGGAATCCATTATTTCAGACTGAGGCAAATTTGGTTTTAAACAATTTTTGGAAGGAAAGCTTGTTGTGCCACAAATACAACTCTGTAAACAACATCCTACTGGTCTGCAAAAAGCTTTCAAAGCATTTTGGCTTCTGACCCTCAGTTAGTGTCAAAGCTGAGACATACTTTTCCTGGGGACCTGGCTCTGACATGACAACTGAGGCTTCCCCAAAATCCAAACGAGTGGTGAAAGTGAAGTACAGAGGGTGAAAAGTGGCTGCTGCCGTCATTGCCACCCAGCACCTCTGCTTCCAGCACGGAAGGGATTGCTGTGGATGTGGGACTCAGAAAAAAAGACCTGTGGCCCAAACTCATTGATTGCTCTAAGTATAAAGCTTGGGTGGTTTCAAGGTAAAGCCTGAGGGGACTTTCTGATGTGACTGCCTGCATGGCACAGATCAGAACTCTGTTACTCCTGCCCCAAACTGTAACTCCTCACAGAGCTTCAGGATACAACAGGGAAAAATACAGTCTTAATATAAGGACAGCAGCTGAATCTAACAGGTCCTTGTGCAAAGTATTCCAACAGATAATCGTTCTTATAGTCTGCACATGTAGGCTTACTTCTAGTGGTACTTGTCTAGATTTATCTTCCCCCTCTATCTTTTTTCTTTAAAAATAGAAAGCAGTCCTCTATATACGTCCATTCCAGAGTGCTCATCACCTACACACCTGCTCTTAGCTACGTTAGCAGGGTCTTTAGCCTTTCATCTTAAGGAAACACTCCCAGACTTCCACTCATTCTTGACAGCAACAACATTCAACAAACTGGGATACAATTCTGAAGGGGATGAACAGTCGTGCAGATGGGAACCCCCCCGTAACGCTGGCTTGCTCAGAACAGTCATAATAAAATACAAAATTAAGGTTGTTTCACCACTACTTTATCAGTATTACATTCCCTCTTCTGTTTTGATGATTGTCCAGTCAGCATCATAAGGTTCTTCTGCTTTTTCTTCCTTTTTTTGTTTTTATAGTTGGCTCTTTCAATACTGTTATAAATCCAGAAGGAGAAGATGGACCTTGAAAGGAAAAGTGTCAGCTAACGCTAAGCATGATTAGGTTAAGAACAGAAAATAACACTACACGCAGATTCGGAGGGAACTCATAACCTGAGTGTGTTGCACATATGAAAGTCTCATTTCTCACACCTTGAAAAGGGCTTTTATAAATCTGAACTGTCACTCTTTAGCCCAGAGAAGACATTTACAAAATATGACCAGCTGTCCACTTTCTCCTTCAGTACAAGAAACAAAACAGCATAAAACGAAGCTGGTTCAGAGTCAACACTTTTTCCCAAGCGCCCTTGCTCTGCCAAACTCTGTCCTATGGATGTTTTGGGATGGTAAGGGAGAAAATGTGTGCGAACAGGATGGGCACGGGATCGTTTGTGGGGACACTTCCATCCCCCCGAACCTGCTGGTGGGAAGGTCGGGGGCAGAGGCGGGGGAGGCTGCGGGTGGCGGCTGGTACAGAGTCACTTCAGTTCCCTACGGATTCATGGCGGCCCATGTGTCCGTGAATAAGCAGGGAAAACAGCGCCAGTGAAGAAATAGACTTGATGCAAAAGCAAAAGGAGCCTCGTGGTTTCCTCTGAGCCACAGGCCAGAGGGGGCGAAGAGCCGCCGGGGGACAGTCCTGGNGACCCTCGGTGCCGGCACGGAGACCCCGCTCTGGGCGGCGCGGCCCCGGGAGACGGCCTCTCGGAGGGCGCTCCGCCAGAGCCCGGACGGCGACAGCGGGCGCTGCCGCTGCTCGGCCCGGCCCCGGCTCAGGCCCGTGCTGTGGGGGAGCCCCGGGGCACTCGCAGCAGGACGAGCGCCGCAGCGGCCGGGCCCCTCCCGTGCCACCTGCACCGGCGCCGCGGGTGCCCGGGGCCGCAGCGAAGACCCGGAGCGGATCGAGCCAGGCACGGACAGAGCTCTGGGTGACAAACCCGCACCGCCACCCTCCTGGCCCACAAGGAGCGCCCGACGGAGGGAGATGCTACCTCTGATTTCAGCCTCCTCCTCAGGAGCTCCTGCTGGGAAAGCACCATAAACCCCGTGTGGAGAGACCCGGCCGCAGCTGTGCCTGGTGCCCCGGGAGTGTGCCCAGGCAAGGTGCGAGTCATTAACCCCGGGGAGTGGGGTGGGTGGTGGAGTAATTTCTTCCAAAGAGATGCACAAATCTGAGAGCTGTGAAATAAACCTCAGAAATCACGTTTCTGCCACCCTGGGCCTAAGTAACTCCTGACCTGCAAAATTCCAAGGACAGGTCCCTAACAAGTGGGACTTAAAAAATTTAAGAGTAGACACAGTGTGTTTGACCACTAACACTGCTCCCATGGAAATGCAGGATAACTGTAAAATGGTAACCCTTTCCCCCAGGAAGACCCCAGATGACCCTAAGGCTAAGTGTGAGGAAATCCCAGGGTTCGCTCACGTACGAAGCGTATCTTAGACGCTTTGATTCCCATGAACAGATCCTCATCTTTGCTTCAGAAATTAAGTTCAGCAAGAAGCTGCCGTTTTTATGCTTTTGCCTGGACTGTGTGGGAACTTGCCTGCAGCAGCTGCTGGAGCTCTGTGGGCAGCCCACAGCGCTGAACTCCACCATGTGACACAGCTCGGTGTCCCCAGACCAGGCCAGGGTGACAGCACCAGTGCCACGAGCGCTGGTCCTCAGTGCTCAGCTCTAGGGCCAGTTCTGTTCAGTATTTACCAACAGCCTGGGTTCAGCTGAATGCATCATTAGCAAGTTTGCTGATGACACTCAACTGGGAGGTGCTGTGGACTCCTCAAGGGACAGGAGGCCTGGCAGAGGGACAGGTTGGATGGGGCTCTGAGCAACCTGATCTAACGAAAGATGTCCCTGCCCAGGGCAGGGCGACTGGACTAGATGATCTTTGAAAGTCCCTGCCAACACAAATAATTCTGTGATTCCATGATTGTATTAATTGGTTCGCATGCTTTAATTCTCTGATTTGCAACAAGAATGGTACTAGGTTGATGAATTCTCAGATTGCATGAAGAATGCTGGTTTATATATATATGTATGTAGATCAAATTGATATGTGTGTTTGCATTACACCATTTCTAAGCCCTAAAAAGTATGGGTAATTTCTGTGAGGAAATAGCTCAGGAACACTTAGCACGGGCATCATCCCAGTAATCGCCCTCTAGCTTCTCTGCAACAAATATATCCCAGGTTTTGCAGGACAAGAGATGCAATGATTGATTGATACCCATTCAGTTCTCTTTCAAACTACTTCCTTGTCAATTTAAGCAAAGGGGAGAAGTTGACTGGAACCTCGATGTTATTATCTTCCAGCACTATAGTAAGTATGAGCTGATTTCAGGTCAATGAATAAATAAAACTTTACAAAAGTGATCTCTGCTGCTTCTGGGCAGAAACTCTGCTGGAATGCTAATTCTTTACGAGGAAACAGAGGCACCTGAGCTTTTGGATTCCATGCACTTGCAGTTCTTGCAAGTGCAGAGTTCTTTGTATATGGTTACAGGATAGGAAGAAATCACATAAATCCAGCATCTGCAACTGTGAACTGCTCTGTGACACACAATCAGTCCAAAAGAAACCATGGAACATCCCTCTCTCCATCCACATGACAAGTGCTGAAAAAAAGGGAGATCCCTAAAAACCCTTAGTACAGAAGCCCCAGAAGCAGAAAACCTACCATGTACCACCAGCAGGGAAGAGGAGAGCTCCGGCACCACCCCCGAGGTCCTTCACACCTTCAGCAGCTGCAGTTTGTCAGAACAATCATCCCAGGAGGAGTGCTACCCCTGCATCAGACAAGAAAGCAAAGAGCTCCTATTAGATCCTGACGGTATAATTTGGGAAAAAAATCCAGCAATCGTTTTAAGCTTGATTTTANTGTGAGGAAATAGCTCAGGAACACTTAGCACGGGCATCATCCCAGTAATCGCCCTCTAGCTTCTCTGCAACAAATATATCCCAGGTTTTGCAGGACAAGAGATGCAATGATTGATTGATACCCATTCAGTTCTCTTTCAAACTACTTCCTTGTCAATTTAAGCAAAGGGGAGAAGTTGACTGGAACCTCGATGTTATTATCTTCCAGCACTATAGTAAGTATGAGCTGATTTCAGGTCAATGAATAAATAAAACTTTACAAAAGTGATCTCTGCTGCTTCTGGGCAGAAACTCTGCTGGAATGCTAATTCTTTACGAGGAAACAGAGGCACCTGAGCTTTTGGATTCCATGCACTTGCAGTTCTTGCAAGTGCAGAGTTCTTTGTATATGGTTACAGGATAGGAAGAAATCACATAAATCCAGCATCTGCAACTGTGAACTGCTCTGTGACACACAATCAGTCCAAAAGAAACCATGGAACATCCCTCTCTCCATCCACATGACAAGTGCTGAAAAAAAGGGAGATCCCTAAAAACCCTTAGTACAGAAGCCCCAGAAGCAGAAAACCTACCATGTACCACCAGCAGGGAAGAGGAGAGCTCCGGCACCACCCCCGAGGTCCTTCACACCTTCAGCAGCTGCAGTTTGTCAGAACAATCATCCCAGGAGGAGTGCTACCCCTGCATCAGACAAGAAAGCAAAGAGCTCCTATTAGATCCTGACGGTATAATTTGGGAAAAAAATCCAGCAATCGTTTTAAGCTTGATTTTATGTGCAGAACACACCAATGTGGGACCTGAGAAGTTCTTTAGGACCACTTAGTACATTGGCAAATGCCACTACTTACCTTGCTGTCCAGTCCGTGTCAGTTTAAAGAAATGGCGAATAAAGATTCCAGAAGCCAAATTAAATAGCAAGGGGGAACATTCTAACTTCTTCCAGCACCTAGCCCTTAAGCCTTGGATAAATTAAATATAAAGTGCCCCTATAACTAGGGGAGCAATTCAAGTGTCTACACATGGGTATGTAATGTCGCCTGGGATGCCCTGAGGTATCCTGCTTGGCCTCCAGCTGCTGGCCAAGAAGGGTGTGAGTCTCACACAGGGCTTGTGCCACATCTGCTCTGTTTTAGAGTCCCTAAGGCACCTGAAATGGCATTAAACACCTAAGTTTAGGAACCAGGATTGCTCCTCAAGGGTCAGATTGATTAACTAAGTGCAGGTGTATAACATGCCTATGGGCAAGCTAATTGCCTTGTGTTCCCCCTTGCAGTAGATGGGGAGTAAGTGAATAAAATCAAAGGAGTAGGGGATAAGATTCATTTTCCAATACAGATGCTTACATTTGGCCAGGACTTCTCTTAATCTTTCTCCTGGAGACATCAGCAAATCAGTCTTTTAAAGATTCATTGCTCAGCCTTCAATTTTTTTAACTTCAAGATCCCCTTTATCCTGTCACACAATCCATTCTACCAATGCTCAGCACCTCACGCCAGAACCTGCCGAGGAGATGGGGAGCTCTGAAACTTCAGTCTTTAAATGGCTAATTAAGACACTGGAGCAGGTTTTTGTTACTTTTTCAGTTGTACTTTCAAAGATAACTTCCACAGGAAAAGGCAGGTGAGTCTCACACGGCTTCAGGTACCTTCACTCCCCAACTTCTCCATGCAGGTCTGATGTCCACGTGGGAATTACCAGCCCGTGGCACCCTGTCAGCCCAGCGACGTGAGCAACTGTCCCACACCAATGCACACACTCACATCAAGGCTGATGAATCCCACCGCTGCTGTACAACATTTTGTGAGCCATCCAATTGTTCTAATAGTTGTTTTGTTCTCTGCTCTGGGTCTGTTTTAAAATGCAGCCAGCACAGCTGAAAGCAATATTCTGATGGATTTATTACCAACTCCCTCCTCCTGCCTGTGTATTCCAGGATGTTGCTGTGGCATCACACTTCAGCTGGGTGGCTACTCTGATATCTGTTAGTTTTTGCAGCAGTTGTTGGGATATAGTCTCCTTTTTCTAAGTATGAAGTGGATTTTTAGTTTTTCTTAATAACCACGATGCACCAGCTTATCAAGTGATCTACGGTGCTCTGTGCACCTCCCCTATCTGCCATTTTTATTGACTTTCCCAATAATTCAGTACATAACAGCTTCATCAAAAGTGTTTTTACTTCATTAATCAAAATATTGAAGTGATGGAACTCAGCACTGCACTTTGTGCAAGTCTGTTTCAAACAAACCTCTCCAAGGATGACTATTTTCTGAACCAAGATTTTTAGTAATTTAAAGTGCCTATTTTAATTTTGAACTTTCTGCTGCCTGTCACAACTGCTTTTTTAGAAGATGAAGAGTACATGGAGGGGGACTACAAAACCACTTGATGTAATATTGCAAACCACCAGCTGAGTATGGAATGCTGCCCGTCAGTGAGTCTCTGGTTTGGTTATCCCAACTCAGCCTTTCACCATCCCCTTCCTGACTCCTTCAGAGAGGTCCGATGGCGCGAGACTCCATTATCGTTGCTGTTTTAACAAGCAGGTGGGCGAGCAGCAGCCAGGGTCAGCAGGGAGAGCACGGTCCTGCCCAGCAGAGCCCAGGCTGGCAGAGAAAAAGCCCAGCGGGGCAGCAAAGGGCAAACACAAAGGACAAAAAAGAGACTGAACCCAGCAGCCCCTTGTACACACGGAGGCTAACATTCCTCCCAGGAACTATACGTAAGTATACATATACTAGAAAGATTATTGCTTTTAAAAAAATACTGCATGGCTGTGAGTCAACCATTTTCTCAGCAAGCTAATTCAGCATTCATTGGCATTTACTGCAGTGAAAATGTATTTTCTTTCACAAGGTAATCTTAAACTTTGCATTTTAACTGTATGGTAATGCCTTTAGTAGCAAGGTTGAAAAATTACCTAACACCAGATCTTTTTTCTGTTTAAGTGCAGTGTAAATCACTTCTCAGCTTTCTCCCTGATGAATTGAACAGAGAGAGTTGGTCTCCTCTCCCTGGAGAATGTCTTTGACTTTTGCTTAATTTTTTCTGAACTTTCTCTGGTAATTTACTTCATCTGCACATCACTGGATCTTCAACTCTGTTATTGCAACCTTCATTCTGGATTTCTGTAAATTGTTTTACATCTGACTGTATTGAAACACATTTCATCAGATTGTAGTGTTGTGATTTTTATTGTTATTTACTGTGATTTAGTAAATATGATATTTATAAATATATTTACCATTTCCTTAAACTTTATGTTATCCTTCAACTTTTACTAGACTATTTACTGATGTTGTAAACATCTCATTGCACTACTGAGCAACACTGGAGAAAGACTCAAATGTTACTAAGTCTGATGAAAATGAGTTACTAATAACTTCTCTGTAATGATGGATACTAACAAATTACTATTTCATTAAGTACCTAATGCAAGACTTGTTAATGTAGCATAATGTAGGATTTTAATCACATTTCAGAAAGCATTTGTTGAGATGATTTGGAGAAGTCAAGGCTTATTACAATAACTTGACTTACACCTTCACCAACCAAAACTGTGTATTTACTTGGATCCCAGAGGGCACACAATTAGATCAGGTTTTTTCCTTTGTATAAATTACCTTGCACTGCCAGCACGTGGTTTCACTTGCATTATCCTGGCCTTTCAGCTCACTTGCTTAGTTTTTTTTTTTTTTTGCCAAAGTTCCCTGCAATTATCCCTGGATTTAGTAATTTCAGTGTTTATTAATACTTACTTTGAGTAAACTTCATGAGAGATCTTATTAATGGTCTTTTGCAAGTGATGCCCTCTTATTCCCCTAAAGGACTTTGGCATATTTATCCATCTAACAACTGACCGTTGGGATATGGATTTGTGATCTAATCACCGCCAAGTAAGTCTGCACAAACATAATGCTCCACAGGACCCACCAGGAAAGAATGAAAGGCAGCTCCTTCCTGAGCAGAAGGGGGCTGTAGGACCTGGCATTCTCCAGGAGGTATCACACAGCCTTGCACAGCCTTGCACAGAGCAGGTACACGTCCACAGAGAGCTGCTGTGAAATCGCTTCTCTCTGCTGACACACCTGGGTGTGTGACGTTTTTGTGTGCACTCATATCCTTCATCTGAGACTGCATTTGAAATAACGTATTTCAGTCCCTGGTCTCTGTGTAAAAAACAGAAACAGCTTTTCCTCACACAAATCTTGATGATGTAGATTATAATCCTTCAAAGGATTATGGTTTTTCCTAGTCCCATTCCATGCAGCGTACTGTACTTCATACTCCAGTGCATAGTCTTCATTAATACTAAACACTTGTAAGGGCTTTTAGCCCCTCTGAACATCTTTGCATCTCACCTGCCACTTACTTGTATCAATTCCTGTATTTTCTTTCTGGTTTCTTTAAACAAAGACTGCCCAAATTCTCAGTCTCTCCAGGCTTTGTTATCACGTCCGAGCCCTCTCTTTACCCCATGTTTCTGGGAGAACAGAACACAAAATCAGCCATACTGGACTGGATCAAGGTCCATCAGGCCTAGAAACCCATCTGCAACAGGGACCAACAGTGGATGATGTGGAAAACAGAAGACAGGCCAAGCATTTATGGTACTTCACCAGCTTCACTAAGCCAGTTTTGGCTACTGGAGGCTCCAGAAACTGCTGAGGTAAATATGCTCTAATAACTGCAGACAGCTTCAAAGGAGTTTGCTACCATAAACCCACACAGAGTTTCCCTAAACCCACATAAAATTTCAGCATCTACAAGAGTGAGAGGCAAGGAGTTTTATGGTGAAGAACAGCCTGTGTCTCACAGCAAGAGTGGTCAGACCCTGGAATGGGCTGCCCAGGAAGGTGGTTGAGTCCCCACCCCTGAATGTGTTTGAGAGCTGTTGAGATGTGGTGTTTGGGGATATGGTTGGTGTAGGGGAGAACTTCGTAGAGTAGGGCTGATGGTTGGACTCGATGATCCCAAGGGTTTTTTCCAACCTGAATAATTGACTCTATGGTCCTTTTTAATCCGCTGCTTGTACTGAGGGTTTTTTTCTTTGGTTGGGAAAATCAGCATCTATTGGCCCTTGTGGCACTGCTCTGATTTAATACATCTGCCAACACTCCCGTGACTCACCATCTTTCCAGGTGGGGAGCCCCAACTTATTGGAAACTGTCATGTGACTCTGAGGATCCTTTCTGTCTATTCCCTTCTCTCAATTTGTTCCACTCCACCGTATTCTTTTCTGAGATGGTGGGGCTGGAGCAGCAGAATGGAAATGAAATACAGCTCTGTATGTGGTGTTTGCATTCTGTTCCTTTCCTACTCTGCCATTTGCTTTTTGACCACTAAGGAGTAATGAGCATCCGACTGGTTTATAGGACAGAATTACTACTGCTGTGCTTTTTTCTTTCATTCCTGCTCTCGCTGAACTGTCCCCGTGACGAAACCGATTTTCCTGAATACAAAGAGGCTACAGCCAGGCAGCTGGTCTGTCTGAATATGCAGCTACAGTAAAAGACTCTCATGAAAGTCAGAATCCCCTTGTGCCAGGGGCAACCGTTAAATTGGTTCCTGATTTAAGAAGATCTCTGGATCTGGGCCCAATTAGATGTGATAAACAGATGAAAGAGAAAAACGAGGCGAGCGGTACAAAGAACAACTGGGAGATGTGCGGATTTAGCGTTGTACATACAATCATCACGGAGTGGTCTGTAGGCACTATACTACTGACAGCTTCTGGAGGGACATTTGAAAAACACATTTTTGATGGAGTTTCTTAATATAAAGAGAAGTATGGGAGAACTATCACCATGCCTAAAGGAGAGGCAAAGGAACTGGCATCAGACAGATAAAGAAAAGGCTTGTTGAGGAACAATGTGCTTGGTCCATGTGGTCCACCATGAAGAGCACATGGACTGAGAGGAAGCATTTGTGAATTTAGTTTTATGGGGATTCCAAGTAGCTTTCATTTATCATTTGACAAGTCACCATGCTGGCTCTCATTTTCTCCATACAAGCCCCACACTACTTTGCATTTACTGTTCCTCTGATTTTGCAGTCACTCGGAATTGGTATTTCATGGAGTCAGGAAAAAAGGCATTGATGCACAGTGTCTTCTCTCCATGTGTTCTACTTGGCATTTCACGCAGTTTTCTACTACCCTAAGTGATCATTTCATAAAATCACATCCATAGATTTATAAGCATGACAAACACAGGCACAGAGAAGGCTACAGAAAGAAACAAGCTCTCAGAACTCCCTTTTCAGCATGTTAATATGGGATACTTGTTGGTTTTTTCAGGAGGAAGCTGAAGGAGAAAAAGCCAGTAGGCTTTGTAGCTGTTGATGAGTAACTCCTCCCATGCTCAGGGGCAGCGGATAAAGGAGAGCACGAAGGAGCTTGTTGGAAACTTAACAAGTGGGAGATGAAGGCTGATATAATGGGCTGATGAGAGGCGGGATTCAGTCTCTCGGCAGCAAAGGTCTCCTCCGCCCGTCTGCCCGGGCTTTCCCAAGGACGCCGGGCTGGTTGCTACTGTGCCAGTGCACCTCTGCCCAGGGAGCGTTCATGGAATCACTCCTCGCCTTGGCCAAAAAACATTAGCGGGGGAGAAATGGGAGAAGGGGAAGGAGAACACAGCTCTCCCTGCGCAATTATCCAGAGATGTTTTTGAGGAGGGAGTCTCCAGTGGAAATTTCCCTTGGGCTCAGCCTGAGGGCTGCTCCTGTTTGCACTGGTGTAACTGACAGAGACTTCACGAGCTGACACTTACCGCAAGCACCCGGGTTTTGTGATCTGCAAAAGCTATCAGACCCTCTAAACTTTGGGGAGAGTAAGCGGTGACATGGGCAGAGCCTACCACTGTCTCTGCACGGAAAAACGTTCCACCAAAAGGGAATGTTTAATGTAGGAAAAGTAACTGACAGATGAAGCCAGATGTAAAAAGCCTCCCTTTACCTCTAGATTAACACTAAGAGCAGAAACGGTAAAAAGTATTGACCTATGGCTTGTGCACCATTTGCCGCCTGCCCACATTATGTTCCATTTCAATGGACTTTAACTGTTTTATTCCTAAAGGAATTCTATTGGAATGGAACATAATGTGAAATTCTATTGGAATTCTATTTTCAGCTATGCCAAGTGGATGATCACCAAAAACCCCTATAGGTTAAAAAAAAAAAAGATATATAGAAGGACCTGCATCCTTTTCTTGATTCTTTGTGCCAGGTGTGAATCAGGAGTGATGGGCGGCATTTACCCAGCCTAAGCAAAAGGGAACCGGCTGAACACTTCCCTTCTCCCTCCTCTGCTCCCCTGCCAATGCCTCAGCACCTCAGGCTGGCTCCATCTCCCTCCCCAGCGCTGACTTGGTGCTTGTCCTTACGTGTTTTGCCGGCACAGCGAGTTCCCAGGCTGCCTCCCACCGACGATCCCGTCCCTGGCCAGACCTGCTTCTCTGCTTCCCGACACTCCCAAAGCCGAGGCCGTCCCAGGTCTGGGCAGCGGTGCAGGAGCTGCCTGCCATGAAGCAAGGTTAGCTTTCTTGGGCTGGAAAGGGCTCCTGAGCCATGACCTCTGCTTATGCACAAAATTTGCTGGGCTTAAACACCTTGTCTTCTCTTTGCCCTGGGTACCAGCAAGAAGAGAAAGGCAACAGAGAAGAATTTACTTTAGCCTGCTGGACTCCACAACCAGCCACAAACCCCCTCTGTGCTAACTCATGTTTGAAGGACTGAAATTCTTTCCTGTGAGGGTGGTGAAGCACTGGAACAGGTTGCCCAGGGAAGTTGTAGATGTCCCATCTCTGGACATGTTTAAGGCCAGGCTGGATGGGGCTTTGAGCAACCTGCTCTAGTAGGAGGTGTCCCTGCCCAAGGCAGGGGGGTTGGAACTTGACGATCTTTAAGGCCCCTTCGAATTCTAACCATTCTATGATTCTATGATTCTGTGATTCCATGACTTCAAGAAAGAAATCAAAGGGATTTTCAGTCAAAGAAGCAGCAGATGGTACCTCCAAAAGAAATGTAAAGGGACTGTTTCCAGACAATGGCCGATTGTGTGGGCCACAGCTGGGACATCACTTATATCTCTTATGGTGGTCTGGGAAAAACGTTCAGGTTTCTGAAATATCTAGAACACCCAAGGTTTAGAAATCCATTATTAAAAAAAAATAATAAAAAAATTGGCCTGATAAAATAGAAAAGATTGCATGAAAACAGGTTGCTAGTAATCCAGAAGGGTCAGGTTTATAGGAGAGAACAGTAATGCCTCAGGTGAAACTACCTGAGCAGATGTTGTGACAAGAGGGAAAATGCTGGTTTGCTCTCAAGAAAACGTTGTACAAGGTAAATGACTGGGGGAGAGATCTCTCTCCTGGAATATGGTTTAGGGTGTGCGTTTTTTTAATTCTGCATGGTGTGATGGAGGGACAGCCAGTGCCTTCTAATCCTGCTGCAGCAGATGGAATAGCCCCTCTTAGCTGTGCCAGATATGCTCATCCTTTCCAGAAACTACTCCTGCATGTGCCAGGTTTCTGTACCAAGGACTGGACTTCTGCTGAGAAATGATCTATCAGTCTAAGGCCTCTCACCTGCCAGCCTCAACGGTGATGTGCCGGTAGCACTTTTTGTTTCTGAGCGCACCCCAGAATTTCCTGGTGTGGCCACAGCACATTGCCATAGAAAGGTTGCAAGCACAGCCAGGCCCAGGTCCACTCCCTACAACAGCACGGTGACATTTGGGTAACAATCTGAATTAGACCCTTTCTCAGCCACAACCATGTCTGCCAAGTCCTTACAGGAATTATTTCTCCTCTCTTGATTTTCCTTTCCACATCTTCTGCTGAAGCCTGTCTGAGTTCTCATTCTCAATGTCCTCTCGGTTTTAGGCCATAGGCGCAAAGCCCAAGTTACTGTTAAAATTTCTGTTTGGGAGATGAAAATGCAGAATTTGTAATTCCTGTTACAATTTTACATATCCAACCCCAAGGCCTTTTCTCTCGGCCATCTGACCAGCTTCTGCTGCTCACCCTGCGTTAAAGCATGTGACTGAACATGATCCCATCCCTTACTCTAGATGGTATTATATGGGTTTCAGTCTTCATTTAAAGAAATCTTATGCCTGCCTGCTGTAGTCCAGGAGTCTCATCTGAAGTCATGGTCACCTGATGAGAAATTGCTTCAATTTAATCAATGCATTCACTGAGCTTCCCAAGAGTATAACATTATCTTCCATATTACATACATTTGTCAGCTGGCCCTATGGACTGGCAAAATAAACGCTTCCTGTGTCTACAGTGAGCGGTAAATGAACTGAATGCCACAGTGGGAGCCTGGTCAGCAGCTCAGAACACCTACTGGACTCCCACTCACCTCAGCTCATTAGTCAGCGCAAGAGATCCCACAAGCCACTCTTTGCTGGAGAATGAGGAAATTAGCCAACCATTCAGAAAGTACAGGGGATCTTCGTGCAGGCCAGAGGAAGGGAAAAGTAGCAGAAAAATTACATGTCGTAATTCTCTTTGTGAAGTGGTTATTGAGACAGCAAGTCAATCTTAACTGTCCCACATAACACAGGGTATGGAGCAGTGCATGTAAATCCACCCTGCAGGAAGTCACTGGGGCACTACCGCAGGTTTCAGCTACTGAGACATGAAACACAATCCTGTGTGCAAAGGGGGCCTCTCACAGAGAGCAGATTATCTGGAGAGATCCAATCACAGAATCATTTAGTTTGGAAAAGACAGTTAAGATCGAGTCCAACCGTTAACCTGACACTGCCAAGGTACCACCACCAACCCACAGCACCAGGTCTACGACAACAATGCTCATGCCAAGCTTACTCTCAGTCAATCCCTTTCCTTGGACCTTTATTTGCTAAGTAGCAGAGAAAAGGAACAGAGGACTTAAAGGAAAGGTCCAACAGTGTAAGGTATCATCTGGAGAAGGAGCTGCCCTTGATTTTTATTTCTCCCACATGCTGATTTTAGAAATGCACTCATGAAACTCCTCTTCCTCTTTAGGGCTACAAAAATCTGGCCAAATGGGGCCTGATAAGCAGTCCAAAAGTGTTCCTTTTAACCATAAAATACAAAGAAGTGCAATCCCGCAAGGTCTGAAGGTGAATGTCCATTGCTTGGAAAGTTGTGACTGCAAAATAAATTATAGAACACATGTGTCTGTCCTAAGCCATGACACTGCTCTGGCACAATCATACCGCACTATGTTACGTGACATTTTCACTTTTTTCTTTGATGTGCAATTTTCCCTAAAACCACACAAAAAAGTGAACTATTTTTTTTCCTCAGAATACTACCATTTCCACTGCCAGGTGACAGTGAATACAACTCTTTCTCTCTCTGTCCATCAAATACAACTCTGAAGCCCTGCAGATGAATGGGAGTTAGGCCAAAATGAAAAAAGCTTTCTCTCCCCAAACCACAGCCCTTCTGTGGCCTTGTAACAGGGTGAAGGATGTGTTTTCTCTGCCTGGTTGCCTCTTCCTCCACCGAAAACACATGCTCCCGCAGGCTGTGCAAAGGGATCCCATGCCACCAGTGTTCTGCACTGCTGTGTTTGCTGTTGCTCTCTGTTTTGGGGCTAGTTTGCTGTCTAGAGTTGTTACTCAGGCATGTTTGGCCTCTGCCACTGTGGAGATGACTGCAGCTTTCATGAACAGGATGTTTTCAGCAGAAGTATGCTATGGGCACTTCTGCCCCTTTACAAGTGCCTCCTCCCCCTCTAACTGTTTCAGAAGATAGAAAACCTCGGTCCTCGGGCCAGACAAAAGCCATAATTGACCTCTATTGACCTTAGACAATTTAGAGCGCTGGGGACACAAGACTTTCCCCTCCTGCTCTGCTCACACACGCAAACCCCGAGGTCTGTCAGACAGGCTCACATGGGTGGAAAGAACTAGTGAGCACATGAACGTGTGCTGGTGCACGCGTGTGCCCACACGCACCCCTCTCTGCTTTGGCATGTATGTGCACGCATGTCTGTGTCACTGCTCGCAAATCATGTCGGCAGATGGCTACACGGCTACACACCCATGCGTGTGGAGCGAGGTCAGCGCAAGGGAAGGCTCCTGGGCCCCAAGAGCTCTCCCTCGGCTCTCAACTGACTGCAGACCTCAGCCTTCCCATTGCTACCACCAGTGAAGTCCTCTCCATCCCCATCTCCTGGGGAAGACCCAAGCGCTTCCAACCCAAGAAGAAGGCCCGCTCCAGTTCTGGGGTGGCGGCTGAGTCAGGCTGCGAGATCTCTTCCCAAAGATTGGGGCAATTTTGAAAATATCCTCTCCTTAGGGCTTTCTCAAAGGAGAGGGGACGCAAGTTTAGTGAAGACTTCACTAAACAGTTTTGATCCAGCTGCCTATGCACAGGCAGGTCTCTTCCCGCACCAGCCACGACGCCTATGCTGGGACATTCTGCCTCCCACCTCTCCTTTCCTGTCCCCACCAGGGACTCTCCCTGCTCCGGTGGGGGCTGTCATGGTGTGGCTGGCAGCTCCTGCTGCTGGAGTCCTCCTGTCTGGAAGCAGCCAACTCCTGCCCACACCAGCCCCAAGTTCCGACCACCCAGACCTGCACCCAGGAGCCGGACAGGACCTCCTCAGCCCTCGCCTGCCACCTCGCCCGCCCATCAGGGTACCCCGGGAGGTGCCCGCTCCTCTCCTACCTTCCCAGGTGAGCCAGGGCAGGTGGTGGGTCGTTCTCGGCTCTCCGCTCCCCTGGACGTGCCTGCAGCCTGATTCACCGTCCGCACCTCTGAGCCAGCCAGAACCAAGCTCCACCCAGGGCAGAGGGTGAGTAAGAGTGAGAGAAAGGCAAACTCCGGAGAGTTATTCCCTCCTCAGGATTGCAGGGGAGCCAGAGATAAGGGCTGCACATTCCTCAGCCGCAGGCGGCCTCTCCCTTCCCGTCTGCCTGGAGCCTGTCGAACCAGCTTGGGCCTGGCTGTGGCTGCGGAGCGGGCCTGGACTCCGGCCGCTGGGCCCTGACCTGGCCCCACACGCCTCAGCCCGGGGAAGGACGGTTTGGGCTCATCAGGGACCTCTCCTGCTCTGGGATCCCGTTTGGGGTGACAGCGGCCTGCTGCAGCAGCAGACAATGGCAGGGCCCTGTGCCTTCTGCTTCGACAGCATCATGGTGGCCTGCAAAGGGGACCCGTGCCCCGCGATCTCCCTGGGGGTGCCATGCAAAGAGTACCTGAGGCCGTAATGGTGCCCCCTCATCTCTCCAGGGGTGCCATGCAAGGGGTACCTGAGGCCGTACCCACGGCCCCTCGTCTCCCTGGGGGTGCCATGCAAAGGGTATCTGAGGCTATATGGGTGCCCCCATAAACTGTCACTCGCGCTGGCCCCGCGGGCGGAGGTGCAGCCCTAATGCCAGCGTGGCCTCTCCCGGGACCGGGGCCGGGGCCGGGGCCGGGGCCGGCTGCCGGCGCAGGCGGAGAAGGGTTAAGCGAGATTCCCCGCAGCCCCGGGCGTGGCAGCTCCTGTTATTTCGCCTTTCATGTTGTATCTTATTCAGCCTGGCAACCGCGGTGGCTGCTGTGTGCCGGGCGGTGCCCGGGCGGCTGGCAGGGCGCGGCGGGGGGCGGCTCCGCGGCAGCCGGCGGTGACTCAGGCCTGGCAGCCCGGTTCTGGCGGGCCCGGGCACCGCGGTGGGCGGGGAGGGGTCCGGGGCCGCGCGGCGGAGGCCGTGAAGGGAGCGGGGCCGCTTGGCTGGCCGGGGTGAGGGCCCGGCGTGGGGGAAGGAGCCGGGGCGTTGGGTGTCTGAAGGACGAGCCCCACAGCAAGGACGGACACGTTAATCACAGAATCATACAATCATAAATCACAGAATGGCAGATTATGTCACAGATAATGTGTGGTGAATGCACAGGCCCAGTCAGGTGGTGCCCACGCACCCAGAACTGCATGCTCCCAGGTTGTTCGTCTGCCCTTCCTTCCTTCCACCAGGCTGTGTACTTGTACAATTATTTAGTGTAAGCATTGTAACAGGGAATTTAATACTAAGGTGCTGAGGTGAGAGGGGGTGTCCGCAGAATTTGGAAATAAGCATGATGATACAGACCTCAGTTGCATATTTGTGGGCTGATTTTAGTATAGGAACTTCACTTGGCGCGAGGGATGGAGCTGAGGAGGTAACCAGTCCATATTGCTTTTAATCATCCTTCACTGTGTTGCCGTGAGCATTATTCACCACATGCCACTCAGACACCACACTGAATGGAGTTATTAACTTCCACGTAGGAGTCGCCATGCTGTTCATCAGTATCCTACTGGAATGCTTCACAAACAGCAATTAACTTCTCAGTACTGAATTGGGCTGTGATGGTGTGATTATCCCTGTTTTGGAGGAAAGGAACTGGAGCAGAAATATTAAGTTTAAAATATTCCATTTGCTGTAATTAATTAGTTCAAGGTTTTAAGAATCACATCTTCTGGGGTCTCTAGCAGTCAGGGATATATGGAATGCAGGCTGGAATTGCCATCTATACACATAAGACAATCTTAATTCTGTAATTTCTTAATTTTGCAGTGATTTAAGCCTCTGGAAGCTTTCCAGTAGCACATTATTGTGTGAATAATGTCTCTTCTCTGCCTTGTTCTTTTCTCTTCTTCTCTTCTTGGATGTAATTGTGTATGTCCTGGAGTATTTTTCTGTGATAAGACTTTTAAGTTCTGATCTTGTTTTTAATGTGCAGGTTGCTATCTGTGCTAGAAATGGCAAGATCAAAGAAGTGTGCTTTGAAATACAAGTAAGCATAAGCAAATTTGCACTCTGATAGAAAGTTCTGTTCTGCCATTGAGATGCCATTGCTTCTTTGGATTTTGAGTATATCCAAGGACAGACCTACAGCCCCTGTGGGCTCCTGTTCCCGTGCTTGGTGCTTGATACCCTCACAGTGATTATTTTTTTCCCTACTGTTTAAGGAGTGTTTTCTTTAAAGCCGAGAGTCTGGTAGTATGTCTGAACTGCAGACTGATTGTTCCAGTTGTGTGTACGCTCAGAGAAAGAAGTGCACATCTAATAGAAAGCTTTCCAAAATAATTAACCTAACATAATAACTGCTTTTTTTTTTTTTTTTCCTCAGGTTTGACTAACTGTTTTTCATCCTGAGCTGCGTCTGTCTGCCTTGGAGTCTGTTGTCTGACTGCTTTCCTGAAGAAAACTGACGTTGTCAGTTAAAGGTCTGTTACGGAGATGCAGGTGATTCCTTCTCCGCCTGAAGTTCTCAACAGGTCAGTCATAACTGGCACTACAGTTCTAGTGCAGAATCTTTAAGGAGTGCAGAAGGGGGTATGTCAGACTCACAGGCAGGATAAATTTCCCCAGTTTACCCACTTCTCTGCTGCCAATACCAATAAAGCAGTTTTAGCACCGTTGTCTCAAATAAATTTCTAGGTCCTTTTACATTCAGCTTCTAAGTCTGACTAGTTACACTCCACTCAATTTGTCAGAATTTCTTCCTTTTAAGTGAGCAGCTTAGATACAGGCCTGCTTTCATTCATCCTTCCACTTAATTTAAACCAAACCAACATTCAAATGGAACCTGCTTTTTTTTTTTTTTTTAAAGTCAGAGTTACAATAAAATGTCCATTACTTAGCAAAACAAAATGTTAAAGTACATCTTTCTACTGTTTCAGAATTATGATGTGAGAAAGTTGTTGTTTGTCACCTGTGTGACTGCTTGGACCCAGCCGTTGTTACTACTACCTGTTTTCCAGTCTGTGTTCAGGAAGTTAAGGATTTTCATAATTCTCAGTAGCAGTATTTCTGATAATGCACATACAGATAGAAACCTTTCAATGCTATTTACAAACTCCTGGTAGACTCTTTTTCTCAAGTTTACATGCACTTGAAAGGATCACTTTAGACATCATTTGGTTTCTTTATTATGCGCTTGCATGTACCATTGCCTCCCTATGATCTGCATCTTTATTTCTGTCTTTCTACGCAGAAAACATCTTCTGAAGTCATGCTCCAGTTATGATTGTTATATTTTTGGGTCATTTTTACAATGAAGAGTTTTGTGCTGAAAGGTTGGCCTATGACTATTTTTTGTGGTTCTTGGGTCTCCTGGATGATGGAAGAGATAACCCCACACTTGAGTGTGGGATACTCAGGTCTGAATTTGGCTTTAGGGTACTTGAAAGCAGACAGGAAAGCCTGCCATACAGCTTTCTTACTTGAGGAAAATCCCAATGTAAAGGCATTTGCCTTCAAAGACTTTATGGTGGAAACAAATTCTATCACTTTTCTTGAGTGCCCCCCCCCCCTCCCCAGTGCTGCCTCCAGCTCTGGAGGCCCCAGTGTCAGAAGGACATGGAGCTGTTGGAGTGGGGCCAGAGGAGGCCACAGAGATGCTGTGAGGGTTGGATCCCTCTGCTGTGAGGACAGGCTGGTGGTGAAAAACGTCCTTCACATCTGAGGATTATACCATCATCACTGCTTTCCATTTATGAAATGATGAGATTTGTGAGTTTCAGATTCTAACTCAGATGCAGATATGGTTAAATAGCTTTAGAGAAATGAGAAGGATTTGCAGGAAGGCACCCAAGCATGATGTGACATGCAGAGTGGGATCACGCACCATCTAGAAACACGAACTAGTGAACACACTTTGTCAGGGCAAAACAGAAGCCCCTTCTGCAGGTCAACTTTGTCATTGTTTTGGAAAACAAAGACAGATCTCAGCTAGTCCAAAAGAGGAAAACAGTAGGGCCTGCTCCTTCCTATCCCCAAAAACACTGACAATCTCTAAACTTCTCTTGTAAGAGAACTGTTCATTCCCCACAGCTAGACACATCCTAGTAGCCAGCGTGTTGCTGTAGAAGGCCAGTGGCAACTGTCTTTGCTAAAGGATGAAGACTAACCTCCTTGTTGCTCTGAGGAACGGCACAGGTAATACCTTCAAACAGGAACAAAGACAATTCAATTTCAGAGAAAAAGAGAAGTGAAATGATTGGATAAGTTAATGACAACAGTGCTGTGACTAAAATTGATGCCTTTCCCATTTCCACTCTCCTTTTAACTGGTTAACGAGTTTTCGGTCAGGACAGTCAGTGGACAAAGCGGGGAACTGCTGGGTCCCTGATGCCTCAAGGGCATGTGGACATGACAAGCTCCTGCCAGGACAGATTCTCATGGTGCAATCCAACTGGAATAGATCACTGATGGAAATGGTTCTGAACTGGCTTCCTGAGCACAGATTTCACCTGGATCAGCTGGAGGAAGCAGTCCTTCCAAGCACAGGCTGCCATTTTCTTCCAGTCCATTGTCCTTTCCAAAGGAGAAGGATAAACACTAACATCCTGGAGGCATGTGGCGATATCTTTTTCATGTATTTTGGTCAGATTCATCTGTGTGTTATGCCAACTAAAAATCTAGAATTGGACTGAGGACAGGACGCAGGACAACCTTGGACACGTATTCCCACAGTCTGTTTCTCTCCTTTCCTGCCAGTTCTGTGGAGCCATTGTGTGAACTGAATCAGGGAACAATTCCAAATTTTAAAAAGTTTAAAACCAACAATTATTTAACAAGGTTTATGGTGAAGTGGCAGATATATAGGTGCAGGTGTTAGAAACAAAAAAAAAAATCCAATAGAATGCAAGATGCAACTCCAGTAAACAACAATACCAAGCTCTTTATTATTGTGAACTGCCCAAGGAAAACCAGTAACATTTTTCATGGAGAAATTGTGCTTTAAGCATCTTCCTCAAGTTCTGGATGAATTCTTTCTGTCTCTCCACCAATTATTCTGGTCTGAGTTTCTTGCATTGATTTATGGATTATAAATAATGTTAGTATCTCAGCTATTCAAATTCTTTGTTTTCAGTATTTTCCCCATCTCTGGTAAGCCCAGGTGCTGCAGTGATAACCAGGAATGGAAGTCAGGTGTTCCGTGGTGTCTTTAATTGTACAGTTCATCTGCATAAGACTGTGGAGTGTTTTTTATATACATTAATTTTACAACAGAAGTAACTTAGTGTAACCCCACCAGAATGAGTTAATGCCACAGCATCCCTTTTGTTCATGCATCCGCCGCCACTGCTGTTGTTTACTCACGGAGGTGAAATGTGTGTGCAATTTACTGCCCATACTTACTGCTCTGCAGGTAAGTCCCCGACTGCTCTCAGGATGTCCCTGAGCAGAAAGCTAAAAAAAAACAAAGTCACTTTGCCGAACGAGCACAAACTTTTGAGATCCAAGTGGCACTTCAGAACACAAATTTGTGCAGTACATTCCTAAAGACTGCTGGGACCCCTGGTAGCACCTCTTTTCTGTGACACCGCTTGCTCTGGTGTGGCTGAAGTCTCACAGCTGTAGAAGCTGCTGCAATCCCAAATCAGGTTCCCTCATTTCTGATTATCTCTTTGTTTTAAGTCCCTGTCGCATCATGTCATTAACTCAGATTATAAACAATCCAGGGCAGCAAATGTCTCTTTACTGCTGGCTCTTTGTTTGAAGGCAGTTACCATAAAAGAGCCCTGGTGAAGACACTAGTTACAAACAGCAATTATCTACACGCGTTACTGAACTAATCCAGTGGAACAAAGCATACATACATTATAATTAGTTACAAAAGCAAACAAAATTGACAGATGAACATAATGGCTGGGGATTCTTTAAAAATAACCAACATAATCTTGGAAATACTTAAGAAAAATAAACACAACCAACCTTCAGAATAAAAATACAGCAAAACTTTAATACTAATTACCAGTTGGAAAGATGCAGATAATATCACCATGCTATAGTATGGTCTTAAAGGCCTTTTTAGACCATTAGGAGTATCCTTCTTGAAATCAGCCATTCTAGATAATTTTAACTCAAGAGTGCAGTGGAAAATAGCTTACGGAGGTGCCAAACTTACAGAAATAAAGCTTATAGACCTTGGAATAGCACTATAATTTTGGTGATGTCTAAGTGCATATAGCAGTAGTGAACCTGAAAGTAAAAGTGTCCAGAATCTCCATGGCCTCCTCTGGCCCTGCTCCAACAGCTCCATGTCCTTGTGATGTTGGTGGCCCCAGAGCTGGAGGAAGAACTGGGGGTGTGTGTCCCCCCGGAGCAGCTGGCCATGTTGCTGGGGACACAGCCCAGGGTGCGGGGGGCTTGCTGGGCTGCCAGCCCATGGGCAGCTTAAACATAAGCATCCAGTGTAAATACCAGGGCCCTGAGTGTGTGGATGGGCCTCATGGCACTCACCTATGCTCAGCGCTCAGCCTCTCCTATGGCCTTTACCTCTGCCCTTGCTTCCAGGATCTCCAGTTCTGCTCGAACCAGGGGTTTTGTCCTGCCTGAGGCCCCCACCTGCCTCTGGCCTCCGCAGATCTGGTCTCCCACCCATAGCTGACTGACTTCCCAGCTTGATCATGGGCCTTCCTTCTCCTTATGAACCTGCCCGGGTGTTGGCTCTGTCGGACCCTGGTGGGTTGACTGCCCAGTTGGACCCCAGACCTGCCTTGTTACCACAGCTCGTCTGACCCTGCCTGCCATCACCACTGGGCGTGTGCTGCTGCCATTGCCTGGGCACCGTCAGACTGAGCCTGTCTGGGGACACCCCTGCTCTGGCAGCTGAGGCCATACTGTCATGCTTGGCCCATGGCTCTCCGTCCATTAAGGAGCAGCTGGCCCTGTGGGATCACCGACAGGGTGCAAGGAGCAGATCCATTATCTACCCCAGAGACGCCATAAACAGACCAGCTGAGGTCACCCGGGACCTGGAGAACAGTGAGTAACTCATCTTGTTCATTGACTTGCTTGCTTTAGCATTTCAGATACCCTGAGAATGCTCCTTTTATCTAATAATTTCTGCCACTTCTGATTTTGTTCTGTTCCAGACACTTTATTTGTATATATTAGATTATCTGGGTTAAGTGTACCTTCTCTTTCTCCCTTCCCTCTATCTACTCCAAAGTTGTTTAACAAGATCTTCCTGTTTTTATTCCAGCTCAGTATCAAGAAGTCACAGGTACTGACTGGCACTCAGCACTGAACTGATTTTTTATGCAGTGAATGCACACTCTGTGTATCACTGAAGAATTTGTAGGTCTCCAGCCTTTGATTTCTCATCCTTGCTTTGCTGACAGACTGAAGTCTCTTCAGATGCCTGTTTCATTCCCCTCCCACTTCACAGGGCTTTTTGTTGTAAAGAACTTTTTTTTTTCCCCGAGTGCAACTGGGGAAATCCACCCTTATTATAAATGAGCAGGACCGGCATGTTAACAAAATTATGGGAGTTGGAACATGAAAGTAGGAATCTATAGCTTCACTATTGTGGGTCTAAGTTGTTTGGTTTTTTAATGAAAACTGCCTTAAGTGAATGGGCTAGATGGGGAATGAAAAAAGGAACAATCATTATTACCAGTATCTTCTCTATACTTTTTGGGTACCGGCACAGGAGTTCTTCTGATTGTGGGTTGGTTTTTTTTTTCTTACCAGAGTGTTCAGCAACTACTGCCATCCCATCCTTCTGGGGAAGAACGCAGGAGGTGACTCAAGAATTGCTGCTGCCATCAGGTAACTTGGCCTTAATCTGTCACTAGACTGGTAGATCCCCCGTGTGGACAGGGTGGCATTCCAGCCCAGCGGGGCTGAACATCCAGTGTGGTCTGACGAAGAGAAAATATGCCTGCTTGGCCTGGTGGGGTGCAGTCTCCCCCGACAAGAAGGGCAGGAGGAACAGACCTCCTGTGCCCAGAGCTCATTGCTCCATTTGGTGGAGTCTCCGTCCTCAGTTAAACAAGTCTCATTTTAACTTCTAATCTGGGCTTGATTTTCACAAAGTAATATTGTGGCACGTAGAGAGGCCACACAGATTTTGAAGTGAGAAGAGAATACAGCGAGTGTCCCTTCTGTCCTCCCTGCAAGGATGAAACGGCATCACTTTGCAGTGGACATACATTTTAGAAAAATGTTAGCTTAAAGTAATTAAATAATTGAGAATTCGGAAAAACCACGGGTAAATAGTTTCTGTGGTTGAACCACAGGTGATCCTGGAAGCTCCTTCCAACCCGGGGCTCTATAACGCCATGATGACGCGTACAACCCGTGTTCCGACAGGCTGACGCTCTCGAGACTCTGCGCAGGGAGGCGCCACCTCCGCAGCCGCCTGCTCGTCCTCGTCCTCTGCCTCCTCCTCCTCCCTCCCAGGTCCGCTCCCTTCTCGGCCTCCGGCGGCACCTTCCCCCCACCACGGCAAACGCCGCCCCGCGCGTCCGGGCGAGCCTGTGCGTCACCTACCGGCCTCGCGGCGCAGTCGTTACCCGCGCGCGGCGCTTCTGGGTGCTGAGGGCGCGGAGCCGCTCCTGAACGCTGTAGGTTCCGAATGGCTGTGATTACATAGGGATGGGGCTCACCTGTCCCCCACCAGGCCCCTGGTCCCTGCTCTGGCGCAGGTGAGGTCTGGGCCGGTTTTGGGCCCCTCATGACAGGANGTGGGTGGTGGGTTGGTCAGGGCTGGGTCGATGGTGGGACTCCAGGAGCTGGAAGGTCCCTTCCAACCTGAACCATTCTATGATTCTACAGTGGGAAGGGGCATTCTGGTTATTTTGGCCTTGTCTCTGCTTGGGTGATGTACCAGGTAAATGAGCTATGAATTCTTACCTGATTTATCTATTTAAATTGTTGAAAGTCTTCCAGACTGTTTTTTCCCTGATGCACAATGACATAGATACTACCAAGGGTTGTTTTGCCTTTGCATTTCCATACCTCCAGGGCTGGTCATATATGATCATACACCTCTGACATGGTGCAGGGAAACTTGGTTTTTGTGGAGACTTGGGCAGTACATTTTGCTAAAATGTTCACACTTAAACACCACTAGATCACTAGTAAGGGAAATTTCTGAAATACGTATTGTATTTTCAATAGACACTCTATTTATTTTTTCTCTATTATACAATTCATGTTCAGTATGTGATAGAGAATAAAAAGGGATATTATAAATTTAAATAGAAGAAGAAGAGATCTAGAAGCTAGTATGGAATTTTAGCAACTCTGTTCCTACTGTGGTGCTGCTCCATCAGCCACTTTTCTTCACCACAACAGAAAAGGTTTTCTTTATGTAAACCAGGTCAGGTGGCCAAGTCAGTGAAAAGGAAAGGTGATTATTTAACTGGCAAATGAGGCATTGGGTGCCTCAGAGAAAGAAGGGGAGGTGATGAGGCCTTCTTATCTCAATTTCTGTTTCTTCACTTTAACTGAACTTTGTATGTAAGATGAAGTAAAGGAGTATAATGACATCTGCCTTCTGCAGTAGTTAAATATTGCAGTGTGTGCTTCAGAAAAAATTGTTGGATGAAGAGATGATGAAATAATAACAAAGGAATATTGTGAGAACCAGTGATATAAGCCAGTATGCCCCACTTTCAGTGCCTCTTTGTCGGAGCTGATGTGATGGGGTTGAGTAGCAGAGATTGAAGGGTGAGAACCATGTAGCAAAGGGAAGGAATTTTGGATTTGGGATTTAGTGCGACACCCAAATTCTGGGGTAGCTGTCTTGTACTATTTCCCTCTGGGACATACTGGAAGGAGCAGAGAAAAAGCAATATTATCATCCATTCCTGTCCCATTTCTCCCAAAAGAAGGTTCTGTAGTTCTCAGACTACTTTGGCCAGATAACCACTACCCTGTCATTTACATTAGTTTCTGCAAATTAATGAGGTGTTGCTTTCCCATGGTTATGACAGATAAATTCAAAATATATGAGAGCTTCTGAGCTGAGGAAGCCAATGAAGGTGAGCACCTGTGTAGGACAGTCTTGGTTGCCTTCCTCCTGCCATGGCAAACATGGTGCCCACTAGAGACCTTCTAAAACTCTTGTTTGTGGTTGGTTGTGTTTGTGGTTTTGTGTTTTTTTTTTTTTTTTTTACTTCAAAACAAGCAAAATTAAATAACTTTGACTCTTGTAAGTGTTATTTCTTCTCTGGGAAATGGCCAGAGGCACATTTGCTTGCTTCTGCTTGTCCTCTCAGAGCGTGGAAAAATGGTTAATATGAAAAAAGAATGCAAAGTGGTGCCAGACCACGCTTGTTTGTGCTGGCCTTATGCAGGGGCCCTGAAAATCACTTTTGCTGTATCAACGAATAAGCCATTCTCACATGGGTATCTTGGAGTGCAAGGATTGCCCGTAAAGCAACAAACTAAGGGGATAAAGCAGCTGAGAGTCTTTAAGATCCAGAACCTTGCTCTGGGGTGTGTGTTTGGGGAGGAGGGGGGGGATTTGCTACCAAGGTTTTGGTAAAAATAAAGTGTATTTCTTGCTGTATTACAGCATTGCTCAACAGGAAAAACCCAGCTGCAGTGTCAAAGGAGCCTGCATATCAACGCTTTTAACCCCCACCGCCCCGATTGTGATGGTGGTGACAGACCACTGTGCTAAAAAAGCTTCAGAAATTGCATTTGGCAGAAGCACTGGAGCTGCCCCCAACCAGTAACTGGGAGTCACTGGTGGGGCTACAGTATCCACTCACTTTGGGTAATGCACTGCTCTCTTCCTGCCTCTGTGAATTTACTTATGTTTTTTTTCTTGAAGCTGTAAGATGTACAAATGGTTTCAGTTTGATGCACAAAGTCAGGTCTCCTGTGAGCCTGGTGTCTCCTGCTGTAGTACAGAGCACGTTAGAGTCAGTGACTTGGAGATCAGTTTGGGGTGTCATAATCTTTAACTGACCCACGCTCAGACTTTGTTTCCTGCCGTTAACATGGCCCAGGACACTCACCCTTCATGTTTGCTTTTCTTTAGCCAGTTGCTTTAATAAATATAATTGTTTAGTTAAATGTCTTAAGCCATTTGTATTAGAATGTCTGCCTGGCCTTCCGTAAGGCCCTTGACATAATCCTCAGAGTGAATTTAACTTTTGTGTATGTTTTGTAAAACCTTTCTGAACTAGTACAAGCCTTTGCTCTGAAAATGGACTGGACTGTGTCTGTCCGTGCTGTTATTTCTGTGCTGAATTGAATCCTGGCAGCTGGAGCAGGCCTTGGCCAAGGTCCAGGCATTCTATTTTTGAATGTGTAGTTTTTCTCAACTCAGCCTCTGCTGAGTTCCCTCTGTGGAGCCAATCCGGCAGTTCATCCTTCTCACACTAGAGATCATATTCTTTTAGTGTACATTTTTCAAGTCCTGTGGAATGATTACCATTACAGGTATGAGACAGGAGAGAAAAACCTCCTGAATGTTTCCATTCATGATAATTTATTCCTTCTATGGATTAAAATGCCGCTGCAGTAGCTCCCCTTTACAATTGACAGGGATGCTCTTCAGCAAGTTTGTAAATTCATGTAAATTTAATTTGGGAACTGTTTGAGTGGAAAATGTGTTCTCCAGCTTCCTTCACTGAATTTCTTGCTCCTCCTGCATTCTTGTGTCCAGGTTTCTGTTATTGTTGCTTTTCAGTCTTCCATTGTTGTATTCGCTGCTCTTTAGCAAGTTGCTGTAATTAATTTTGCTGCAACTTTTCTTCATTCAGTTCTCTAAGTTCTTGACTGTCTTTTTCATCAGACTCATCATTTTGTGCACCATTTACTATTTGGGCTACATCATCTCCTCATTTGTTGCATCTTTAACTCATGATCACAGTCCTTCCACAAATCATCCATTGTCTCGCTGCTAATGAAGTCTCATGGAGCGAGAATGTTTTCTGAGGCGTGTTGTGACTCTTTGAAAGCTCACACACTGTGGTTTGATTTGGGGCGTCTGCCAAATAATGTGTCTGTCGTTAAGAGAACGTCTTTTAAGTGGGACCCTGTGGAGGAGTGGAGTGGTGCTGGGCACAGCTGGGGTGGTGAGAGGCAAGTCCCACAGGTGAGTTGGTCGGCTCTTTCACTGGGGACCAGCGCGGTGTAAGTGCTGGGTTCCCTGACCAGTTTCTGTGATACTGGGTGTCACTTGTGCCTGTGTCTGGACACGAGTGACCGGGTAAGGGGAGTGGGGTGAAGTGTTTCAGCACCCCTGGTATTCCTGAGCCCTAAACTAGTGGGAGTTTACATTTGGGTCTGCCACTTAAATTACTGTGTGATATTAAAATTGAGTGTTTTATCATAATGTGGGATCAGGGCAGTTCCTTCTCCAGAGCAGTGACAGCTTTTGATGGTGTTTCTGAGAGTTGTCTCTTCCATAATGGACACGTTGCAATGCAAAGCTCTGACACCTCTTGCCCTGTTGGCGCCGCTGCAGCCGTGCCCTCAGCATGGGCTCATTGTCCCCTGAACGCTGCCATAAAGAGACTCCTGTGGGCTGGTTTTTAGTTTTCATGGCCATCCTGGATTGGTTTGGAAATCCTGGACTGTTAAATATTCACATTATTCTTGAAATACAGATTTCTAAGGTTTTTCATTGGGGCCTCTTTTCGCCAGGTAATACTGGAACTTAAATGCATGGAATTCAGTTTTTGTGGTTTCTAAGAGCGTTTTTTCAGTCACAGGCTTCCTGCCTGTCCAGGCCCCTCTGGGTGGTGTCCCCCCACCCCCAGCCATGTCACTTCCCACACAGCCTGGTGTCACCTGCAGACTCACTGAGGGTGCCCTTGGTCCCACTGTCTGTGTCACCGATGAAGACATTGAGCAGTGCTGGTCCCAACATGACCCCTGAGGGACACACCCATCACTGATCTCCCTCTGGATGGTGGCCACCACCCTCTGGATGTGACCATCCCACCAATTCCTCATCCACCAAACACCCCACACATCAAATCCCCCTCTCCCCAGTTTGGAGAGCAGAATGGTGTGGGGACCATGTCACAGGCTGAAGCCCAGACAGATGCCACCCGTAGATTTTCCCTTGTCCCCTGATGTACTGACTCCATCACAGAATGCCATGAGGTTGCTCCGCCTTGATGACACTAAGGTCTTAAACCACCTCCCTGTCCTCCATGTGCCTCAACAGAGCTGGACCACTGTATCCTGTCTGTATCACCCCACCTGATTGGCCCCATGCACCTTTCCCACCGCTACAGCTCCTCTGGAGCAAGAACCTCTTCTCCTCCTCCCTCACCAGGAGTCAATCTGCTGCTTCCAAAATAATGAGTCCCCTTCAGACTACACAGAGACAGAGCGAAGAGTCACTGGTTTAGGTTCTCTTCCTCCCCTTCCAGCACAGATGCCAGTTTTCTGCCAAATTTATGAAAGCAGCACGTGCTCACCTTGATGTTCCCACAGCTGGATCCTCCAGGGGATCGTTAATTTCTGCAGACACAAGCAGAGCCATGGATAGTCTGTCTGCTGGAGTAGAGGTGCTCATAGACAAAGCGTTGAGATACAGAAATTGCAGACTCCACACAGGGCAAACAACATTAACTAAAGCTTCTAAAATGTAAAGTAAACTTTATTATCCTTGAACCACAAAATAGATTTCTTTGGTTGTACAAATTTCACTAGTTACAGTCTTGATGCGCTAAATTTCCCTCAGAGTCTCTCGGGAGAGAACCCAGAGCCTGGCACCAGGTACCGCAAAGGGAAAAAAAAAAAAAAAAAAAGAATCACAAGTTAGTCACCAAAACCAATCCAGGATTGTTTCCAAAATTGCTGTTGTTAAAAAGCAAATGCTAAAATTAGATTTAAAAAGGAAAAGCTCAAATTGCTGATGATGGAAGCAGCCGTGGCTGCAGTTTGAGATTATCAGAGTCCCTCCTTCAAAGCTCTGTAAAATTAAAAGGTACAAAGTCAGTTAGAAGAATCCACTGGATTTTGGCATGAAGGGAGGTTCTCCCTCAGCAAAGCCACCAGCGCAAGTGCCCCCTGCTCCTGCGCCACCGAGAGGCTCCAGGTCCAGCTCTGGTCTTGCTGCTGGGGCGCAGCAGAGAGCACCGCAGTGTTGGGGCCCACAGGTCGCTGCCGAGCTCAGGTGCCTTTCACCACACCAGAGGCATTATAAAAAAAGAAAAGAAAAAAAAGAAAAGGGATGTTTTACTTCAGTCATGGGCAGCAGAGACTGACTTCAGAGATACAGGCAGCATCTGCCTCTCCCGAATCTGCAGAGCTCACTCGATACCGAATCCCTTCTCAGCCCTCATTCCGCTCACGGGAACCAGGAATCACATCCCTGCTCTTTTCTCATTTTCATTTTCCCTCTTGCATGCATGGGGATGTATTTTCCCTGTTCTACACAGAAAGAGGCCTGAAGCCCACGGGTCGGCAGAGAGTAGAATTGTGTGGTTATTGCAAGGCACAGGCCAGACCCGTCCCCCTTCCCTCTGCTCCCTGCAACGTCCCTTCCACAGCCAGGGACTCGTCCAGTGTCCTCCTCCCCGTGAGACCCCGATTCTCCTACCCTGACCCCTGCATCACCACCCCCGCCCGTGTCCCCTGATCCCCCCCTGCTCCCTTTGCTGTTCACGCTCCCCACCTCTGCCACCATCCCCGATCCCCCACTATTCTCACTACGGCTGTCACACGCTGCTACACCCCCGCTACAGCTCCTCGCCTTCCTCCTCTCTGCTCCGCCTCACCCAGTCCCTCCTGGACCCCTGGCCTCCCCTGACACCCAGTGCTTGTGCCATGGGTCACCCCACAGGTGTGGGGGACACACAGAATTACATGTGTACCCCAGAACAGCAGAGTGTCCTGAATGGGAGAGATGGCTGCACTCACAGAGGCCAGTGGCAGAGCTGGCACAGGCTCCTGCTGTTCGGGTTCGAGCACACGGGTGTCAGCCTCAGAGGGAGGCACTTCACTGAAATTCCCCTTTTTTTTTTCCTCTTTTTCTTTTTCTTTTTTGTTTTTGTTTTTTGGCCTCCAAGCTGCCCATTTCCATGTACTCCCCAAAAGAAAGTGAGGTGACATGGGGCGGGAGGTGGAAGGAGATGCTTTTTGGCAAAAGACTGGAAATCAAATAGGAGCAAAGGCAGGCTGGACCTTCCTTCTAATTCACACCAGAGTAGAAGCTCCCGTATTAACCACTAAAACAATCCAAGTTGAGGAAACAACAGCTGGAGCCCAACGCACTCTAACACTCCTACGTTCTCCCTGTCCTACCCTTCCCCACACACACTATTTACAGGCGAACAAGCTGCCCACCGTCCTGCCCACACCTCCTCTCCCTTTGCCATCAGTAAGTCTAGTGTTGTCCCGTTTCCAGGACGTGCCCCAGTGCATTATCAGTGAGAAAAGAGGGCGGTTCACAGCCTGAGAGGACGTTAGTTGACCACAAAGCTCCCTGGGGTGCTCAATTCCCAGCTGGAGCCCGGGAGGCAGCAGTGTGGGCAGTCCGTGCTGTCCCCAGAGCGCGGGAAGCTCGACAGCCCCGCACCGGGCCCTTCTGTCGCCCAGGTCCCTCAGGTCCTCTACGTAGGGACGGCAGCCTCCAGGCTGCGCCGGCTGTGTCGGAGCTTGCGTTTGCTGCTGTACAGGGCCATTTCTTCAAGTGCTGACGAAGTGGGTGTTGAGGAGTCGCGAGTTACTAACATGTCCTCTTCCTCGGGCTGCCCGTCCTGCTCCTGGGGAACTGCGTGGACCAGAAAAGTGGAGGTTTTAAGAGAAAGGGCTGAGTTAAGTGCATTGCTGCTGCAGTTAACGTAGACACAAGGGTGTACCCAGGCGCTGACTGAGACAGCACTGAAATCTTCGTGAGTTACAGGAATCCTGCGCCCAGAGCTTCGAGGTGACCAGTGGCTCGTGCGCTGATGAGTGTGGATCTGGGAAGGAAGTCATCTGCCCCTAGCACCACGATTCACTGAAAATCACTGGAAGTGGGATGCCTTAGGACAGATCAGTTATTCCAAAAGGACTTGGGTGTGTGCTCCAGCATTTCAGTAGTTCCAATATAGGAGCATGCACTAACGACCAGTGTGCCCACCAGAATGGGAATGCCACAGCTAATGAGAGGGGAGCATTTTTGGCTTTGGTTAATGTTGCAGTTACAGGACTAAGTGCTTTCTGTAAATTCAGGCTGTGACTTGGGTCCCTCACCAAAGGAACTCGCCAGGAAAACCCCCTGGGCAGGGCAAATTCTCAGATTAACTTGATCTTTGAGGACGTGTTCTGCATCTAAAGCTCCTCACCTTCCCGAAGGAGCTGCTAGAGCTTTCCTGAGGTGCTTTGACAAACACCTGGAACATCTGCCCTTGTGATAACTTGCCTTGAGTAAGTACTGCAAGATACCACAAAAGCAGAGATTTTTCCCTTTCAAGTGCAAACCAGCTCCTGGGAAGCCTCTCTCAGGTCTTTGAAGGCAGCAGAGAACCTCAAATTCAGAGATCTGTGACAATACATGAGATCGAAGGCGCAAAGCTGTGCCCAGTGGCTCATCCTCTGCTCTGGAGCCAGACTCCAAGATGCAACATCCTCCTTTCGACAGCACCCAGGAACTAACAGTCATTATAATTCAGAATCCCGCTGGAACTAATTAACCCGTTGTCTGAAAAGGCCTCAGAACCAAATGAATGCAAGCGACAAATCTGACACCTCAGGCTGGGTGAGCAGTGACTGACCTCCATACAGGCATGTGCAGGCAATAACCCGGGTGGGGGAGGAAATCAATGAGGCTTAGAGGGAATTCCTTCCTTTTAGAGCCTCTTGGACTAGGATTTTCCAAAGGAGCCATCAAACATGCGAGTTAAGTGACCTCAACACCGCACACCGAGCTTCTGAAAAACCTGTCACTGAGCATTCCTCAGCCAATGCTCTCAGTGAGAACAAGCTGCCTCAGGACGGGCAGGCACATCCTTTAGCGGGTAAATAAGCAGTTAAAACACAGGAAAAGCACAGGGAGTTATTACCTGCTGTCATCACAGAGCAGGTACCTGTGTCAGGGTCAGTGACTGGTAACGGATGAGAAGTGACAAAGACTGTACTGAGAGAAGCTGCTGATGGCACCAGCTCCGAATCAGGGGAGTCAAATGAAACTCAGCTACAAAAAAGGGCGTTACAGAGTTGACTGGGAAATTATGTGGAAAGTGAAATTTACTGCAAATGTGAAGAGATTCGAGAAAGAAGTAAATAACTAAAAGTAAAGGCCTCTGGCTTAGAAAGTGCCAGAGCACCATCTGTTCTAGCCTGGAAGGAACTGCGGTATGCTTTTCTTTTACACCCTTTTCTTGGCGTTCCCAGTGGCTCATGTCAGACACGGTATCAGAGTAGCCAGAACCTCATGCAGACCTAAGTTAAGTTTATTTTTATGCTATTGCATGATGCTTAAAATCAATAAAAGTGATCTAATCCCAACTGCATCTGAAACACAGTTGCCCCCCCCTCTTTATCCAGTGAGGATATAATCAAGGTGTAGCCCTGTATGTAGCACCCAATTAATCATCCTTAAATGAGATGATGATTCTGTAGTCATCGAGGGGAACTCTCTGAAGACACTGGCACCTCTCAGCAACAGCATTTCACTTTTGAGGATTACATATTGGAAAAAATGGGAAAACTCACCATGTGCCCACATCTGCAGCCCCTGAACAAGGGGAAGTACCCACTGACAGTGGGTGACAGAGGCCCAAACTCCCCACCCACCTTCTACTGCTATTCGTTACTGCAGAACACAAACCCAGGCATGCTGTTACACACACTCAGCAAACCAGCCACCACTACAGCACAATCCAACATCCTACCCAGAACTGAACGTGGTTTGGAGGTTTCATTCTAGAAGGAACAAAACAGGACATTGCTTCAAGCAGCAAGAGGTTGAAGTCCTCGGGGTGACTCCATGAGCAGGTGAAGGGGAACCCTCTTGACCCGAGATGGGAAGCGCAGAGTAAAAAGAGGAGTCCTTGGGCGCTCAGCTTACCTGAGTTATTCCTGTCCTCGATGTATCTGAGGTCATCAGCTGCATCAGGCGACTGGAAGAGAAGAGAAGATGTGAGCGCACACCTCTGCAGCACCAGTGCCAGGCAGTTCCTGCCTCCAGCTTCCAACGCGCTACAGAGACCCTCTTGTCCTGAAAGGCGCTGGTGATACAGCGTCCGGGGCACGACCCTCAGTGAGTGCACAGGATTTTTTAAAACATTAATCCTTTGTGCTGACGTCCAGCAGCCTGTTCACTGCCTGAACTACATGACGAGGTATGTATCTGCCCATCAGAGCTCTCCTCCTTTTACTCTTGTGTGCAGGGAAGAGATGGGCAGTGGCATGAAAGGCAGAAAGCACAAAGACTATAGAAAATGAGTAGAAACACGGGAGGAGAGCAAAGACATGAGCAAACACATTTCCTTCAAAGTCCTGGATCCTAATTCTGCCCCTGCAGTGCTCCCAGGCCTGGCTTCTGACTAAAAACCAAATTTCTTATCATAGAATGGTTTGGGTGGGAAGCGACCTTAAAGCAGTGCCACCCCCTGCCCTGGGCAGGGCCACCTCCCACCAGCCCAGGTGGCTCCAAGCCCCCTCCAACCTGGCCTTGAACCCCTCCAGAGATGGGGCAGCCACAGCTTCTCTGGGCAACCTGGGCCAGGCTCTCACCACCCTCACCCCAAACAAGTTCCTCCCCACAGCTCACCTCAATCTCCCCTTTTTCACCTTAAAACCCTTCCCCCTCCTCCTAGGGCTCCCCTCCCTCAGCCAGAGTCCCTCCCCAGCTTTCCTGGAGCCCCTTGAGGGACTAGAGGGAGCTCTGAGGTCTTCCTGGAGCCTTCTCTTCTCCAGGCTGAACATCCCCAACTATCCTCTTTTATTTATTATTTATTTATATTCAGGTCTGAACAGAGAACTGATGTGGGACAGGAGGCAGTTACAACCCCTACAGGTGGCAGAGACAGCTTTGGAGAAATGGCTTGTGATAATAGTCAAACTCCACCAGTTCTTCCTATTTTAAAGCCTCCACAAAATGAAGACCATTCCAACAACCAGAGCTGGCTGTAGCTCATCACACACAGTTACACCACCACAAGAAAACAACTTTGCTCACGGTCAGGAACTGAAGGTGGCTTGAAAATCAGCACTGGGGCCTGGCAGAAACGTAACGGAACCCTGCTTATTTTGCTGAATTAGAGCATTTAATCCAGCTTTATGTAGTTCTTCAAGGGTAAGAACGTCAAAGTATTAGGTTGAGGTATTCTGTTTACTTCAAAAGTGGCACATTTGTTACTTCTATGCATCTTTCTAGGTTTGTCCACAATATGTACACTGAGTTCAACACTTCAACTCTGAGCTACACAAATGTAAGGATGGGGTTTCAGAAGAGCTCAGTTTTCAGCAAGTTTAATAATGCCAAACTTGTCTGAGAGTTCTAGCCACTAATGATCAAAATCTGTCTTTTAGGGGTCTTCTTGCTCAGCTCAAGAGCAAAAGTGAGGAGTAGCTTAATTTTATTTTTTTTTACACTTGTAGGATGAATGTGGGCACACACCCTGAAGAGAAGGAATTCGGAGAAAAAGAGGAGTGACAACCAAAGGCTTGGCAGTATCACCAGTGACAGGAGTCTACCAAAATGCACCAAACAATGTCTAACTGCTCAAGAATCCTCACACCGCAGCGCTGCTGAAGTCAGCCTGGCTCTGGAGATGACACCTCGGGCCTGGGATCTGTGTGTCCCGACAGCACAGTAAAGCCCAGCGTGTCAGTACTTGCGAGCTCTCCAGACACAGCACAAATCTGACTGCAGGCATCTGTTCACTCTCTTTAGATAAAACAAAATAAAACCCAAATAAACACCTGCCCAAAACCAACATACAGACATACAGTATCTGCTCAGATCAGCTGTCACAAATGCAATCAGTTAATGATGGACCCAGACAGCAAGAGAAAGGCAGTTCACAGTCCTGGGCAACTACACCAGCCCAAGTCCCCTGCTCGAGTGAGGGAGCTGGTGATGACCTCCAGATGTCCCTTCCCACCTCTGAAGCTCCTGTGATTCTATGGCAAAGCAGCATAAATGGAATGAGGTTCTTTTAGGAAGAACCACCACCTCGCTGTGGTGCTCACCCTCTGAACGTGGTATTCTCTTACCCCTCATTGCTTCCCAGTTCATCTACGGCAGTTACCACGTATGGGAGCTGTCACCAGAGCTGCCTCTTGCGTGGGACGCTGGTATGGTCTAGTCTGAAGTCAACATTTGCTTCAATTTGCAATTTGTTGGCAATAATTTCTATAGTTTTTTCTTCCCTTCTAGTTCTCATCTTTTACTTACAAATATTTCAGGATCAATTAAGGTGAAGATGTACCTGCTTTGTACTTGCAAAGCTTTTGTCATTAATTCTCAAACCACCTGGATCAACTTTCTCACCACTCCACTGGGTTAAGTCTCCAATAAGCCCCCTGTTACACTACGTGGCTGGTTGCCACCGCCTCCTACACAGACAGGACTTTGAGGGGACTTCCTCACGTTATCCAGCCTCTGCTCTGAGGGACTTCACTTCACGTGCAGGCACTGCCCCCACCTCAGGCCCTAATCTGACGGCCCAGCATGCAGTTTATACCTGGATTTCATAAACGGGTTTGGAGGAAGGAATAGCAGCAAATTCCCGGTAGTCAAACTTCTTTTCAGACATGGACTAGAAGGGACAGCAAAAGAGAAGAAACAGAGAAAAGCGAGTAAGGAGAGAGAAATGGGTGGAAAAGCAGGCTGAGCAGAAACAGAAGCAGCAGCAGAGCATCCTTCTCAGTTAGTGCCAAGAGCCCCTGGATATGGCTCTGGAAATGAGGCATTGCTGGGACACCATGGTTTAGCTGTTCTGGACAGGACAGGGGTTCCAAGTTGCAGAGAGAACGTGATGTGCTGCGGTAAAATGCACGTCACAACACGTGAGGCCGGAAACCTGTTTTCATGGGAAAACTTGTGGCAAGGCTCCAGGTGGCTGTAGCTTGGGCAGGATTCAGTCCACAGCTGACTGTGCTGTGGGACCCGGGGCAGAACCAGGTCCCCTGAGCAGCCACTCCACTTTGCCCTTTCTCTGTCCTACCAACTCTGACAGCTCTCTGCAACAATGTCCCATTGCGTTTATGCAGGGCTTAGAAAAGGGAAAATGCTGATTATGGCTCAGTTCTCAGTTTCATGCTGTTGGGGAACCAGGGGGCCAAAGTCTCTGAAGCGAAAGGCTTTCTGAACACAGATTAAGGACCAAGAAAAGGATGAAATAATAAATCAGGGAGACAGAAAGCAGATGTTACATTGCAGCTGCAAAAAGGGGGGACACCTCTAGCAATGAGTACAGCAGAGCTCCATCCACTGCACCCTCCTCCCAACTCTGCACATCACACAGCCAGACCTGGCTCAGGTATTTAATGAGGGACCCCAGAGCCCAGAGCCCAGCCCTCACCCAAGCCAAGAAACCAAGAAACCCCAGGATTACCAGCAAGATACCAAAAGCAAGCAGAGGGATGTCATACCAGCCTTCCTGGGGAGGTGACATTCCTGGGACTGCAATCTGCAAAAGATGACAGAAAAGCACTATTCAGCGAATGGCTGTGTTCAATCCAACATCTCCCCGAAGCTGCTCCTTCCCTTTTGCAGCACTTAAGTGTAGTCTCTCCCGCACTCAGGAGAGATGGTGCCATTTCACAACAAATGCCTTTCCTGTCTTTTTAACAAGTCACAATGCTGTTTAAGTTCTGCCCTGTTTCCCTGGAACCTCACCTCAGCTCTTCTCTTGCATTCTCTACAGATAAGGCCCATGCCCTGTGCTGAGGGATGTCACATGCCCCAAAGGACCTCCCAGTCCAGGCTGCAGGAGGGAACTGCTTCAAATGGCTCTGCTGTCAAGCCTGTTAAGCTGGAGAAGCATTAACCTTTCCCCTCTGAGACGGAGGTGGCAACACAGTACCTTCCAGTGGTGTCGGTGATGGGGTAGGAACTGGCGAAGGGGACTCTGCCAGCTGCTCCAGCGGGCTGCGCTTCTTTCCCTCCTTGGACTTGGCAATGACCATCTGGGCTTTCAGAGCATCCTGTTCGAGCGATTTCATCCTGCCTCGGGAATGAGGGAGGGGGAAAGAGGCGTCAGGTAAGAGAGACTGAATCCAGATAAAAAGACTCTTATCGAGATAAGACAGCATCTCGACAGGAGACGAGACTGCCTCCTGTGCCCAGTGGCTGGATCAGCCCAGGCTGAACACAGAGAGGTGGGATCCAGCACCCGTGGTCCCCTGGGGCTGCCAGACTCTCGCAGTGGGAGAGAACAGCTCAGTTCACTGCCATCCTGGGACACGCAGACAGAGCCCAGAGCTAAGCACCAACGCACTGAGGAGCTGCAGCCCTTTCCAGAGGTGCCAGACAGGATGGGAGAGGAACCCAAGCTGGGATAGGAACTGCAGGGGCTCAAAGGAGTAGGATTAGTCCTTGGGGCTCTCCTCTCCTCTCCTCTCCTCTCTGTTCTCAGTGTGTCACATCTTAACCCCCTTCAGCCACCAGGAGATAATGAAATAGCCAAGAAAAGGTGGGCTCAGCCCTCAGAAATGTCTGTTCCTGTCTCCCCATCAAACAGACCCAGTTTCCCCCTTCATCTTTGTTGAGACAACTGCCAGTGGGTCTGTGGGACCTCAGGGAAATGACTTTCCCCCCTGCCCCGTGCTGCCAGGAGGGCTCAGAGGACGCAGGGGATGGAGGGGAGCGTGGAGCATGCAGCTGGTGGAGGGGGCTGTGCACACCTGGAATAGCTTCCTGACCCAGAGGGTGCCGAGGCGTGACTCTGCTTGGGACTAGGCATCGGAGCTGGCCCGGCCCCGGGAGCAGGTGCCCGCTGTCGGGACTGGTACAGCCTCTTGGCCAGGTCCTGCTCGTACTGTTTAATACTGTCTTCAAGAGCTGAGGATCTGAGGAGGAGGAGGAGAAGGAGGAAGAGGAGGAAGAGATGGTGGTGATGAACATCACAGCAGACAAACGCAGGGAAAGAAAGAAACAGATACAGGAACATACCCTGGCAAGGAGAAACATGGGTCCAATATAGGGACAGCACTGATTGAATCAGGCGCCTGTATCTGATCCTGTCCAACACCGGCTGTTCCAGGAGAAGCAGGAACCTCTGGAGGACAATCTGGGATGAGGTGCCCAGAAGCATTAGCCTTCAGGGCCCTGGTGTCCAGAGACAGCCCTCCTCACAGGCCAGGAGAGGACCAGGAACACCCATCAGACCATGGAAAAGGCCCAGGAGGTCGTTACAAAGGAGTGTGTGTGTTTAAGCAGAGTGAGGGGGTACAGGGCATGATTAAGTGTGCGTGTACACACACCTGACAATCTCTTCGTGTACATACACAGATCTGCCCAGCTGGTAGCATGTACCTTTGTCTCACCACAACGATAGGGGAAGCAGAAAGGACAAGTGTATAGAGTCATAGTCATAGAATTGCTGGGGCTGGAAGGGACCTTTCAGCTCCTGGAGTCCCACCATCGACCCAGCCCTGACCAACTCACCACCCACCCGTGTCCCTCAGCACCACGTCTGCCCGGCTTTGAGATCCCTCCAGGGATGGCGACTCCACCACTGCCCTGGGCAGCCTCTGCCAAGGCTTCACAGCCCTTTCCAGGAAGGAATTTCCCCCAATCTCCATCCTAAACCTCTCCTGGCCCAACCTGGGGCCATTTCCTCTTGTCTCTTGGGAGAAGAGACTGACCCCCCCTGGCTACTCCCTCCTTTCAGGGAGTTGTATGGAGCGAGAAGGTCAAATATTGCAGAAGGTCTATCTGACACAGGCACTGGGACACAAGCAGCTGAAGAGGGGATGCATCCATAAAATAGGGTGGGAATGGCAGGAGAGCTGCCATCCAGCTCTTGCTGGACACTTGCCCCCTTGGCATGTGCCAGAACCTCCCCGGTCACACTCCTCCCAGGGGACCAGCACCAGCAGCTGTGTGTGCCCAGGGCACATCCCTGGGTGTGTGTCCCAGCAGAGCATGGGGGGGTGTGCTGGGGGGCACAGCACATATCCTGGCACAGCACTGGTGACAGAGTTGGGGAAAGGAAAGCCAAAGAAGGTGCAAACTGATGGGGTTGCAAGTGACAGCACACAGAGCAGGGAACTGGAAAGAAGCAGAAGACAGGGGATTAGAAAGAAAGTACTAAAACCAGCATCATGCATGTCAGGAAACACAGGCCAGCGCAGCTGCAGCACCTTCTGAGGGCAACAGAGCCCTCCCTCCACACAGCGCTGCCAGGGGCCTCTGGAAGTGAGCCCTCAGCCGCCCTGTCACTGTCACTCATAGAAGAGGGACCCTGGGAAGACCAGCCCATCCCAGGAGATCCATGGTAGCAGGGAACAGCCCACCCTCCACTTACATAGGTGGGTGACTGATCCCCGCCAACCCTGCCCGAGCATCATCCCAGCAATTCTGCAAGAGCTGCAGCAAGCGACGCCCTGGTTCCAGAAGCAAAGTGGAGTTGAGGACCTGCTCTGCAGAACTCACAACCAGCAGCACTGGCTGTAAGTCTGTCTGACAGCTGAAGAGCCAGATGGCTGCAGGCAGCTTCTCCTTGTCACGTATCCCTACCTCCGAAAGGCCCTCCCTTCACCGGGTCATTTTCCATAGACAAAACCAGCGTAAGAGAGAAGAGACAGAAGGGCTGGAAGGCAGGGATCTCCCTCCTGCCTGTAGTGAACAAAACCACTGTAACTCAGCACTCACTAACCCTTCTACAGTCCAAAGTAGAACTTTCCCTGTGCCCTCAGCAGTTTCAACAAAATCCTAGCTAATCCAAAAGCATAGTCAGATGTGCAATATGTTACAGGAGCAAATCACGGGATCACCTAAAAAAAATCCTGACCCCCCAGCATTTTTCAGATTTACGTATCTGCTGGGAACAGCAGCAAGTTCGTGGAAGAGCAGAGAGTCCTGAGGCAAGTGATGCATGTTCTGTGACATGAACAAGTCCTTGTGATGGCTTTGCTTTCCAAGGTTTGCACGGGCAAAGCCATGTTTCTCCTTTCTCCACCCATCCTGAACAAAGTGTTCATTGCAGCAACCCTTGGCTACCTTAATGCTGAGGCTTAGGAGGAATCAGAGCTGGCCTCACCCATAAACCCTGCCCCACCTGTGAGGAAACGTGCAGAGGAAAGGGAGGCAGAGAAAATCCCGTGTATCTCATTGGGAAGGGACGACAGACCGGTCTCTGCTGCCTCTCCATGCACAGCGCTGCTGGTTTTCAGGAGAAGCCTGACAGACAACTCCTGTTCTGTTGGACCAAATACAACAGTGAAGTGGGTTTTTTAGGTGCAGAGACCGAGCAGCAACTCTGTGTAAGATGTGTGCTCCTGATGACACTGCGGTGCTTACGCAGCAACATCAAAGGTCTCAAGAAGATAAGAGGAATCAATTTCTTCCAAATCAAGGCTCCATCTAACAAACAGGCTTTGCCGTGACCGGCTTGGCTTTCTGATGTTACAGGGCACGAGACTAAGTCAGCGCTTCAGACAAAAATTCCCAGCTGAGACCGAGCAGACAAAGAGCTGGAGGATTCCAAGAACATTCTTCTTAAAGTGCAAAAGCCCTTTGTTAGTCCAGCTCTCAATAAACCATAGGCAGATCTGCTACATGATCAAGTAACAATGGGAAGCTTTGTGCCCCAAAAGCCCTATATGAAATAATTAACCGGCTCTCGTTGAGGATGCCACTGTGCATTTCTTCACCCTCAGAGCCTCCCAGAAGATGACAGCACTGTTATCACCTACATCTAAGCACAAACATGGGAAATGCCAAGTGGTGTCGCAACTCAGTCACCCCTCCCAGCGCCTTATCCAGCAGGAGGAGTCCTGGGCAGCCCCGATCCTCTAAAACCTCTCCCTCAAATCCCAAAAGAGACTGTTTCAGATCATGCTGTGAATGCCTCCTACAGGAATGTTATGGGAAGAAAACTGTAATTACTTATAGGAGCAGCCTGACTAATTTTAAAGGAATTATATGACACAGTAAATGCCTGCACTAACTTCAAGTCTTCAGTTCTGAGCTAGGAAGTTCTCTTTCTTCCAAAACAATTAAAACACAAGCTAATGAAACAGCTTGTGTGGATAAAAATGCCCTCATCTTGCTCATCTCTTGGCTTCATCAAGTTTTCCAGTCTAGCACTGGATATGTGTCGATATACGCCATGGTAAGAGGGTGTGTGAAACACTGCGTGTGTGAAACGCTCGTTCCGTTTTTCACTTTGAACGTGTCAGCTTCAATAAATGCCATCTTTTTCCTGTGTTACAAAGGAGGTGGAAGCTGTGTGCTGAGTGGGGAGGAATACAGTCACCATCACATAAAGGCATTTCAGGTACACTTTTTATAGATCTCCACTGTCTTCATGACTGTGCAGGCACTGTTGAAACACGAGTGTCACCTCACTCACACAGCTCGGAAGCAGATGAGCTGAGCCAAGCGGTGGATGCTTCACGCTGTTAGAGCAGGTACGATATAACCTCCCCTAACAAAGGCTCACTTTTTCCCTGTTTTTAACACCACGTAATCCAAAAGCCATGCAGCAGGTCCCCCTTTTCCTGAACTAGCCTTGTGATGGGTGAAGGTTCTTGTGTCTCACCGTGCTGCCCTCCACATCGCTCGTTTCTCTGCCTCCAGAGCACGACGTTCTGCTGGAGAAAGCTCCTTCTCCTGCCCGCTCAGCAGCTCAGGACTCTGCATTCGCAACCGCTCCTGATGTCGTCGTTCAGCTTTGGCCGTCCGCACGGGTGCCACTGCGTCCCCTGCTCCAAGGTACAAGGGACTTAGCCTGGGCAGAGAGAGAACAGCGAGAGGTGAGGTGGGTTGGCGTGGGCCACCACAACTCCTGTCCCCCTGTTTTCAAGATAATAGGTGATGACTGACATCCCCAGTCAACGGCTTAGTACCACATCCAAGGACATCAACTTGGGAGCTGGAAGAGGTGAGTTTCTCATAAGAAGTTGGTTCCTGATTTTCTCCACAAAACCCTTCCTTTTACACCCTACGGCTGCTAAAACAGAGGCAGCATCTGCTCCACCACCCGGCAGCTCCAGGCAGAGGATGCTGCCAATCTGCTTACCCAGACATGGAGTTGGTTCTCTGCTCGGCCTTCATCCCCTCTTCCAGTGAATTCCTCTGTGAGCTGCTGTTCTCACTGACCTCTGTGGGCCTGGAGGAACACAACCACATCAGCTAAGGATCCCATGGGCCTAGAGAGGGCTGGAACAGACCCCAGAAGGCAGCATCTAATTCAGCCTGAAGACACAACCCTTAAAGATTTTGCTCAACAGCTCCTTCTCCTGCAAGCCTTTCCTTCCTGATTTCACAAACATTCACGATCTCTAACACCAGAACTTACGTCCCTCACGTGGAGCCCAACCATCCACTGACACACACTCTTCCAGTGCAATGGAAGACAAGATCTTGCCCATTTACAGCCTGGCTCCTTCCAGCTGCCATGGCTGCTCCCAGCCTTTCCCTGTGCTGCTGCCGGAGGTGCCCGGACGTTAACGAGGGACCTGCTGAGCTCTAAGAGAGCGCACACCTGGGCTCGGGCGAATCCCGAGTGGTCTCAGAACAGCGATTCCCAGTGTTGGCTCTCCCTTCACAACTGTGGGACACATGGAGGCTCTGTGCTCGCAACCAAATCACTGCAACCTTCAGATCAGCTGAGCTGCAGTCACCATCTGCACTTGTAAGTTCTGCACACGCAGACACTGCTTGGTTTGGTCTGAACTGAAGGAGGTCACACAGATTAAGAACATCCACACGGTTACTGCGGGTCAGGTGGCAGCGAGAATAAGTCAGACAAGAACAGCTTCAGCTTTCTTCTAGTGCAACCTTATTTTTACTGGAAATCTTATGAGAAGCCTTTTATCCTTCCCCAGTCCTGTGGCCATGACTTAGAAAAACCACATCAAGGTAACCTGGAGGATGAGTCCAGGAGAATCAGGAAATAAAAGCCTAAAAAAACCCTGATGCAGGTTGATCACTAGGGCTTATCTTGAATTAGCTGTCTCTGAAAACCAACATCTCTACAAACCCAACTTCACAGACAGCTGAAGGAGCTATTCTTCTGAAAAGAAAGAGCCGGAAAAGCCTGCCCTGTTCTATGCTGAAGGAGAAAAACTGCCCAGCCCTCTCCCCTGAAGATGACTGATAGTGACAGCTCTGGTGCGTGTGGGTGGCAGGAAGCTACCAGCCCTGTCTTACCGAGTGGCCGGAGACTGGCTGCTCCTCCCATTGAGTCTCTCAATCTTGTACTCAACTCCTTCAATGATGACACTGGACTGCACACTCATCTCGGGCGCCTGCTTTGCCATCTCCTCTTCTGCCTCTTCCTCCAGCAGAAGGGTACGTTTCTGCTGCAGTTTTCGAGCTGACAAAATAAGAGAGACTCATCTCATACCACAAAGCACTTGCCAAACCCTGCCCAAGGATGTAACCTATGGGCAGGTTCTTGCAGTCATCTTCCCTCCAAATCTGTGCCGTTTTCAGTCCATGCTCTCTGCTTGGAAGCCTTTGTTTCTTTTCTACTTCACTAACACTTCAGATGCAACCAACTCTACACCGTCCCCCAAAGGGATTTTTTTAAATCTATTTTTAATTCTAGTACTTGGAGATTAGAGGTGATGTTTGCCCTCATCTGCCCCATCTCAATACAATCTGAAATGCAAGCCTGAAACTTGCCTTTTCTCCTTCCATCCTTTGCATCTTGATCTTTGTGTCTCCTACATCTCTTTTGGCCGCTGGTGTGAGTCTGACGTACCAAATTTCTTATGTTGGACCTGGGATTCTTTTGGCCACATCGCATTGAAGAAACCCAAAATGACAAGCTGCAATCTCTTTTTCATACCTTCCTTTATATCTTTTGTGAGCTTAATCCTGTCTTAAAATGTGTTCATGTTCCTGAACTAAATGAAAACGAGACAGCTCCTAGCTCTCTGGACAAACTCGCAAACAATCCCTGAACAGGAATAAAGGAGACTAGCTAATACAGGAGTCTAGAGAAAACTAGCTGTTTATGAAATGAAAAAAAAAAAATAACCCAAACAACAAAACCCAACCATTTACAAAAGAAACTCTGTCGTAATCTTTGCAAGCACCAGAGTCACAGCTCCCAAATCCTGGAGTCCAATTCCAGCTGTATTTTCTTATGGAGCAGGACAGGATTTCAGTAGAAGCCTGTTTTTTTTTCTATTTAACATCATCCTTCTTCACCTTTTAAAACAACCCTCAAACAGGAGGAAATGACATCAAAACTAATGGCAGTAATTTTCCCTCCTGTTGCAAACTCTGCGCAAAATCAGAGCAGCTTAATGGGCAATAAAAGCTCGCTATATGAGTGGTAATGAGCAGTAAAAGCTCCCTCTTGGATACTGTGTGAGGATGTCATAGGAAACCCCATGTTGCTGTTTATCAGCCCAGGCAGCTTACACAGAAACATCATCATCATTTGTAGTAGCTTTTTAAAATGTTATTGCAGTGTTTCCCAGCGACAGGAAACCGTGACACCGCGGCACTTCCACCAGAACACACAAGAACAGCAAAGCATCCACAGAACTCCTTAACATACACTTACTTCAAGCTGTTACCAGGCCTTAGGAACAACCACCTTTTGGAAGTGCTTTGTTGGGCTTGTGTGGAGCGTGCTCTCCCACAGAGAAAGGATTCCCAAAACAGGCTACATTTCCTTGCACAGATTCCAACATACCTTCCTCTTCTTTCATCTTTTTCAGGTCATCCTCTCCTACCAAGGAGACTCTCTTGGGGGGCTTGTCCATCTGCTGCTGCTTCACCTCAATCTCGAAGTACTTCTGCCTCTCGCGGAAGGACCTCTGCTCAGGGCTGTGCAGTCCCCCAGGGCTGTGGGCACCCACCTGCAAGAGCCATAGGGCACTGCCCACCTGCCACTGAGCCTCCCACATCGCCCAATGCCCACCCTGACCACGGGCCTCTGCACCCTCCTCCTCCTCCCCATGATGCTGCCTCCACATCCATGGCCCCAAAAGCCTGAATCCCCTGCGAGTTCCCATCCCACTCCCAGCCAGAACTCACCTCCGTGGCACTTCTGGGATTCTCTGTGCCGCTCTGACCGGGCAATTCCTGAGAACAAAGAGGAACGGGCACATTCTAAAAAGGAAGTTTTCTACCACTGCTCCTGCCCTCCAGCCAAGTGTCACTGATGTCATACACAGCAGAGGACCTGGGCATTGACTGACGGAACAGTTCGCAAAATAATCCCAGTATTAACACAAGATACATCCCGTTCAGGCTTAGTAGTTGGGAGTTAAACTGAGGGCTAAACAGAAACAGATGATGACAACTTTTAAAAGGGCAGAAAACAAAAACCACAGGGAAACAGGTGAGGAACAGGGACAGAGGGTTTAGCTTCGGATGGAGGAGCTTACACTTTCTTTAAGTCAAAGATGCAACTATCGACAATTTAATTCTAGGAGGTGGAGACACTGTCAGGAATGAAATAAATCTGTATTTACCCCAATAAATAACAGAGTATTGGGTAAGTAGAACTACAGGGGGCAGAAAAAGAAATGGATCCAAAAAACCCAGCTGTGAACCAGAAACCAGTAAGGGTAAACTGAGAGCTGCCAAAGAGTTATTAAAACTGTGAAAGTTTTTTAATTATACAAATGAAAATGAAGCACAAGAAGAGAGCAAGTAGACTACCTTCAACAGCAAAAAGGATGAGAGGCAATAGACTCAAGTTGTGGTAAAAGAAATTCTGATAACACCTACAGAAAAAACCTCTTCACAGCCGAGACAGTCACACCCGGGAGGAGGTTGCCCACAGTGACCTCCGAATCTCCATGTCTGGAAATTCCGGACTTGGGTGGACTGGGCCTGAGCAGCCTCATACTCCTAAGGCTGCCCTTTTTCACACAGAGGGCAGGGGCAGATGACCTCCAGAGGCCTCTTCAAGCCTGAAGGGTTCTGTGATTCAAATGTGTGGAGGAGAGAAGGAGTCGTTCCAATTAAGTTAAAGATCAAATTCTAATAAAAAAATCCTCAGAAAAGGTTTGGCCTGGCCCTGGACTCTGGAAATTCAGAGAGTTTCTTTATATCAGAGCAGCATCCTAATGTCCAGGGAGAGTACAAGTGACATGAAATTCAGCAACCTTCCAGGACTCACTGAGTTTCTGCACAGGATCCTGCAGGAAGAGTGTCTGCAGCACGAACAGACTCCAGCTTCCACAGAGACCCCACCGTGTCCCTCCTTCACCACAGCTCTTTGGAGTAAAAGAATGCCCACCGCCTCCCTCGTTCTCCTGCAACACCCCACCTTCTGCTGTCCCACTGTGCGTGTTGCATGCTCCCCTGCCAGCACCTGTGTCCCGAGTTACCTGTGTCCCGAGCAGGGGGTGTGACAAGGGCACTGCAGCGAAGGTCTTGTACGCTTGCTTGACATTGATGGGGACCTCGTCGGGAGAGGGCGGTGAGGGTGGCTTTGGCTACAGGGACAAAGACAGACAGTAGAGATAACCACAGACGTTATAAAAACCCCAGACAAGGGGGGAATGCACACAACTCTCAGCCTGAGGAGCCTGAAGAACAGCAAATACAAGGGACAGGTCCTGCAGGTTGGGCAGGAACACAGTCAGGGTATTGTGTATGTGCCATGAACAGCACGTTATCACAGCCCCGTTTACGTCTTGGATGGTGGGGAAACGGTACAGACCCTCACTGACCTGACCAGGATGTTGTGACTGATCTCTTGACCAAGGAGCCATGTTGCTGTCCCAGTCCCTAAGGACTTCCACCCAGTTCAAGTAGCATGTGGCCACCTGAATCAGTGGCCTTTTTGGGCTGGAACAGGACAGCTACACAATTGACTCTGACTCTACTTAGGACTGAAGTAGCATTTAGTTTATTAAAAAATTAAAGATAAGGCCTGGCCTTACCTGGCATTTCTGACTGAAGGGGCCTTCTTCAAGGGAAGGGATCTATTAGCCTCATTTGGTTTTCGCAGTGGTCATTGTACTTCTGTTTAAAAATGGTGACCAGTGTGTACTTCTACCTGCTTCATGGCTGGTGGGCAGTCTCCTAAACCACAGTGGCCACCCATCCAGGCACCTACAGCCTACAGAACACCCACCTTTGATCTCAAATATTCCCTTCACTTACTCAGAAACACCTGACATGGTCCAAGAGGACATTCCTACTGCTTGTCTCTGCCAGCCTCTTCCTCACCCGTCTACCCCATGGCTCCTTGGAGCACAGTCCGGGAGGAAGAGGAGCTGGGATGACCCGCTCAGAGCATCCCAGAAATGAATGGGAGCAGGGGGGAAATGACATCACCGCCTACCTTCCCATCAGGAGTCAACCTGCCTTTAGCTGAGTCACTCCTTCAGTCCCTCTTGCCACATTAACTCAGTTTCAGGTGTTTGTGGCTTTAGTTTGTCCTGGACTGAGGCTAAACTATGGTGTTGAATGATGTTCCCTTCTCCATGAGCTAAAGAACAGCACATCGAGGTCAGAAGAGATTGTAAAATATGTGGATCTTGGCCAATCACATGGGTTATATACAGCTATTTGTAAATCGGGTCACTCAGGTCTCTCATTTGGTATCATGTCATACAAGCTCCAGCAAAAAGTGAAAGGCTGTATTTCAGGTACACAGGGCTTCTGTCGTGACAAAGACCAAAATACCTGAATCCTCCTCTCCCACCAATGTACAGCCCCAGGAACGTGAATCTTTCAAAACACCAATCATTTTGCAAATCATAAAACTTAATCTCAGCAAGATGGTATTGGCTCTTGCTCCAAGACATCGATAGGCAAAGATTCTGAAGGATTTATGCCTTGACAGAAGGCACCATCTCATAAACAGGGATCTAAATCTGCAACTGCTCTGGCGATTTCGGCCACAACACAGATTCAACTGTGTTCAACGCACTAACTCCCTGAAGGGGTGTGTGAAGACACAAGGCAGGCTGGTGAGGCTCATCCCTGTTAGAAAAATGAATGGGATGCACTGATCAGCCTCAGCTAATGATCTCTGAGCTTCTGAACGGGCACTGGGAGGAGTGTCCAGCCTACTCGCTGGAAAAAGCTGCACGGGAGCAACTGAGGGCAGAGAGACGGAGCTTGGAGAGAAGGAACCACAGCCACTTACAGAGTTCTGGACACTGAAGCACGGCTCGGGCTGCTGGAAGGGATTGGGGCTGTCCCCCTCCTCCGAATTGTGTGGGGCAGCGTTTTGTCGCACTCGGGAAAGAGGCTGAATGACGCCTGGCTTGGTCTGGTGGTGTCGGTACCACACAGCAGGGGGGAGGCAGAGGAAGAGGAGGGGAGAGAAGAGAAACGAGCGGTTAGGGCAGCGAGACGTCTCTGCCATGCGAGTGAGTGAGGCAAATCCATGCACCTGAGCTCATCTCCTCAGCTACCAAGCGGGAAGGAGAGCTACTGAGGCCAACAGCAAATGCTGCCTCTGGGCATGTGTTTCGGACAGGCAAGGAGATTCAGACAGGAGCAGGGGTTACACAGAAGGGCAGGACACGAGGAGAAACCTGCCATTGCAGCAGCTGCAAAGGTGAGAGGAGAACGGCACGGGGATGTCAAAGCCTGGAGAAGGGAAGCATCACAAAGGGAAGATGCAACAGGAAACAGCAGCCAGGAACGGGTATGGGCAAAAGCTGGGGGTGAAAATGAACTGAGACCCAGCAGGAGCCCCAGTTAGAAACGCAGACATTAGAAAGAGGAGCCTGAGATCTGACCTCAATGCTATCCCTGTTGGATGCTGTGTGGAAGTAAACAAAACCTCTAATACTGAGGAGAGCAGAAGCAGAAATTGAGCAAAACAGCAAAAACTATAGGAGTGAAAGCTGTGGGGGCAAACAGGAATAAAAGCTGCAAAAACGCTTGCATCAGGTTTTCAAATTGGCACTATTTAAGGCAGTGCCTTTGTACAAACGAGGTATATGAGGAGTGAAGAAGACACAGTAAGAGGCAGCAGTGGGACTGGCAGGGCTGGACAGGAGCACACACAGGAGGAAGAAACAAGCTCTGTGCTGGGAGGACACACAGGGACACGGTGATGAGGTCTCATGGCAGATGTACTCACCGATTTACTATCATCCTGCGACGTAATGAAGTTAATGGAAGCCTGAAAACAGAAATACAGCTGTAAATTTGGAGCCCATATGGGATGCCTTCCATTTACACTGCTCCAGATAAAAAGCAACACAAAACTCCCAACCCCAAGACCCTCCTGCCCTGCTGCTCCCCAGGTCCTGCAGCGCTCCCTGTCATACCTTCTTCTCCGTGTGAGGTGCAGCCTGGAGCCCATCCGCAGGAGCTCATCCCAGCTGTGGGGATGCATTCCCGACTCTCTCCGCACCCCTCCAGGTGCTGATCCCCCACCCTTGCCCTCTCCACTGTGGCTCAGACGGTCCTTTTACACCCTTTTCACACCATTTTACACCCCGTGCCCTCTGCGCTTGAGCCAAAGCCATCAGCACTGCAGCTTCTCTGCCAGGCAGCGTTCGCAGATGCCATCTCAGCCGTGGCTAGCGGGGAATGGCCCCTCGGTGGCCACAGGCGGTGGGGGGGCAGGTAGCTGGGGAGGGGGAGGCGGAGGCCGGGCGAGGAGCAGGAGCAGCAGCACACACCGCACACCCACGGGCACTTACAAAGCGGGTCTCCCTGCCCGGCAGGCGAGCGGGCCGAGGGGCTGCAGGCCGCTGGAGAGGGGCAACACCAGGGAGGGTCAGCAGGGCAGAGAGAAGGGGAGAGAAAACGAAGAGACCGGGTTTTCTGCCTGAGACAAGCACCTTCCCCAGCACAGAGGTTGCTGCTGCCTGGAGCTGTGGGAGACCCCAGGCAGGTCCTCACTGCCCGCCACGGGGAGAGAGCCCCTCTGCCCTCCTTGGCACCGACGCACCACCAGCACCTCTTTCCTCCCCACCAGATGCTTGTGGGACCCATGGCCAGGCAGGGCCAGCATAACACCAGCCTTGGCACAGAGGATTCAACCCCCCTCAGCAAGTCTCCGAGAGCTTTGAAACAAGCCTATAGACTCTGGCTGGAAAACAAGATGTCTTAATCCAAAGAATTTACATTAAAAATAGATGGTGGCAGAGAATTAGAGATGCAATGCCTTGAAACTTCTACTCCAGAGCAACAACCTGAAGGTCAGGTCTCCTGAATCCCCAGAAAATGTACAAGCCACAAGGCTAGTGATTGCCGTGCATCCTTCAGCATTATCTGTCGGACCTGTTTCATTGTGTGGAACATTCATTGTCCAGAGAGAACTAGATCTACCCGATGCAGCCTCACCTGACACCCAGGGGACTGCTGTGGAAGCTCTGATCCAAAAAGTGTGAAATCATGTCAATGTGGCAGAAATCTCAGGTACAGAGCACAGGGCTGGGGATGCCGCTGGCAAGTGATGGCTCGGCATTGCCACAGGGAGGCATTTCCAGAACAACTGCCAGAGCCACGGGTTCATAACAGCCACGGACCAAGTCAGGAAAAAAGGCTTTTGAAATTACACAGAGACCAGAACTCAGAAATGACAGCAGTAAGCAAGCCTGCTAAAGAGCTTAGAATGCTAAAATAAAGAACAAAGTCATGGAATTGGCTATAAATGCTTTAAGAAATGAATAGAATCTCTCATTCGCATCTCTGAACAGAGAGATAAAAGAGAAAAAGCCTGTACAGATTATTCAGTATGTTGCTCGAGCTACAGGCAGCTCATGATACAAAAGCCCTGAAGTGACAGAATAGACTACAAATTAAAGCAAGTGCTACTTAACAGGGAGCTGGAGACATCAAGCTTAAAACTGGAAAGACAAATGTCTGCTGCTGGCCAGGACACTGGCACCGAGCCCCCAGTGCCAAGACACTGATAAAAACATCAGGGGCACTACGGGAGTTGCTGATGACAAATTGGAACAAGGGACGTTCCATTCAAATATGAGTTTTAAAAAAAAATAAAAAAATCACAGTGAGAGTAGTCAGATATTGGAGCTGGCATCTAGAAAGACATAGACTTTCCATCTCCAGGTGTTCAACATTTAACTGGACATGGCCTTGAGTAACCTGATCGAATTGGACCTGCTCTGAGCATGGCCTTAGACCAGACCTTCCATCCTAAACTGTTCCGTGAGCAGCTCCATGGCTGCCCTTTGGGATTTGGGCTTCTTTTTCCACCGAGGATCTTTAAAGACAGAGCAAATTAACCCTACATCTCCTTTTATTGTAGAATGAGGAGTATCATCCCCACCCCATTCCTTCTAGATAGAAAGAACCCAATCTCAAAGAAAATCTGCACTTGTGGTAAAAGGAAAACCTAGGACAAACAGCCCCAGATAAACTCCCCATCAGTGTATGCAACTGCTCTCAGAAAATAGTAAGTGCATATATGCAGCTGGAAGAGAAAGCACTGAAAAAGCTTTACTACAATCAATAGTATCTTCTTCCAATCGTCTCTGGTGGCCACTCAATTTCAAAGGATCCAAGAACTGAGGGAGACGCAGAAGAGGCCAAGAACACAACAGAAGAGGGACAGAACTGTTGTCACTGCAGCTCCTCTGTCCTGTCTGCTGCTTCCAGCCACACGGTCCTGCCCCTTCTCTGTCACCTCACCCCAAGGTGACAGTTCTCACTCAGCTGGACTGACCCAGCAAAAAGAGCAGACAGCTTTTGTCCAGCTTGGAGAAACCAAATGGCTCAGCTAAAAATCAGGCAAGTGCCAGAGCTGGTGGGACCACGGAGCTGAAGAGCAGCTGGACTCCTGAAGGAATGCAACAGGCACAAACCGACCAAGGACAGAGTGCAAAGTACAGCTTCCAGCTCATTCCAGCCCCCTAATACAAAAACCAGTAACATGTAATGATGGTGAAGTTTAAGAAATCCACTCAAGAATATTTATCTTCAAAAGGCTCAACTAACTTGTGAAACTCACTGCCACAGGATTAAAGACCTGGCAAGATTCAAAAGAAAAGGCCAGAGTTGATATGAGAAATAAAAGCGGCTAGTGAGAATAGGTCGTCTTTACCAAAACAAAAACTAAAGTACAAGAAATAAAGAAACTTCTAATTTGGGAGTGAAAGCTGGCCTCTGACCACAGAGTTTTAGAGTATCATTCCCTATGGGCAGGTTAACCTGCTGCAGGATCCTTCAATTTTCCCCCAAGCAGCTGATGTGGGTGGCCAGCAGCATCACAAACAGAACTAGGGATCTCCCTGGAGACCAAGGAGCATGGGTTTACAGACCCGAGATGATGCTCCAAATCCTGAACTTCTCCATTTCTTCTGACATACCAATTGCCAGCATGAAATGGTCTCCATACAAGGAACCAGAGCGGCCATTCTCAAAAGAGACAACAACCATTTGTGGTCACTCTTGGTACTGCCCTGCTCATTACCCTGCAAATTGTCACCCCTCACAGCAATAACTTTCCACTGAGTTTATGACCCGTGAGTTACACTCCTGGGTCTCTGAGACACTTTGAAAGAGTGGAGGTTCTTCCCCTAGTTCTCTAGTTGCTGGATGCCCCTCCACCTTTAAGGTTCAGCTCTCGAGGATGGAGATCACTCTTGGCTTCCTCTGCCCTGGTGCCATTCGCCTCCCTACCCTTCCCCACGTTGCCCGTCCTGGGACCAGTCTCACCTGCTGGTTACCAGGAGAATAGGGGGTTTCACGCCTGGAATTGCCCGTTCCAGACTCACCCGCAGGAGCCTGGAAGAGAGAAGACAAAGGCAGACAGTTACTGTGGAGAAGCAGCCTCCATGTCTCTCCCTTGGTGGTGACACCAAGGAGGTGAGGGAGAATACTGATGTCCAGCCGAGGCCAACTCTAGGCCACCTCCTTGCAAGAGCAGAGTTAGCAATGGGCCCAGCAGCAGCTGTCATGGGGCAGGAACTTACATAAAGCTCTAGAAACAGCAAGGGAGTGACATTAAACATTCATAGGCAAACGCCCTGCAAGGCCAACTGACTCAGGGTCAACCTTCTGCTTTCATCCCGGAGAATCCTCCCCCCACAGCTTCTCCCCAGCTCTCCACAGACTGGGCCACAGTCTCAGCAAATCCTCTGGATAGAGACTATGCAAAAACAGCCACCCCAAAAGGGGACAAGATTCACCACCAGCCTCATCCATTGCTGTTGGATGGCTGGTGACACCTCTATGAGTAGCCCAGAACGCAGGGGAGATGGGCCTCTTGCTCCTTCCAGGGCAACCCACCATCACCGATGCTCTGGCTGGGCCACCCAAATGGCTATGGCAGGAGAGCAGTGACCTGGCCATTCCCTGCAGTCTGTCCACGGGACCAAGGAGCATGATTTAAAATGTACTTTAGGTGCCTAAAGGTAGAAACAGGTCATTTGGCATTTAGAGAACTGTTTAAGCAAATGGAGGGTTCGGCAACCATTAATGCCATACCCAGGCACCGGTGATTCAAGTCAGCCTTGGGCAATAGTGTTTCTGCTGACCAGGAGCTGTCATCTGAAGTTTATATGGGAGCACAGAAAACATCTGTCCCTTCAAGGACAGAGAATGGCAGTATCAACTGATCTACCTCCATCCCTCACTGGCAGAGAGCTCTTGGTCACCCTGCCCCTGGCTGCAGCTCTCCAAGTCCTCCTGTGCTCCAGCACACCCAGTTCACCAATTCCCCAAGGAAGGAGTGTTCTGCAACACTGTTTTTCAGGGATTTCAGCTCCCCAGCCCGGCTGACACCTGACTACTCCAGTTCTGGTGCCAGCACACAGGAGGAGAAGGCGCAGACAGGGAACTGATCCCTTTTGACAGCCACCTGGAAGGAGAGCAGCTCCAGCCAACCTGACACCCACCTCCAGACAGGTGAAAGCGGAGCTGGCATAAAATCTGCCCCCCAAAGGGTCAGTGCTTTGTGACTGCTACTTTTTTTACCTTTTGAACTTGAAATCTGGATGTCTGTAAAGTCCAAACCACAGCCTTTGACTTCTAATACACTGAGACGTTACAGAGGTTCAACTACATGCCTCACTTTATGGTTACCTGCCTACACATCTGTGAAAAACGAACTGGCACCAAGGAACTGGGCTACAAACATCTACGAGAACTATAACTGGGTGCTGGTTTGTTTGTTTGGTTTTTCTGCTGTGTGTGTGCCATTCATTTTGCTTCTCTTGCTTTTCAAGACATCTGAAAGAGCCAAGAAAGGAAGGGAGGAGGGGTGTGGTGCTGATCTGGAACACCATGTCTCTGGGTCTAGTCCTTGCTCTGCCACAGGCTTCCTGTGCAAGAGCCAGCAAGTTAAATACAAACAGGTTTCCCAGAGCAAAGTTCTCCCTTGAAACCTGAAAGTCTAGATACACTGAAAAGTGTCACGCCAAGGAAGAAGGTGCTCCTGGGCTGTGGATGAACCACAGCAGCTGCTCTGACACGGCAGTCTAAAACCAGCTGTGCTTGTTCAGGCCCAGATACACAAGTGTGACACCACCGTCGTTCTTGTACCCCCCTGCCAGCTCCCACCCACAACCACAGCAGCCAGGAACGCCACAGCTCCTACCGACTCCTGCCCACCCAGAGACACACCACAGAATCACGGAATTGTCTGGGTGGAAGGAACCTTCCAACTCCTGGAGTCCCACCATTGACCCAGCCGTGACCAACTCACCACCCACCCGTGTCCCTCAGCACCCGTGTCACCCCGGCTTTGAGATCCCTCCAGGGATGGGGACTCCACCACTGCCCTGGGCAGCCTCTGCCAAGGCTTCACAGCCCTTTCCAGGAAGGAATTTCCCCCAATCTCCATCCTAAACCTCCCCTGGCCCAACCTGGGGCCGTTCCATCTTGTCCCATGGCCTGTCCCTTGGGAGAAGGGACTGACCCCCCCTGGCTACCCCCTCCTTTCAGGGAGTTGTAGGGAGTGACGGAGTCTCCTCTCAACCTCCTTTCCTCCATGCTGAAGCTCCCAGCTCCCTCAGCCGCTCCTCACAAGACCTACATTCTCCGAGGTCCCTAACTCTCTCAACACCCTTTCTCCCCTCAGCAGGGGGGCTCAGCAGCAGACACACGGGGCAATAATGGGTTCATTAGTGGATGGAAGACCATTCACTGCCCAGACAAGGCTGGAGAAGGACGTGTGTTAGGTGGGACTGGACCCCCATGGGCCTCGTGCTGCCCAGTACATGCGCAGGGGTGGCCTGGAGGGGGTGACCTCACACAGCATGCTGTGGGACCGCTTGCCTTGGAGTAAAGGTTGGTCTTCAGCACTCCCCCCCTGCCATAGCCCAGGGGTGGCCCCCCCAGACAGGCCTGGCCCGCTGCCTTCCCCCTGCGGTTGGCCACCACGAAGGGGTTCTCACTGAAGAGGATGGGCTGGGAGTCCACCATGCACTCTTGCTCTGGCGTCTTTGGTGGCTGGTCCTGGGACAAGGGGCCACCCCTGGGAGGCTGCTGGTCAAGCCGGGGCATTTCTGCCCCGCTGGCGCAGTGGTCGGGTGGTATAGGGTCCTGGGGAGGGCCGGCCACGCTTCCGATGGTGGGGCTGGCAGCTGTGTCGGTGCACGAATCCCGGCTGTCCCGTGCCACCGGCAGAGACAGCAGAGCGCAGTTGCCCTCCATTCTGGAGCTGGGCTTATTATACTGAATGAGCTGAGAGGAAAACAAAAGGGTCAGAAAGAAATGAGAACAGAGTAAAGGAGAGGAGGGAGAACACACAGAGCTGATGCTGAAAGACAGGGGAGAGAAGAATTTGAGTACCCATGTCCACATGACCACCCCTTCCAAGAGAAGTGGCATCTGGGATCATCACATTTGGAATACAAACACCCAGTGGCTGACAGGCACGAGCACACTCCCTGCATGCTTCCAGCTCTCCTCCACATTCCAGGCAGCACCTCAGCAGCTCTCCAGCAAACCCCGCACAACCACGTGTCACACCTCACTGCAGCACAGGGAATCACAAAATGGTTTGGGTGGAAGGGACCTTAAAGCCCCCGCAATGCCAGCCCCTGCCACAGACCGGGACACCTCCCACCAGCCCAGGTGGCTCCAAGCCCCCTCCAACCTGGCCTTGAACCCCTCCAGGGATGGGGCAGCCACAGCTTCTCTGGGCAACCTGGGCCAGGCTCTCACCACCCTCACCCCAAACAAGTTCCTCCCCACAGCTCACCTCAATCTCCCCTTTTTCACCTTAAAACCCTTCCCCCTCCTCCTAGGGCTCCCCTCCCTCACCCAGAGTCCCTCCCCAGCTTTCCTGGAGCCCCTGCAGGGACTGGAAGGGGCTCCAAGGTCTCCCCAGAAACTTCTCCAGGCTGAACCCCCCCAACTCTCTCAGCCTGTCCCCACAGCAGAGGGGTTCCAGCCCTCATCCTCAACTCCACTCCACCACCATCACAGCCCAACACCAACTGTTCCACCCCATGACACTTCCCAGCAGTTCCAGCCCTGTCACCTCTCGCTCTAGTGCATTCCATACAGTTACCACCATAACATCTACCCCCAGCAGCTCCATCAGCCCCACACAAGTTACGTGCTTTTATGGCCCCACTTCATCCAAATACACACCAATAAATAACAGAGAGCTAAATAACAGCTAACAGAGCACAGACCCTGAGCACTCTTACTGAGCTCCGGTTCTGCCAAGGCTCTGCTGTACCTGTCCAAGATGAAGCACTGACCTTTCCTCTTCTATTGCTATAAAAGAATCTGTTACCTCAGACAAAGCCTTCTCTCAGCAATAACCAGAGACCAACGATCAGATCTCCTCCTCTCCTGGTCCCTGCCGGGCAGCAGAAAGACCTCTCCGTCTCAGAGCACATTCTCCAGCCCCTGTGTCATGGCAGCATCCACAAAAATAGCTCTGCAGGGCTGGGTGGGCCAGGGACTACAACAGCAGCTGAGAGGTTCAGGAATTCCTGAGGCCCTCCCCTAACCCCTCAGCCCCAACCCCACCTACAGCAGTGGTGGGCAGAGCCCTGGCTCCTATCATGTGTCTTCAGACAGTGAAGCCTGTGCTACCCTTAGAAACTCTGCTGTTGAAGCTGTGTGACTTTCCAATGTAAAAAAAAAAAAACTGCCAAAGCCACCCCAAATTCCAGCCTTCTTTTCCCAGATTGTGATAAACCATGCAAGAGCTCTAGTGCACGTAAAGTCATGCCAGGCAGAAAGTACTTCCAGGAACATTATTTGCTCCCTGGGGATGCTGTAACGAAAGCCCTGCCAGAATCAGCATTGCACAGGGGGTCCGTGGGTCCCGCAGCCAGGCTCCAGTGCTTTCCCAAGCCAAGGACAGCACAAACCCCGACCAGCCTCGGCTCCAGGTGAACCCCACTACCACCAAGGCCTGCTTTGGGAAAAAGTGAGCAATGCTTTGGGGGTACTGTGGAGATGGGCACCTCACCAAGGCTGCATGGGGAGTCCCAACACCTGTTCTGCTCATGGACAAGACTGGAGCTGAGCTGCACCTACCCCTTGCTTTCATCTCTGGCACTTCTGCGGGATGCCTCACTCCCTCTGCTATTTTTATCAGAGAAGCAAGGATTTCTATTTTGGGTGAGCCAGCATTCTGGCAATGCAGTGTGCTCCTCCCAGCCATGCCTCTGTCACCCCTGTCCCACAGAGGGGACAATCCCTTTTCACCCCGTGCCCTCCGTGGCAGATACAGAAGAAATGCATCTGCAGTTCCAATCCGCCACTTTGCCCCAGACACTGAAACAAATCCAATTTTAAATAGAATGGGTAAATACAGAGAAAGAGCCAATGGCTAGAAATTGAAGAGAAATAGATTCAGACTACTAAGTACAGATTGTTAATTAACTAACCACAGTGAGATGTTGAGCGATGTAAAGTCTTCTGCATTTCTGAGAGTCCAAAAAACAAACCTAGGTTTCAGATGGTTTGCTGTGGGTAGATGCAGTCACTCGGGGGTGTGGATTTCAAGCCTGTACCATGCAGAAGACAGAGACCATAACCGCTCCTTACTTACTGCGATGGCAGCCCTCAGACATGGACTTTGCAGATGCCAGTTACCGAGAAGCTGGCACAGCTGCAGGGCACCACTGAGAGGAGCTTTCTCACCCAGCTTTCCACTGGAAATTTTCAGTTGGGGTTGTAGAGTATACAAACCAACAGGCCTGCATCTCAGCAAGCCTTTGTTAAATCTTGCTTACAACAAGACCAATACGCAGCAACACAGACTGATCCGAGACAGACAGCCATCTGCCCCCTTCTTTGGGGGCAATTCTTGGGGAAACCTCATGAAAAATTCCACCTGCAACCTACAGTGGTCACGACAGAGCTCTGCACCTCTTCAATAGTGTGAAGAACAGCAGGTCCCACAACCCTCTTCCCAACCATATGGAAAGAAAAGATATGTAGACACTGTCTGTAGGAGAAAGTACGTGGTGGGAAAGTTGGCCTAGAGACATGAAGAAAGAAAAACATACTGTGGGAACTGGGCAATAGTGATCTCAATCCGTTGGGACTGTCTGGAGATGGACAACCTGTTACCCAAACTGTGCCTTTCTGCTGGCCAGACCCATCCCTGACCAAGTCTTCCTGGTGGTCACCCCCCAGAGAGGGATGGCCCCTGAAGGGACACCAGAACCTTCCTGCCCCCGCAGCCCGTTCCCCGTGAACTCACCATCCAGGCAGACGGGTTTTGTTCAAAGAGAGCAAAGACAGGGCTGGGCAAACGACAGCTGGAAAAAGACAAACCACGGGCACCAATTGGCCCTTCGCCTGCAAGGAGACATTTATAGATGCCGCCCATACGCCTCGACATTCCAGCGTGTCCGGCCCCACATTCCAGCGCCGGCGTTCCTGGGCCAACACGGCACCAGTTCCCAAATGCTGCTCCCTTTGGGTGATACAAGGGCTGCCCAGCAGAGAGGCAGCTGCTCGCATGGGGCTGGCTCTTCCCTTCCCTCCAGCTGCTGAGTTACACCAAGAGATGCTAAAGATACATTAAACCTCCTGATAATGCTTTTCTGTGTGAAGAGCCAGGAGAGAAAACACAAGAGCAGGGGAGTCTGGAGGGGAACGTGAGGCAGAGCAGGGTTGTAATCAGTGTGGAAGCAGAAGAACAAGAGGGCCTGAAGTCAAGGAGAGGAGACCTCCAGTCTGGGTGGAACAAGATGGAGACAGTAGAGGTGAAAGAGATGATCCTGAGATGACGGAATGGGAAGGGTGAATCCGAAGTGACAGCAAAGAGTAGTCTTGCTGCCAGAGGAGGAAAGGGACGGAGCTAAGGCTGAGGATGTGTGTGATGGAGTGCAACAGGGATGAGGCCCGGAAGATAAACCGTGAGCAGAAGAAGCAGAGCTGGAGAGCTGAGGTGAGGTGAGAGTTTAAACACCACAGGAGAGAGAGGTGACTTTGTAATCTGTGAGGTTTGTGAAACGTGGATTTTCTCTTGGTGGAGGTGCCACACATCCCACAGCAGGGACCGGAATGTGGGTCAGGGCAGGAGTCTCCAAGGCTGTGTCACGGCTAGTCATGATGTGTAATCACTGCGACTGACTTTTGCAGCCCTAGACCAATCTTCACTTTCTTTTAACACCTTTGGAATCCGCACTCTGCATCCCTGCTCCTTTCTAAACACTATGCCACAATGAATTCACAGCTGAACTGCGCACACAACACTGTCACCTTCTGTCTCGGGAAGAATCTTCCCCTCCCTCTTCTGCAGCTTCCAGTAGTTGTCTCCTTCCCTGAAAAATCCCCTCTGCTCTCCCACCCTTCTCTCCTGCTGGGCTTGTTTGAGACGCTTTCCTCCTTTCTGTCCTGTTCCAGACACTTCCTTTTGCATCTCAGCAATTACACCATTTCCAGATTGGAAAGTGCCCTGGCTCTCTGCTCTCCTCATTTTCTTATCCTAATCTTTCCTTTGTGGCAACCCCCTGTTTCAGACAGTGTCAAAGTCAACCACAACTCCGTGTCCCCACTGTCTTATGCAGAGAGCACCACCACAGAATCACAGCGTGGTTTGGGCTGGAAGGGACCTTAAAGATCATCTAGTTCCAACCTAAGATTATCTAAAGATCGTCTAGTTCCAACAAGTCCATGTCTTCCTGTGCTGTGGACTCCAGAGCTGGACCCAGGACTCCAGTTAGAGTCTCCCCAGAGCGGAGCAGACAGGCAGAGCCCCCCTCACTCTGCTGGCCACCCTTCTTTTGATGCATCCCTCACAGCAGGGCATAAGGTGAGGAGTAAGAGAGCAACCACGGCTTCCCCCACGCAGGGACCCATGTCTCAGCACTTACGGTGCGGTTGACTCTCTGGAGGCCACTGCTGGGCAGAGCAGCCAGGGTCCGATAGTCCAGTCTCAATGGCTCGCTGGTGACGTTCTGGAGGCAAGGAGAGGAGCAAGAAAACACAAACACCAAGAAGAGATCAGGCCACAGGTCAATTAAATCAACCAGAAAAAGCAATTAAAAAGGAAACCACCCTAAGTGGTAACCAAGGCCTTGCCACAAAACTCTGCAGAAAAGTTCCCATTGCCTGGAAATGAATTACAGAATCATGGAATGGTTTGTGTTGAAGAGACCTTTAAAGCCCCCCCCAGTGCCACCCCCTGCCCTGGGCAGGGCCACTTCCCCCCAGCCCAGGTGGCTCCAAGCCCCCTCCAACCTGGCCTTGAACCCCTCCAGGGATGGGGCAGCCACAGCTTCTCTGGGCAACCTGGGCTGGGCTCTCACCACCCTCCCACCAAACAAGTTCCTCCCCACAGCTCACCTCAATCTCCCCTTTTTCACCTTAAAACCCTTCCCCCTCCTCCTAGGGCTCCCCTCCCTCACCCAGAGTCCCTCCCCAGCTTTCCTGGAGCCCCTGCAGGGACTGGAAGGGGCTCCAAGGTCTCCCCAGAAACTTCTCCAGGCTGAACCCCCCCAACTCTCTCAGCCTGTCCTCACAGCAGAGGGGCTCCAGCTCTGTGGCCCTGTACCCCCCTGGGATTGTTCCAAACACAACCATGGGGACCCGTGGCAGAGGCCAGGCCTGAGAAATTGCAGAGAGACCATGCCACCCTGGCTGGGCCCTTGGTCACCCCATAGTCACACCCCTACCATTCCTCCTGCTCCCATATGCACTTATCCACCCCCTCACAGGAGAGTGGAGAACACAACATACGCACTCAGAATGGCTTCCAGGCTGGATTTGAAGACATTTGAGAGTGCAAATCTACAATTTCTCTACAGTATCTTTACTCAACCTCAACTCACACTTTTTGTATGATTTTGTTTGCCTCACTCCCCATTCGCATCTGTTTGTTTTTCTCATTCCAGCCATTGCTTTCCACCATCCCTTCCTCAACCTCATCACAGATTTCTCCATTTCTGGTACCTTCTCTTATATCCAAAAGTTAAGTCTTTGGTGGTGGTGGGGGGGGGAGTGGAGAAGAGAAGTTAGGGGGAACAAGTGTTTTAGAGATTTCTCTGGGCTTCAAGTCCAGTTTTTCTGAAGTTCTGCACACCCCTGCCATGCTCCTCACCTCTGCCTCCTCCTCAAGCTGCCGGGTGGCTGCCTCCCGCTCCCTACGCATCCACTCCTTCCCGGGACAGGACAGAGCCGGAGCAGTGTCCCAGCAGCACAGGCAGAGAGAGAGGGAGAGAGGTCAATGCCATGCCAGGCAGGGGGACAGAGGAGCCAGGAAAGGGAGCGCAGAAACCCAGTGTCCATGGGGAAAGAGGGTCTGGGATTCTGCAGGAGCTCATGGCCAGTGAAGCAGAGGGTATGAATGCCCCAAACAACATAGAGGGGAGAGGGCTGTCTCTATTCTCAGCAGGATCAGGGCTGGGGAATAGCCACAGGACATAAAGCACTCCCCTAGGGGAAGGAGAAGATCGTGGACTGAGAGGAGATGCCTTGACAGAGCACAGATGGGAGAAGCCGATCTAGAGAGCATAGGCCCAGCTGCCACTAAGGAAAAAGACCTCAAAAAATCACATGCATGTTAAAAGCACCGCAGCCGAAATGCTATATATTTATTGAGGCAGAGACTGTAAAAGCATGAGGCTTCAAGCCCTGGATCAGCTCCCAGCCATCCAAATGCAGCACGGGAATATTGCGGGAATGACCAGTGACTCAGCCCACAGGCACCAGCTATAGGCTTGGCTTCCAACACAAAATCAGCAGGAACGCCCTTTGCTGTAACAGAAACACTTCAAAATCAGGTTTTCTGAAACCATGACACACCACTCTCAGTTCCTTCCTAGGAAACAAACAGGATGTTTTATAGGAAAACCCTAAATCTGATCTAAAGTGGCTCTGCTCTGAGCAGAGAGGTCCCTTCCTACCCAAATCGTTCATGGAATCACAGAATCCTTTGAGTTGAAGGGACCTTTAAAGGCCAACCTCCATTATGAGCAGGGACATCTTCAACCAGACCAGGTCAAAGATTATTCCATCAGGCCATTCCACTGGAAGGATTCCCACCGCAGCACACATCTCAAACACCATAACACCTTGCAGAAATCCCTTGTGTTATTCCTGCTCATGCTGACATCAATCTAAGCTGCAGGCTTAAAGCAAAACTCCCAAAGGGAGTCTGCAACACCCCAAGCCCCTTTTGTCCCCCTGCTCCACTCTCTCATAAGCCATACCCTACACAGCCCATTGCAGTCACTTCAGACGGTGAAACAGACATTTTCCTGCTCATGGCTCTGTCCTCTCACACTGTCTATTCAAAACCTTGACCCTTTCTTCCAAAATAAGTACAATTTCAAGTGTTAACTGAATTACAGAGGTCGCTTCCATCCAGAATTGCCAACATAACTCCTTAGTTGCTGGTTAGCAAACGTCAAAAAGGCTGAGTGATTACAGCTACAGAAAGAACCTGGAGAAACATCAGGTGTATCTAAATTAGAAACCTGAAGAAAGGCCTGCAAAAAGTACATGCATATCTGCCAGGAGAGCAGGTTCCTTATTGACAGGACTGAGGAATTCAATTTTCCCTCATCTTCCAAAAGAATCCAACTGAATAAATTACAGTTTTAAAAGGGATAACTAGAAAACCCAAGTCCTTGAGGGACTTAACTCTGCCAACCTGTTCCCATGAAAGGCTGGAGCAGCAGGTAGGAATATAAAAATCTCATAATGAATCAGAAAAATGATCACGTCAAGTGAGGGGCACAAACTTGTGACTGATTAATGCTTGTGATTGATCAGCGGTGCCCCTGCTTCAGCTCAGGACAGCTTTGAGCTGTGTCTTCTCGTCTTTGCTCATGAAAGCTGTGTCAGGTCACGGAGTGCTGTGCAGGGAGAACTGACTGAGCGTGGGACTGCCAAGCAAAAAACCACTTTTCTCCAAGGTGCAGCTTGGCCAGAACGTGCCAGGAGGTAACAAAGACACACTCTGTAAATACCAGCAGAGCAACACCACAGGGTATGGAGGGAGGCACAGCAAAGCCAGAAGGCAGCCGGGAGCCAAGCGGTGCACCAGGAAGAGAAGGCCCAAAGCTCCCCATAGCACGAACAACTGGGCAGGGACAATCTGTGGCATTTCCCTTAGGGCTCCTGGGCTTGGCAGAACCGCTGCCCAGAGCAGATTCTGCTACACGAAAAATCTCTCACCACTTTCTCCATTTCTTCTCTCTCCCACTGATTTGCTTCTCTCACCATTTCCATCTCCTAGGAGAAACCAAAGTTAGAGCCACTTCACTCAGTGCTCTCTCCCAGCCTGTAAGCTCAGGACCATCTCACAGTCCCGTTCTTGCCATTCCAGAGGAAGCCTCAGGAACCCCGTCCTAGCCATTCCTGAGGAAGGTGCCGGGACCTGCTGAGCCCATCAAAAGGAAGTCTACGATTCTACACACCATGGGAGACTAGGGATTTTTCAGAACCTTTTTCCGCTCCGTAACATTCTCACAGCTGCAGCCAGAATACCCACCTTCTGAAGGATCTCCAGTTCCTCAGGGCTTAAATCCCGATCGATGGAAGAGATACTTTCCAGGCTATTCTTGCGTCCGATACCAGCAGCAAAAGGGTTTGCAATAATTCCTGGGGACATCTACAAAGCAAAAAGACAATGAAACATGGTGGAAGCCCACAGTGTGCCACACAAAAAATTCCCATATCCTGGGTTCCCAGACCCAGAGAACCAACATGATCCCAGGCAAGTCTTTGACAACTCGAAACCTTATTTCAACTGTTGATGACTCAAGGGACTTGATGTCTAAGAAAGATGAATTTAAATGGAGATGGTCACAGGGAGAGGATAAGGTGACTGGGGACTGGGTTCATGTTCTGGTGGAGAACAGAAAAGTCTACTTGCTAAGCCTGGAGAAAAACAAGCTGAGAAGGCAAAGGATTGCTATGGGTTAAGGGTTTCTCTGCAGGGAAAGGTGAACACCCATAAACAGACAGACGATTCACTTTAAATATAACACTGGCACAAGAGAAAAAATAGGCCTAAATAGCCTAGAGAAACTTAGCTTGAAAACTGGACTATAAACCTGTGCAGTGACACCATGGAACGTTATCAGCAGAGAGACAGTCTCTAGAGACCAGCGCGTCTATGAACCAGCAACCACCTCCAGTTCATGTAGCAGGGGACCAGGCTTTGAAATCTGCGACCTCAAATAAAAAATCTACAGCTAACGGTCAGAAAAAATCTTCTAGGAGAGAGGTGGGATCATTGTGGCGCCGGTCACCAGGAGGGCACCCCACCTGTCAGCTCTCACCTCGATGGCGGCCGCAGCCTTGGGGTCGAAGCCGTCACACACCAGCACCAGGAGCGCATCGCCCACCCCGCGCAGCATCTGCACCGCTTCTGTGTGCGTCATCCCCAGCAGGCTCTGGTGGTTCACCTCCAGGATCCGCATCCCCACCTTCAGGCGGCCATCCCGGGCTGCTGCCCCTGAGGAGCTCACCTGGAACAACGTGGGATTGAGGGGTCACCTCAGGAGGTGAGTGGAGCTCGGGGAGCATGGGGAAGAAGGAAGGAGAGAGGGCAGCACACAAAGGACACAGGGAAAGCGCCAGGAAGTACCTAAATATACTTACAGAGAGGGCAGAAAAGGAAAAACGTCTACAGTTTGGCAGAGGAAACGGGTGTGGAAGAGACCTCTTACGGCAGGTAAAAAGAATCTGTATCTGAAATGTGTTGTCCCAGGGAAAGAAACTGCTTTTGTTTTGTCAATGAGGCAGGTGAGAAAGGAAGCTCTTGTGTCTGTGATTTATCTCCACAGAAAGGAAAGTGTAATAATGGTTTGTTGGGAGAAAGACAGAAAATGCAAATGTAGGAGTAATTTTTGTGGATAAAGATAAATGAGGGAGAAAGATTTTCACTGTCTCTGTGGTAGACACAGGCGTAACAAATGACGCATCTGTCATTTTCCATCCTCTCTTTCAGGGAAAGTCCTATTTTCTTCCTCTGGCAAGTCGCAAGAACTTACTCTTGCCTCATGAACACAAGCGGTGACTGGGGAAGCGGCCACAGGCACCTAAAAACCAGAGTCCATAACCCTGTGTGTTTGAGTTGAGGAGGGAAGCACACGCTTTGGCACCAAGGGCAATCAAGGCAAGGAGTTTTATTCATTCTCCTCCCCTTTGGAACACGAAAGAACAGGGAAAAGAGACTGCAGGACTTGCTGTGGGTACAAAGTGGAAGAGAAGACGAGGAAAAGGGGAAATCAGGAAAGGCGAAAAGGGAATTCCTCAAAACCACCTCAAACACATGTGAAAACGTGAGGCTTGGGAGGAATTTGCAAGCCAGGAAAGTGAGAAAAAAACCTGATCAATGGCGAGAGGTGAAGCTACTACCAGTAACCAGACAGAAATACAGGATGCAACTCAAAGTGCCTGAGGAAAAGGAATGGAACCACCAACTGGGCATTACTTTTTCTAATGGGACACCAGAAGGCCCAGAACAAGACAGGGCATGCACAGTCAGGCCAGACCCAAGGGAGCCCTTGGGATGTTCAGTGTACAGACAGAGCTCTCTGGGGGCACTGGGACAGACAGACGGCTGTCATTCAAGGTCTCAAAGCCAAGAACCAGCAGGACTGAGCTTTACAAAGGAAATTATGGCCAGAACTACACGAGCTCCCCAGAACGGGCAGGTCATTGTTGGGGACCCCAAGCAAAACCTGTGGATCCATGAAGAGAGAATGCAGAGAGGACAGGGGCACACAGAGCTGGACATGCAGGAGTAGCTGTCAGGGTAGGACGGAGGCACAATGAAGGAAGGAAAGACAGACAGAAACACTGGACCCCATGTATTACTGGGATCAGAGAGGCAACCCCCCCACCACACACATAAAAACCCAAAGGTGTGGTTGTTTTGAAGCTGTTTTGCAGAAAAAAAACCCCAGATATATCTTTAATAAAGTACCTGTTAAAACAGGAGAAAAAATGCTGCATGCATTTTTTACATTTCTTAGGATGGGGAGGAGGGAGAGCAGCCATGCACAGATCCAGTCACTTCTTCAGGGCTGGGCAGGGGTGTCAGTGCGTGTCCACACACTGATTCGGGCACGTGCAGCAGAATGGAAAAAGAGGGAGTACTCACAATTTCTTTTCCAGGGAGAGCAAGTGCATAAGTGTGACAGTAGAACACCCCAAAATAACGGGAGGAGGTGAAATTAATGTAGAATGTCCTCAATGTCCTCTGTATTACTGCTACATCACTGCGGGACACTGAGCTATCCCCACTGAGACTGATGGTGAATTTCACGTTGTAAATGTAACTCGCACCTCTCATAGCATTCAACTTGTAACACTTCATCAAGGTTTCAGAAAGGAAAAACCAGATTACAAATTTGAAAAAAAAAAATTACAATTAAAGGACTGATGGAAATGGAAATTAAGTAAAACTAGGGGGAAAGAAAGTAGTAATGGGACATCTAGAGAGGAGGAAGAGGAAGCAGCACTACTTTGTCTCTCAGTTGCTGGAAACACGCAGCCAGAACAAGACAAGCAGGAAAGACTCTCTGGTTAGGACAGAGACGAGCGATGGGGCTGACCTTACACAGCTGAAGGGAGAGCAGAGAAGTTCAGAGCTTTGGTTCTCCACAGGATAAAACATCTACTATTAAAAAGAAAAGAGGTGGAGGGGGGAAACTAACCCTGTACTGGGATGGAAGTGAAGCCTTGCAAACCCCTAAACACTGGAACACTGAAGGAGGTAAAAACAAACCTCATCGTTAAAAATAGCTGTAGGTTATGATAATCTTAGGTTTTCTTTTACTGCTGTTACAAATACTGCAGTTGAACGTGCCACTATTACTCTGACAGAGTGAATTTAATTTTTTAACTGTAAAACTCCGATAAAGAAACTATACCCAAGTGATGACAAATGCTGAGTATTCCCTTTCCTTGAAAGTAGCCCATTATCAGAAAGGCTTAACTGACAATTATGGAACCTCCACCGTCCCCCAAGGATTATTCAGACCTCTGCAGCCAAGGCAGAATTTGTACCCTACCGTAGCAGGCAAGAGGGCACCAGTGACACTGATGTGAGGATCCAGAGTCCCCTTCTGCTCAGCAGCACGACCAGAAGTCACACCCTTTATCACTGAGCTCAGTTGTGAACAAGAAAGAAGAGGCAGTTTTCTTGGTAAGGGTCAGGAGGAGCCCAAGCTTATGCACAGCATATTGTTGGAAAGAAAATACACGTTACTTCTTAGGGAGAAGTGATGTGACAAATGTGCACGCACGCAAGCCGTCATTTACAAAGGAAAAAGGGAACAAAATTACATACACAATGTGTGGCACAGGAGGGAAGGGGAGCAATTCAGAGTGTTTTTGAGGAAAGCGTGGGCAGGAAGGCCACAAATGCTTGGGGGCAGCAATAGGAATGGAGTGGAAAAGGCGAAAAGGAAAGATGTATGGGTTCATGTTATAGAAAAAAAGAGCAAGAGAAGAAACCAAGGAAAAATAAAAGCAAACGTAGGAAATGGAAGAAGAAATTCTGTAGCTGTTGTAGAGGAGGAAACATGACAGGAAAGAGATGTGCCTCCTTCAGCGAATGGAGAATGCTCCAGGAGGATGGACGGCCCCAGTGGGGAGTGCAGGGAGCACATGGAACAGATCCCACGGGGATCACCCCCTTTCCCGGGGGTCCCCGCACGCAGCCAGGCTGCAGGGTCACTGCTCGGGTACCTTAGAGATGAAGATGCCCTCGTCAGTGGGATCAAACGGATTTCCAGCATGGCCTTTTGCTCCACCCCGGATGCTGATGCCCAGCTTTTCTCCTGGAGCCTTCTCAATGCATATTTCCTGCAAACAAAGAAAAGATCTCCCTATTTCTGGGTCAAGTTCAGACTGGAATTATTGAGAAAACATTCCTAGTGGCTGGTCATATTCTAAATACTCGCTTGGCACTTTTATTCATTTTGATGGATTTCTGTCTGCTGTTCAGGTCTGGTCTTTGTGGAATCTGGTTAATTCTCTGATCACAGTGTCACTGTGGGCACCCAGAGACCCTCCACAGCCCCCAGGTGGAAATGTCCTTACAAGCAACTGTATTCTGCCAGAAGAGAAGGAAATTCCAGCCTGCAGCTTGGTTGTAGCCTAGTCCCAGACCTCCAGCTTGATAAGAAATTGCCTTCAAAAGTGATCCTTCTATAGTGAAGAGTGTGATTCCCCCCAGTTCGCTTGCTCAGCACCTACCTGCATACCAGGAGGTGGTGGGTCTCGCCTCACTAACATGGTCAGCTCCTGGGTGTTGGAGAGCAGGGCGTTCACCGCTTCCTGGTGGGTGGCATGGCGTAGGTCAATGCTATTGACCTCCAGGATCCTGTCCCCTACTCGGAGCCCACTGCGGGATGCCAGTCCACGGGGAATGACCTGCAAAGAGTCATTAATATTATAGCTAGACAAGGGAAGTCCTTGTCTCCTTGGAGAGACACCATTTGTGTCCCCAGGCCATGCTCCAACACCCCGAGGCCTGTTTTCACATCTCTCTCTGCAACCAAAGTTCCCCAAGAGGTAACACACCTGTCAGCTGGCAAAGAATGAAGTAAGATTTGTTTTCAAGTGTCATTCAATATGCTCTTGTATTCTCTCACCACAACAAAGAGGGGATGGAGCAGCACCTTGCAAGGAGAAATGAAAGCAAACTCTCCGGTTTGCAGAGAAAGCTGAGGAAGGAGAATTTACACCACTGAAGTGAAGGGGGTTTACAACACTGACAGTGGTACATCAGCTGAATGCAGGACTTGTGTGGGCCAAACTGGCAGTACAAGAATGGAGGAGCACTCAGTGTAAGTGGTGGAATTTGGTTCAGAGCAGATCAGCGAGTGCTGCACCAGGTGACAGGCAATGATGTCCTGGGCCTTGCAGTCATGGTGTTAGAGGAGACAGATTCAGCATCTGTCATTCATCACCTCGAGAGGCACAGGGATGCAGAAGTGGCTGGGCAGGGATGTCCTCTCCAACATCCCTAATCCAACAAACGTGGATGTGCGGGACGGAGGAGGGGATGAGCTGCATATGACAGCTGGCTTGTGTGCTGTCTCTGAACACTTCTGAAATGCCTGCATCTTCCCAGGACTCATTAAAAACTAACATAAGCTCAGCAATTTCAAAAGCTAACTCTCCCCAAAGGGCTCAGCGTGAAGTATAGAGGTTTGCAGGATGTTACAGGCCATTTAGATTCCCACAGGAGCAGCAGTGTGTCTCGTATGAGCTCACTCTTCAGAAACGCACACATCCCTCCCTCATCTCTTTTTTCAAAATCTATACTGTACTTCTCAGACTCTTGCATCAAAATCCTTCATCTTAACCCCAACAATTAACCAGCTGAGTGATGCCCACCGCTGGGCTGTTCAAACTGGACTCTACCTTCGAAATGAAGACACCTGGTTCATGAATCCCAAATGGGTGGCTTGAGTGGTCACTGCCTCCTACGATGCTGAGCCCCAGGGGACCACCTGCTTTCACCAGATGAATTTCCTGGAGGGAACAAGCAGCAGAGTCAAAGGGGACAAAGGATATCACGTAAGGATCACGAACACTGAAAACATGGAGTTGGGGACGTTTTGTGTGAGCAAACACAAGGTGACCACCATAGGACAAGGCGGTTCCCCATTATTTCCCATCACCCCACTAACACAGAAGAAGGCCAGCCCTCATCAGACCACCAATTTCCCAAAGAAAAATACCCAAGATGACCCACTCCCATATTCCAAGAGACCAACTCACCTCAATGGGGTACTGATCCTCCAGGCCTTTGGAGAGATGGTTCCTCTGTGGTGTGGGCATCTCCTCGGGCGGGCTCTCCCCATGGCTGGGGGGCGGCGGTGGGGAGTGCATGCGTGCTCGTGGCCCTCCGGGCCAGTCTCCCTCGCCGGGCTGCTCCGCACCCTCTCTCTCTACCAGCAGCACGATGGTGGGGGAGGACGCGGTAAGCAGCGCTACTGCCTGATCATGCCTGGCTTCTGTCATGTCTACCCCATTGATCTAGAATGACCCGCAAACTCAGCGTCAGAGCATCGCCTCAGCGCAGCCGGTTGTTCCAAGAGCTCGGCCGAGCACCCCGAGGGGCCCCATTCTGCTGGAACACCACAGCCCCTTCTCAAAAGCCTCTTCCCAAAACACTTTGTAGATCACCCTACTCCTTCCTACCTGGCAAAGGGACACAGGCATCTGCTCATCCCCTCTGATCACAATTCTCTTTGTAGACACCTTACCAGCCCCTCTCTCACCTTCTCCAAGCCCCAGGAGCCCCAGTGATGCTCCAGGGGACCACAAAGACAATGTTCCACCTCCTGGAGCGCCACAAACCCAGTTATCACCTGGACTACGCTGTGGGTTGCTCATTTCCAGGAGGGTACCCCTCACTCCTTGGCTTTGCGTTACAGCTTCCCTACTGGGTCACCACCAAAGAAGCCCAGGAGGCTGCAGTAAAGGAATGGGTCCAAAGATCTCAGTATGGGAAGAAGACAGAGCAGCGATTCCCAGAAGCATCAAATGCCTCTGCACTCGGCCGTTTGCCCCCATCAATCACTCTCAGAGCCCGGACACAGGCACTGAAGAGCATGATCCGATGTGCAACAGGACACGTCACCAGCCACCACTGCCCATGCTGGGCAAGGTCAGGGCAGTCTGGGGAAGATGGCAGTTTTCAGTCATAAAAAGTGCACCCCAGGTATAAAACACTTGGGAGCACAGAGAAAGAGACTCTGCTACTGCACAGTGAGCGAGTGGTTGGCATGAAATGAAAACTAGAATTATTTTGGACAAGAAAACATTATCCAGTATGCCAAGCCAAACATTTTGACAAAGAGACTACAACTATAGTTGTCTTGTAAAATCAGTGAAAGATCTAATGCCTCAGACCAAGAGGTTCCTCCAGCACACACAGGGAGCAGCAATGTCATTTGTACAAAGTGTTGAAGTGAACTCATCTGAAAAGCTCTGTTATTCTCATCCTTCACCCCAAAAAATGATCTAATGTAAGTTAACAAGACGTGCAGAGAAAAGCTGCTACAGCAGGCAGAAGAACAAAGAGCCCTTCCTACAAAATTAAGATTTAAACCAGCTTGTCTAGAAACTCAGGGATCAGAAAGGATGGGACTGCTCTCCATGAATGTATGAGGGTCAGAATATTGAGAAGAGAGCTAAGCTGGAAGAACACTGCCCAAAGCATGGAACTTGCCATGAAAAACCTGAAGCTGAAAATGAAAAGGTTTCTAGTCCTGAGGTTCTGGAAAAGCTTTCCAAAATTTGCAGAATCTCCATAAACACCACCAGCCCCCTCGCCCCACCTGCCCCATCCCATCCATGGCCAAGTGTGAGACTTGGGACACGGAGGGAGAAAGTTGTGTTGGACACAAACAGGAGACTTTCAGCCCCACAGCATCCCCTCTACCCAGAGGATTGTCCTCAGATGGACGCCTTTGGCACCGACCAGAAGGATGTGAAGGCTTCCCAGCCTGCAGGTGCGTGGAGGGAGAGGAAGGATGTAAAGGGACCTGGGCAATGGCTGCTGAGCACAAGCAACAAAGCAACAAGCAGGAAAGGCAATAAATTAAACACACGGGTGCGTGCACAAACCTTAACGGGAAGCAGGTAAGAGAAACCCAAGACACTCGTGGGTGGATCATTAAAGGACTCACTCAAACGGTAATGTTAAAGAATTGAAATGCAAAGGAAATCAAGATTATCATGAGTTATCAGAGCAGCTCTCAAGGGAAAGAGGTTTTAAGGGAGATGGTGGGAATGTGTAAAACTCAGCATGGGATGTTGTGCAGCTGGATTATGGGTGGGAAAAGGGGGTGGCAGGGAGGAAAGGGAAGGAACAAGCACGGGGAAATGGGGAGGGTGGAGGATAAGAGAGGCTGATTACAGACAAGCAGGCTGCTGGTCAGTATGTTATCTGGCCAAGCACTGTGCCTGATCACCAGAGTCTGCTCAAATTTTTTATCAGACTCCGTTTGAATTTACTGTGCATGTTTGCTTTCTATTCTGGGTACGAGTGCAAGATCTGCCAGTGAAACTGGAGCTGGACCAACCGGGGAACTCAAATCGTGGGAATACCCAACAGCTGTCCCAGAAACTGGATAAAAGGCTCCAGTTTGACTGACTTGAAAGACTGGAGGCTGAAGAGACCTGCAAACGTGGACATTTATATGAGCTGAATGAGGGAGAACACATCCATGTGTCAGCAGCAAACCTGAACAGTCAGAGGGCAGGAACAGGGTGAAGGTGCCTGTGTGGCTCATGCCCTGGGCTGTTTGTTTGTGTGTGTGACTGTAAAGGTACTGTCCCCTCTTCTCTTCTGTGTGAATCTGGGGCCAGTCATGTCTGAGCTTGTTTCACTTCTGGAATCTGCACTGACCCTTCCTGGTGGCTGGACCTGGCAATGGGGAAAAGTGGTGCCCGTGTGGCCGGTGGACTGGGAAGTAAGGATCCCCTGGGGTCCTCCCGTCTGCCAGATACGCTGGCTTTTATCAGAGGAGACTTGGCCCTTAGGGTCATATCAGCAGGTCAGGGCCCAACATGCTTCACAGACAGACCTGCTGCAGCAGCACGTCTGACTTCACGCCTTCCCCTCTGTTAGTTTTCTGCCACTGACCAAAAGATGAGAATGGCCAGACTTGGTCAGACCAAAAGCACCCGGTGTTGCCCCCCCAGACTAGAGAACAGGAACTCCCCGAGGCAGCCTGTGATGGCATTTTACTCGTTAACTTCTCCACTACCTGGCAATCACGATGCCAAAATTCCCAGCGTTTGGACAGCAGGTTTTCGGTGGCCTTCACTGCTCTGTCTCTTGTTTAGTAAGAGAAGGAGAGCAACCAGTACAGCTTGGTGTCCAAGTGCCCGGAGGAAGGGAAAGAGTGTCCTCTGACCTCTCCCAGCTCCTCTCATTTCTCTGTGTGCCAGGGAGTTATATTATTCTGGAAAATCTCTTAGCAACCAGACTGCTCTCATTAGGATCCCCACATGTTGTCCAGTACTGCTACTGCCCAAATCTCCCCCAGAATCAGGTTTCTTCAGTCTGCTCCCAGTCCTGTGCCAAAAATTCTAGCCGCTCTTAGCCCCTGCCCCTATTCCTGCTGGATTCCCACCCCATTATTCAATTTCTCCAACATCTCCCCCTTGCAGCTCCTTGCCCCACATCTTCTACTACCACGGTGCCTGTGATGACTCCCAGGACACACCAGTAGATGGGGAAAGCTGGGGAGTTAGTAGTTGATTGCTTGTGAGTTTTGTGGGGTGTTAACTTTGAGAAGATCTAGGCTTGGCTCTTCAATCCATGTACTCAAAGCTCCCTTAAGAAAGGAAAGGGAGCTACCCCAGACCTTCCCCCGCAGAGGAGTCCAGGAGGATTTAGAGCACAGGGGAAGAGTATGAAGCTGTGCTGTATTTCTTTTCCTAAGAAACCAAAACTTCTTTGACACAGTGAGAACTGAGGCACGACTGGGAGACTATGGCTTTGGACATGGGCCTCTGCCTGCTGCAGCTATGAAACCACCCGTTATCCTCATGAGGTTCCTCTTACATTCCCTCAGCAGACACAGGGGAACACAGATTCCAGGAACCATTACATCCTGGAAAGCTTACCAATAAAAAATGGGCAACCACTGCTTCAAAAAAGTTGTGGTAAACAGGGAATTTAGGTGATGCCATGTGGGCACTGCTCTGAAGTGGAAAGCCCCATGCCCGGAGGGGTTCAAGGCCAGGTTGGAGGGGGCTTGGAGCCACCTGGGCTGATGGGAGGTGGCCCTGCCCAGGGCAGGGCATGGGACTGGATGGGCGTTAAGGTCTCTTCCACCCCAAACCACTCCGTGATTTTGTGATTCTCTGAAGTGAACAGACAACGCTCTGGACACCCAGTGTCACAGGGCCAGGACAGCCCCATGGCTCTAACCCAGCACCAGGTTTCACCAGGGATGGAGTGAAACCCCCACAGCTGCTTGAGCAGATAATTCTTGAGCGGAAATATCACCCAAAAGATGCGACAGGCCTCAGGAGGTGACACTACCACCGCGTGGGTACCACATTTAGTGAACCCCACCAGCATGAAGGGGGAATGGCAGCTGCTGCCAGGAGGCACAGCTGCTGGGGAAGGGTTGGACATGTGTTGGGAAGCACAGATGACACATGAATAGTCCAGACCAGTGACAGTTCTCCTGGGAGATAATAACAATTTGTTCCTGCTTCTGTCATAACTGAGCACAAGATATGAGTGGCAGCTGATGCTTCTGTGACCGCACACACCTCAGCACAGGTACCATCCTTGAGAGCAGAGGACTGTGCTCTTAAGCATGGATGTATTTTGTGTTGGAGAACTACCAACAGCAAGGCTGTCATCCATATCAAAACCCAAGCAACGCCCCACGTTCTGTGGGCCCTCGGGGGACACTGCAAGCTATTACCAGGGAATCAGATCTGCTTTTCCTATGAAGCTGCCCACAGATATAAATAGAACTGCTATGGGGGGTGGAGAGAGGTTTGACTTTCGACTCCACGCTTCCCTTTCCTTCTTGCCACAGGTAGAGCTAATGAACACCACACCATATGCCCTGTGCCTGCAATTAACGCCTCCCAGTCGTGCCTCTGTACTGGTGGAGCACCAAAAGATGAGCAAATCCCAAATAATTTAGGCTCTCTGGCAGCAGTCAAGGTCAGGGCTGGATTTTGGGAGGAGGGGAGAGCGCTAGCAAGGAGGGGAAGATGCTGCGCCCATTCAAGTCTCCTGCCAGGACACCCACGTCAGACCTGGGCCAGAATCCCCCTACAATTTCCATGTTCCAGCAAATCCACCACAGCCCAAGCCTAGGGATAGAGCAGACAGAAGCCAGCACTGACAAGGCCGTATCAGTGCTTACTCGCGCCAGCGCTGTGGTAACGCGTGCTCTTACCATGGCAGCTGGGCCATAACCCCACCACCAGCACTGGGAGGGAACCATGGCTGGGAGGCAGCATGTGAGCCAGGGAGGAGGAGGAAGAGGAGGAGGAGGAGGAAGAGGAGACACTCTCCCCACAAGACAGGGAGCCAGGGACACATCAGGCAGAGAGACTGGAGGTTAGAGGCAGCAGCAAGATCCACACCACTGGCATGAACAGAAAGGTAAAACAGGGCTGGAGTTTCCAAGGAAAGCGGGGGGAAGTGCTGTGGTACGACCTGCCCAGCTCCATGAAACCTTCTGTGAGCATCCCTTCACTTCGGGCCTGCACTGAGCCCTCCCAGGGCAGGGGGAGGCCAGCCATGCCCCAAAGGGCTTCCCTCCCACACCCCATGGCCTCCCAGACTGTCCTACAAGGCTCTAGAGGGACACCAGGCCATGGCAGCCCTGTCACATCATCTCTCTCCAGTACTGCTGCTCACACAGTGCTCTGGGAAAGGGGAGGCATTAACTGCACCCACCACCTGTCACAGGCAGGGGCAGAAGCACCAAGAGCAAATGCTCTTCCAGAGGCTTAGAAGCTGGAAAAAGGGCCCCCAAAATCCATCTTTCCATGACAGAAAACCAGCTGCTGTCTGAGGAAGAGTGGGGAGTTGGATCAGACCCTTTCCCTGCACACCCATACTCACCGAGATGACTCGATCTCCTACGTGCAGGATCCCGTCCCGATGGGCTGCGCCACCCTCTGCGATCCGGGAGATAAAGATCCCCTGAAACAGTCAGAAGGGTCAGAGCGGCTGGTGCATCCCCTCACCAGGGCTGGGCTTTCCAGAATGGCTCCCAGACACCTTTTTCCCTGGCAGAGCCCTCCCCTGCCCGGGCACTTCCCCTTTGCTCTTTGCTCCACACAAACCCTCTTTCTGCTTCTGGAAGACCTGCAACACCTCCAGTTGCAGCAAAGCCCTCACGTGGCCCTGAGCCCAGAATATATGTCAAGAGGACAGCAGCAAGATCAAATGTCACTGGCAGGGACTGGGAGCCCCAGCCCCTCCTCCTTTTCAACTTCTCTCCTTCCCCCATCTAAGAGCACATTCTGGCTCTCAGAGGCCATCTGGGCCACCAGCCCAGGGCCACCACACTGCTGCCTGCCTGAGGGTGAGGAAGACACTGCGCTGCTCTCGCAAGTGGTGCCAAGACTTGGGGATGGAGCACCTCCTTTCCCCGGGGATTGCTACTGACCATGTCACCAGCCCGGTAGGGTGTGGAGCCCTTGCCACCCGCGATGCTGAAGCCCAGGCCCTTCTCGTTGCGCATGAGGCAGGTGGAGTATCTCTCAGTGGGAGGTGTCCCCTCAGGTCGCTCCGGGAAGCGCAGGCCACCTCGCCTCTCACGGGGGCTGTAGTCGTCCTCGGGGCGCAGCGGCGTGACAGTGATGGCATTCTCTGGCTCCACCATCCGCTCCCGCAGAACCGTCATGGAGACGGAGCTTCCTGATCCACGCAGAGCCTCCACCGCCACGTGGTGCTCAGCAGAATGCAGGGACACGCCGTTCACCTGGGGACAGAGAGAGCCAGGCACAGCCCTTATCTGGGGGATTCTTCCAGAGCCTGCACAGACAGCCCCAGCCCCCATGGCCCAGCACAGCCCAACCCCTGTAGAGATCAACAATTATTCCTTTTCCCAACAATTAAACTCATGGCACCCTCCTCTTTCATGTAAAGTAGATCCCTCTTCAGCTACAGCTTTGGGAAAAGAGTTTTGGGTGGGTTTTTTCACTTTTGATTCACTCCCCATGATGCCCATTCATTTATGCCTCCTGCAAAAGTGGATGTACCCTCACAATAATCATTCATCTCTCTAAATCTTCAAGATCTGACTCCCTTTTGGAAGTCACTCTGCAGCTAAACGCAGTATGATTCCTGCAGCACGAGGACACTCAGTGACACTTAAGGCCCTAAAACACCCAAGAGATCAGGCTGCATCAAGTGCTTATTCCTTTTTGGACGTAAACCTCATAGAATTATCAAGACAACCCTATGATAACTGCAGAAGTGAACAAAGTAACTTCTGAAACTGCAGAATCCATGTTTCCTCATGAAGTGATGTAAAAACTAATCACAGAGCCATGGAACACTTTATTTGACTTGTACCACGGCCAGTACCAGGTGAGTGGAGAGAAGACCAGAAGGTCTGTGCAGGGACATGCCCGGGCCCTGCTGAAGGGAGCAGGGGCGCAGGAGATCCCTCGGGACACCCCACCACATGGCACAAACATGGGCCAGCGCCCCAGAAATGGACCACTTATTCCTCTGACCCCTGTCCAGCCCTGTAGTGACATCCACCCTCTCCAAAATGCCATCAATCCTTCCTTGAGTGCACCCCAATCCTGTAAGAGTCATCATGGTTTTCTATCATTTGAAGAGAGCCAAGCAGGGCCTGTGGCTGGCTCCCTAGTTAAAATGTTGGCTTAGAAGGTCCACTTCTGCCCTGCAGAGGAGAGATGTGTCCCTCAGCCCAGGGGGGGCATGGGCACACACTGCTGCGTGTTTCTTCCCACCTAGGTGACACGACACCTTGGCGCTGGGGGGGAGTGAGTGCAGGAGCAAATTCTGCCCTTAGAAAGCAGCAAATGATTAACGGTGCTGTTGATTAAACAACTAACCCTTTGAGCCACGGGAACTTTGTTTTGCTCTTGCACAGGTCCTGGTACTTAATTCGTCCTACAAACTAGCGCAATGTGAATAAATGTATGCAAATAAATACTAAGCCATACTGCTCCCTCCACTCTCCAGTCATCAGAAGTGTTCAGTTCCTCACAGCAGCGAGGTTCTTACCTCCAGAAGCTTGTCCCCAACACGAACCCCTGCACGAGCCGCAGGACCCTCTTCTGACACCCGGGATATAAATATGCCCTGGAGACAAAACCACATGTTGAAGAGGTGGAGCCCATTCCTTGACCCTCTAAAGTGTAGGAAACCACCCTGCTCAGCTTCAGGGAAAGGGGAAATCCCGCCTGAGTCCCGTTCCCTGGATTTGTGGACAGGACACCCACACAACCCCATTCAGCAGACGGGAGAAAGGGGAAAGAAACCCCACAGGTGACAAAGGGGGAAAGGGAATGATGCTTTAATCTTTGCCCAGTGGGATGAGAATGTGCTGCAGCCTATGCCACCACGTGTGTGGAGGACAACCCCAAGCTCTTTGCCTTGTGAGTCCATCAGGACACAGATGGGAAAGGAACAGCCATTCTCATCACTGCTCCCACCTGGAGCCCAGCCCCAAAGCTGATCCACAGGGACATCCAACCTCCACACAGAGAACCCTGAAAGTGGGTGCTTCTGTAATTACAGAGCCTGGGGTCTTACCTCGTCGTCGCCCTTATAGGGGGTGGAGCCCTTGCCCCCTGCGATGCTGATGCCCAGCCCCCCTGTCTGCCGCACGATAGTCAGAGTCAACTGGAAGCAGAACGGACATGGGTTACAGGTCAGCACAGACCAGAACACCCAAAACATCTTGAGGAGCAAGGGGTGACTACCTAAAGAACAAGCACAAGAGTATAAACTCTATCTGCATGCATCTGCTCACACACTTGTGCGAGCTGGGGTATCCTTAGTTTAGTGATATGCTTCAGTGGTGGGTTTGTCAGTGTTGGGTTGATGGTTGGACTCCATGATCTGAAAGGTCCCTTCCAACCCAGACATCTCCATGATCCTATGCCCAAAACGCACCATAGTCACAATACGTTTAAACAAATGAATCCTTTCTCACAGTTCAGTCCTGAACCACATCAAGACCAAGAGTCAGTTTGCCTGTGATGAACACATCAAACAAGATGCCCACCACAAGTAAACCGAGCAGTGGTTGGGGTGAGACTGGGTAAAGAAGCACAGAGGGTGTTCCCATCACAGCCCAGCTCTTCCACAGGGCTCCCCTTGGGGTGCAATTCTACACAGCTCCTGGGAGTCTGAGGGTCACCCCACCACAGCAGCAGTGACAAGAATGGCAGCTCTTCCACAATGCCCTGGACAGACACTTTGCTCTGTGATGGAGATCAATGCCTGGCTCCAGAAAAGCCATCTGCTCTGTCCACTGGCCCCATCCTCTTCTGCTCCCTGCAGAGGCAGGCTCAGGACTGTGGCTGTGCAATCCAGAAGCATCTTCTCCGCCTTATCTCCTACCTCTACACACCAAATCACCCCCACTTCCAATAGCAAAACTTCTGGTCAAACTGGAACTGCAATTGCTTATATCCAGGACCCCAGCATAAACTCTCCAGATTGCCCTGGTCATGAGGAGGACAGGGAGCACGTGGCAGGGGACAGGGAGAGGCATGGGACAGATGGGATTGTCTCGGGGATCTATCAGGGGCAAGGACCAGGGAGCTGGTGAGGTAAGTGACAGAGACATGCAGAGACTCCTGGGGAGAACTGAATTTGCTGTCACTTCTCTGGAAACAAAGCCCAGAACAGAGAGCGGCTGCTGCAGAGATGTCTACGCTTCCATGTCATGTCGCCTGGGCCAGGCTGGGCTACCACGTGGCCAGCAAAGGAGACTTGCTTTCCTTAACCCCCAACCCAAATCCTTCTTCACCTTCTACAAGGACAGAAGCAACAGCCTGAGGGGCTTCACGCTCTCCTAAATTTAAACAAAACCAAAAGAATGCCACAGGAAATACAGAACTAAAACGTGGTTCCTTGCCATCTCCATCAGTGACCAGTCAACTGAAAGCTGATGGGACCTTCACAAAGAAACCCCTGACCCTGGAGAGACCCTAAGTGCATCGTCTCTGGTGCAAGGTCTAGTGAGGGAGTCAAATCCAAGCATTGAAAGGCAGGGATTATTCAGGTGAGACAGAGGAACATGGAGTCAGGAGAAAGCACTGCATGGCACTGATAGCACACTCAAAAACCAGTTAGAGATCAGACTAGTGCTCCTGAGAAAGGCCCTTAGGATTTAACTACAAATACCGGTTTTGTTCTTCCAGTCTCACCGGATTTAGTAGCACTCTAAAGACTTATATCTATATTCAACATAAAAACTTGTAAAGGTGATGGAAAACAAGGTCTCTAGACAAGGACTAGAGTATTCCAGTCACAGGAGCCAGGTATTTCCCAGTAAGATCAATGGTGGGTTTGCTCAGCGCCTGAACCAACGGGACAGGATTGCTGCTTTTGACAACGAAGGAGGGAAATACGATGTCGCTGGTTCCAGAAAGTCCCTCTCAGCTGCACAGGAAGGTGACTGTGGGAACTAACTGAGGGAGAAACAACAAACCCCACAGATTTCCCACATTCATAGAAACCAGATGGAAAATATGGGGAAATTCCCTAGAAAAGTCAGCTGATCTGAGGGTTAAGAACCTTAAGTCTATGAGCATACACTGAAAAAACAAAACACCAAGGAGGAATCAGACCTAATTGAACTTAAAGACGCTGCTAGAACAGCAGCAAGTGGGCTTGAATTGGACACAAATATATTTAGGCTGGAAAGAAGATTTCAAGCTCTCAAAACAAATTAGTTCTCTCACAAAATCTGTGTGGTGAGAAAGCCAGCTGGTGAATGTCTGTTTGAAGTCTATGAAAAGAATAATTGACGTGAATATGAACCTGAGAAAGGAGGAACTAGATCCAGTGCCCTTACTGGCCTTTCAGTTTCACAGCCAGCACTGCCACCCCAGCCCAGACCCTCTCTCTGCACTAAACCACCACCTTATTTCTTCCCAAAGGCGCATCTCTCCTAAGGATGCTTCAGAGCTCCCTTGGCCTCCACGATGCCTAGACGTGTACTCTGGAACCAGCACAGCTTCCACCCCTGCAACCGCTCCTGCCACTGACTTTCCGGGGTGTTTCTCTCTTCTGGCATTTTTCCCCAGAACCAGGGATGCCCTCCCCCCACCATGCAGCAATGGCTCATCTCAGCCATAATGATGGATCGGTGATACCCTCTCCCAGAAACAGGCTGCTCAGCCGAGGCTGGCTCCTTCCAGAGGCTGCAAATCCCTGGGGGACACGCTCAAACAAGAGTCAGTTCCATCTCAACCCTTTTCATACACTTTTGAATAGCTATCCTTTAACAGATACACCTGCTTCTGCGAGATCTTCCAATCTGCAGTGAGTAAACACATAACATTCTGGAGAAACCAAAATAATGCAGATGTACTCAGCACAGGAGGGAATTGGACCTGTTGGATGGGACCAGAGGAGGCCCCGGAGGTGCTGGGGGGGCTGGAGCCCCTCTGCTGTGGGGACAGGCTGAGAGAGTTGGGGGGGTTCAGCCTGGAGAAGAGAAGGCTCCGGGGAGACCTTCCAGCCCCTTACAGTCCCTCCAGGAAAGCTGGGGAGGGACTCTGGGTGAGGGAGGGGAGCCCTAGGAGGAGGGGGAAGGGTTTTAAGGTGAAAAAGGGGAGATTGAGGTGAGCTGTGGGGAGGAACTTGTTTGGTGGGAGGGTGGTGAGAGCCAGGCCCAGGTTGCTCAGAGAAGCTGTGGCTGCCCCATCCCTGGAGGGGTTCAAGGCCAGGTTGGAGGAGGCTTGGAGCCACCTGGGCTGGTGGGAGGTGGCCCTGCCCAGGGCAGAGGGTGGCACTGGATGATCTTTGAAGTTCCTTCACCCAAACCACTCTGGGATTCTGCGACAAGCAGCCAGGGACGTCTGAGTATTGCCCAGCAGAGCTGGGACATCTCTCAGGGCTGTGCCTTGCAACCACCAAGGATTTTTTGCAGCTTGGTCCTGGCAGGGGCACAGGAGACACAGTGCCAGCAAAGGAGACATTCACAGGGTCCAATGGCCAAAGCATGGAGCTCTCCTACCTCAGAACCCACGGAGAGACCACGCTGTTCCTCCAGACATACCCAAGGGAGGGGCTGTTTTAGGGCTTTTTTTCCAGATGACAGCAAGTTTCTGCACACACAGGAATATTTTTATAACTTGCTTTAGATCTGGAGGTGTGGAAGGGTCTAATCCCTGCATTTACATCACTCCAAACTTTATGTGAGACTGAATGGTCAATGAGAAGATGGAAAGTGCAAACGTGCAATAAATGCTTCAGATCTGTGTTTGGAGAGAAGCGCGATGCCGTGCACGCAGCACACGAAGGTGATGACTCACACTCCAGCGGCAGCTGAGGAATCCCTTTTACATCATCCATTAGTAATAACCCCTTTAAAAGTCAAAAGAGCTGGGTGTCTTGTACCCAAGAGTCCCAACAACCGCCTCAGATCTGGGATACGCTGACAGAGCATTTATCAAACGCTGGGATCTGGAAACCCTGCAATGGCACCTACATGGAGCTGTCAGACTGAGATTACACGGGACGATGCCCGTAACTCTCTGCGCATCATCCCAGCGCTGGCTCCAGAAAAGCCACCAAGGAACATGCATGTCTGTGACCAGGCACAGGGACACAGCACTTCATCCAAATGGCTGAATTTTATGAAAATAAGGCCTCTCAAAAACCAAACACTCGTCTGCTTCCTGCTTTGACAGGACTCCAGAGTTGGCTGATAATGTAGTAGCAAAGATCTAACGAGCAGACTGCTGTAGAACATAGACCTTGCTGTCAGAAGACGTTCTCACCAACATGGTAGGATGCTGGGTTTAGGGGTGCATAACCCACGGTCAGAACTAGCAGAGGCCAAGGACTGGCCTCCAGGCAAGAACCAACGAGGAGGTTGGTTCTTCTGCCAGTTCTGCATCAGCTCTGACCTTATTCCAAATCCCCAACAGTAAAAATGGGCCTATTTCCATGTGAGGGGAGGCTGGAGCCCTCAACTACAGGATGAGAAGGGAGAGACATCTTTTTGTCTTTTCATGTCATTAATAACTTTATAGGAAATTATTATTCCATGTTTGTAAAAACAAAGAAATCAGGGAAACCCACTAAATTTTCAGCTGTAGGCTTAAATAAAAATGCTTTTCCATAGAAAGCACCAGCAAACTACAGAATTTATTACCAGTAAATACCGTGGAACTAAAATGTAAAAAAGGGACTGGGGAGATCAGAGACTGTCATAGAGAGCAGCTCCAACAATGCTATGGACGGTCCAGAAATCCCAAACCACAGATGGCAGGGACCTGGGAAAGCAGCAGCGAAAGGGTAACCCTGTCTCACTGAGCTCTAACCCCCAAAGGTCCCTCAGACCCACCACTGGGGACGTCTTTCCACAGACGTCACATCCAGCACCACGGGTCCTTTTCCAGGAACACCCTGACAGGAGAGGGGACACTCATGTAGCCCCCGAACGTGGGAGCTGAGGAGCCAGAGGCGCTGACTCACCGGGTAAGATTAGAAGAGCTAAATCCCTCCGGCACCAGTAAAGCAGGAACTGGAGAGGACAGGGGACAGGCTGCAAATACCGGTGACCAAATGCAAGGTGGGAGATTACAACATGAGCTGCCGAGAACTAAATTAAAAATGAGCAATGGGAAAAAGGAACAGGCAGGAGAGATCCCGTCCTGGAGAGGACCAGACACTGAGGAAGAGCTGGACATTTCTAGGCTCTGAGATTTCTTCCTCTGTTCAGAGGGAATGGATAATTGCAAGGGTACAGATCAGAGGAGTCCAGCCCTTCACTGCCTTCTTACCAAACACCTCTACACCCGGTGCAGCACCAACTGGAGGGCATGGCAAATGAGGAGTTTGGAAGCCCCAGTGACCAACAGCACTGTCAAGAGCAGAGAGGACAGGAGACCTGCAACGCCAAATGCTCGGGGCTGCTCCTGCAGATCCTTCCCCAAAGACAACCCAAGACAGCGAACATGAACACCATTTTGTCGAGTGAGGATGAAGAAAGGATGCATTTTTAAAAATATTAATTACAGAATCATAGAATCATTCAGGTTGAAAGCGCCCCTTAGGAAATATGATGACTTTTGAACCATAAATAAAAAACTAGGTCCATGCAGAGACAATCTTGATATGAATAGAGAACACATACATAGCTAGATATGAATCATCTATCAGGATATATGTATGAATATTCATATCTATATATTAATATCTACGTAGAGATATGAGTTCACCTTGATATATGAAAAAACCTTTACAGCGAGAACAATCATTCACTGGAAAATCCTCCCCAAGGACGTGGCAGAGTCAGGGTGCTGGATAACCTCACCCGAGCTCATTTCATAGAGTCACAGACTGGTTTGGGTGGGAAGGGACCTTAAAGCCCCCCCCAGTGCCACCCCCTGTCCTGGGCAGGGCCACCTCCCACCAGCCCAGGGGGCTCCAAGCCCCCTCCAACCTGGCCTTGAACCCCTCCAGGGATGGGGCAGCTTCTCTGGGCAACCTGGGCCAGGCTCTCACCACCCTCACACCAAACAAGTTCCTCCCCACAGCTCACCTCAATCTCCCCTTTTTCAACCCAAAACCCTTCCCCCTCCTCCTAGGGCTCCCCTCCCTCACCCAGAGTCCCTCCCCAGCTTTCCTGGAGCCCCTGCAGGGACTGGAAGGGGCTGGAAGGTCTCCCTGGATCCTTCTCTTCTCCAGGCTGAACCCCCCCATCTCTCTCAGCCTGTCCCCACAGCAGAGGGGCTCCAGCCCTCTCTTCAGCAGTGAAGATTTTTTATTCGTGTTCTTTTTGATTGTTTTTGTGTGGCAAATCATTGGTGTAGCGTTTGTGTTGCACAATTCCAATTAGAAAATTTCACTTTGGAACTTAGCCCATTGTTTAATACACAGTTAAAAGATTGAAAGGGCTGGAGAATTCACAGCTCTCCTCTGAAGCCTGTTCCACCAGCTCAGCTCACACTAAGAACGGTCCCTCGTTTCCTCTCTGTGCTGCTGGGGGCAGGGAGCACAGTGGGAGAGCGTTTGTCCAAGGTGACAATGAGACAAATGGAAAATTCCTGCACTAAGTCTGGCACCGCTCACAGCCCAACACACCAACAGAAACACGTTTAACACAAGGGTCCAGATTAGAAAACTCTCCGAGCACCCTGACGCTGAAGGCAGGAGCAAGAGCTTGGGAGCTACAAGGAGTGAACTAAATCCACCAACAGGAACCACCATGTTTGAAGTGGCAGAAAAACTATGGAATTTAGTGAACTAGAGTCTGAATAAACTCTGAGGTGCTATCCAGCAACAAAGCTGCATTCAGGTAGGACATGTGAATGACCAGACAATGAGGAAGACAAGGAATGGAAATCTGTCTCACAGGAAACACTAGAAGGGTCTGGGTTCTTCAGCCAAACGAAGGCCAGGAGGAGTTGTGACTGATTTCCAGAAAAACATACCAAGGACAAGCAGACCAAGGCTCAGATGTAGCAGGGAGGAGATTTTTTCAAGATAAAATATAATGAAAGCACTGAATTAGCAAACACAAGTTCAGCTTGAAAGTGAGTTTTCTAATCGTGCAAGAAGTGGAAATATGGAGAAGCTCCTGGTTTCTCCCAGCAGGAGGAACCCGAGTGTGCACACACAGAGGGAGTAACAGGAGGGAACAATGTGTATTTAATAGAAAGTTGCACTGACTTATGGAAGAGTGTACTATCTGCTCGTTAGTGATGGCAGGAGGCTTGACTTTGGGATTCCTTCCAAATAATCTATCTTATCTGTGTCATGAATGTCCAGGCTGTTGCTCCCATACAAAGCCCAGCGCTTTGTTGGCTGAAGCAGATCTGCCAGAATCAGCCACCTCTCCCAGTCTCGCCTTGTTTCAGTTCCCGATCCAAGCTGAAGGTGGGTCCTCCATCCCATGGTCCCCAAACCACCCCAGGAGTTACCCTTCTCCCCTGGCACAGAAACTACCATTGGGTCTGCAAACAGGGAGCAGTTCTAAAGGCAGGCAAATGCCCCCATAATTGCTACAGGGGTAATTTTAATGCCTAGGTTTTCTGTATAACCCTCATCCTGAGCAGCGAGACCCAAGTCTGTCATATGCATCGCTCTTTCTATTTCAGAAGTGAAAATTTGCAGTGGAGTGTTTTGTTTAAACGCAGTATCTTCTCTCTCTCCGTTACAAACACTCCTTTTTGGTTTTCTGCTCCATTTGAGAAGTAAGCCAGGGGATTAAGCCATGCTCTTACAGCAGGGGAAGGGAACTCTGCAGGTAGTTCTTCATTTGTGGGCGAAATCGTCGCATGGTCCTCAAGAAAGCCTGGGATCAGGGAAAGCCTGCAGCTGCCAGAGCCACGTTACGATGGATACTCAGCAATCACACAAGGAATAGCTGGCCTTTTGTAGGTGACTTGTATCCAAACCATGCCTGATCAGCCCTGAAGACGAGCTGTACCTCTACAAGAGGAGAGGACAGCCCTTGCCTCCAAACTGATGGGCGGGTGACAGCAGAAGGTAGAACGCCAAGGGGCTGGCAACCCTGTTGGAAAAGGTCATAGAAACACTCCTCTGGCTATAAATTAAAGGCCAAACAAATTTGAACCGAAAATATGGCATATTTGTCCTTGCTCAATGGGAACTTCAGTCATTTAAAAAAATTAAATGAGAGAAACCAGAATGTTGTATTTTCTCCTATCTTCAAGAGGACCCTGCTCTGTTGGAAAGTATGTTCTAGTCAAGCCAGCTAAGCAGATACAGGCAGCGTGATCTTCACTGCATTATATGAGAGAGGTGTATTCATCTTTTCAGACTTTAAAATTTACGGGTCACTTTGTGGGAGATTCAGATTTGCTATGGAAGAATCCTAAGCCTGATATCATCCCTCATCAGATGCTTAAGACCAGACCAGCCTTGTCTGAGGGAGAGGAATTCTCAGCATGTCCTTAATAGATAGCCTTGTGTAGCCAGGAGAAAGCACCATGGGAGAAGCAAAGCCTCCAGAGCTTCTCAGTCAGCACAAGCCCTGCCAGTGCAGAGACTGTCATCTCCTCAGGATGAGAGAAAACAGCCTCAGGTTGTGGGCCAGGGGAGGTTTAGGATGGAGATTGGGGGAAATTCCTTCCTGGAAAGGGCTGTGAAGCCTTGGCAGAGGCTGCCCAGGGCAGTGGTGGAGTCGCCATCCCTGGAGGGATCTCAAAGCCGGGGTGACACGGGTGCTGAGGGACACGGGTGGGTGGTGGGTTGGTCAGGGCTGGGTCGATGGTGGGACTCCAGGAGCTGGAAGGTCCCTTCCGACCCAAATGCCATGATTCTGTGACTCCTGTATTCTCAGGTGCTCTGCAGAGGATGGGTTAAGCCTGGGTAAATGCAGAAGAATGACATCAGCCAAGACAACTTGGGACCCTCTTTCCACTATTTATCTTCAATCTGCACAGCGTTTCTTTCTGGACTATCTCTTCAAAAATCATCTGAAAACAGGTTTTAGGTGCAACTGTGTGCCTTCAAACAGCAGCTTGATACGCTACCTTTCTCCTGCAAAGGCCTCCCTATGACCCAGATACAGCCATTTCTGCAGCACAGATGGAGACTGAGACACTGGGAATGGAGTCAGTCCTGCATCAGGTATGACATGTCTTACTGAAACTATTTATTTTGCTGTACCAGAGTCCCATTGGCACAAAGAGCTGAAGCAGCTCTGGAAACACCAGCTGCAGACACAGCACCAAGTCCCTACACCCAACAGAAGCTCAGCAGATGCCTCCAGCCCTAGGCTGACAAGGTTGTTCCTTGGCTCAGGGTTATGGGTTAGGCTTAAAGAACACACCATCAGTAGTTCCTGCTCTCCAAGAGCTGTATAAAAGTATACAAGAAATCTGACAGCAGCATTACGAACTTAAACTGTGCTGCTCAAAGGGCATCAGGCCCTCTCTGCTCTGCAATGGCCTTGCTCAGTTTATCAGCTCTTCTCAAGGAGATGGAATCATCCCTGGAGATAGCAGGTAGATGCCATTTCTGGAATGGGTCTCCTCCCCAGCTGATGCTCTACTCAGATGATAAGTATTTTCCCGTTATCCTGCAACTATTCCCCAAGAGGCATGAGCTGAGAAGATTGCGGGGGCACCCCTCAGGAGTGAGCTGTCCTAGTCCTGCTCTCAGCCCCAGTCCCATGGTTTCATCTCACTCATCTTTCTGAAGACTGAATCTTCCACGTGAGCTGCAAGTCCCAGTAGGTTCCCAGCATGGTTCCACTAAAATCAGGGAGTATCACTGATTGGAGAGGTCATCAGCCAGCCCCGGAGCCGAGCACTCCCCCAGAGCTGCAGGACAGTCACCTGTGTCCCAAAGCTGGTCTGCTCCAGGACAACACCACCCACCAGAGACATTCCAGGCACCTCCAGAACCACCTCCAGCACCACCCTGCTCCCAGTGGAGCGAGGAAGGGGCAGGCAGACTGCTTCCTGAGACAAGACCAAGGTTTCCTGGGCCACTGGCCCCTGAGGAGCAAGAAAACTCTGCAAACGGACCACGAGATCTGACAGCTGGAAAGGAGGACCAGGAGCAGCAGTTTCCCAAATGGGGGACCAGGGAGCCCGTGATTACATTCAGTTTTGTCTCTGAGGGACAGAAGAGCTACATAAATGAGAAACGTAAAAAATGTGAATGTGCTTTTCAATGATCTCGAGCTAAGGCTGGACAAATCTCCAGGAGGCACTGAGCCAGCCCACGTTTCCTGAAGTGGAAAGCGTTTGTCATCTCCCCCCGAGAAAGTCTTACTCCAAAACCAAGAAAGTGAAGCCCCCGTTTTACACCTGGGGAGCAGTAAAGAGCCAAGTTCAGAGACCTCCAGGCTCTTGCAATACCTGAGTCTGGTACTGATGTCCTGCCCTATGGGAATGAACCTCCACATTCAAGGCCTTCATACTGACAACAGCTTCTGCCTTTTGCCAGGGTGTCCCCTAGCTCCCAGGAGACACATCCTGCAGAAAGTCCACTCACCCAAAGGATCCGGCAACTCTACTGGGAACTTGGATCTCATCGATGCTGAGCAATATCTAAAGGGTGGGGGGCAAGACTCTTCCCAGTGGTACCCGGGAACAGGACAAGGGGCAACAGACACAAATTGGGACATGGGAAATTCCACCTCAACATGAGGAAAAATTTCTTTACTGTGAGGGTGTGGAGTCTCCTTCTCTGGAGATCTTCAAACCCACCTGGATGCATCCAACCTGCTCTAGATGACCCTGCATTGGCAGAGGGTGGGACTGGGGGATGTGGGGGATCCCTGTCATGCTGTGATTCTGTGACTTCAGACTTTGGCACAGAACACCATCCACGAGCCAGGGGCTTTATGGACCCTCCAGTGCAACCAGCCTCTTTTAGATGTCCCATTGTGCCACATAAGAAGACTTGGGGGGATTCTATGGGGACGTTGCATGAGATGTACCAATCATTAGCTCAGTCCACCCTTCTCATGCAACAGCAGTGTCCCCAGTCAGATCCTCCTCTTCTCCCAAAGGTTCATACACAGCACCCAGTGGATTCCCGAGCTCCTTCAGGGCTTCCCACCACCCCCAGAAAAACATATTTATTTTCATCCACCTTCTCCTTCCTCAGATCACAGCAAACAGGGGCTGAACTTCCCACCTCAGCTTCCTTGACTCGTTGTGGTTTGGGGTTCTGGGTTTTTTTTGTTTTTTGTTTTTTGTTTTTTTTTACTGTCTTTGGGGTAGAACTTCTTCCATCTCACTCCTGATCTGCAGCAGCCATTCTCACCTCAGGTACGGAAAAGTAGGGAAAGGAGGTGAAAGCAGGGGAGGAAACAATCATTGTATGTTTGTGATCAGTCAGGTCCAGAAGCCACTTGACCCAGAGAGATCAGAGTTTCCCCTACAACAACGGGTGAGCCTGGGAAGCAAATCAAGCAGGACTGAATGATTTCTGGCAGAGAGAGAACAGTAGGAGTGGTACAGACCTCTTCCTCCTCAATGCGAGCAGGTTCAATCAGCAGATTATTGGCTTGATCAAACGACACCCCCTGTTAGGACAGGAACCAGCAAAGAGGCATGCGGATTAGTGGAGCATAAACCAAACCCACCACCACGACCACCACCACCACCCAACACACACCACTCTGACAGGTCTGGCCACGCACCACCGGAGCAGACCCCTCTCACACCACTCCTGGTTGCCACCGACCAGCGAGAACCAGCAACAGGGCTGCTCCCGGGGCCATGCCGCGCAGAGTGCCAACGCTCCTCGGCATGGCCAACTGGAGAAGGCCATGTCTTGCCTGCGTTGGCACTCTGAGGCTACGACCACCAAGCTCACAAGCTGAATGCTCTTAGCTGGCTGTACCCCCTCTGAACCCTGTTGTTCAGCAAAGGAAGGACCAAACAACCCCAAAGAAAAGCAGGAAGGGACCTCTGGTGCCACCCAGCTGCTGCTCAGGAATGAAGGATCGCAAATCAAACTGCCTCAGTCCCTCCTCCACAGGGAAGAGCCTCTAGGGGAGCCATGCATCCTGCCAGACACCCAGGGATCTGCTCCCAAATGCAGGAAGCCTTAGAATTTCTCTTGAAAACCAACTGTCTTTGCAAAAGAACGATCTGGTTGAAGGACTGGGCCTCCTGCACACCCTGTCCTACATTCTCCTTCGATGCTCGTATGCAGCACCTCCTCCTAGAATCGCCCCTGCCCAAGTTCCAGCTTTTGGCTCAGGAGGCAAACTAATAAATCCGCTGTCACAGAGCAGGCATCCAGCCCAGCCACATGATAAGGAAAACTGGGATTTCCAGGCAGAAGGCTGGCTGATAACCAAGATAACTTTCTGACAGAGACACCAGACTGTGGTCCCAGTGCCCATGGAGACTTGATGTGCTTTGCCAATGGGTCAGTCCCGAGTCCCTGGCTGAAATAAGCTTTCTGGGTGAGGGCATTTTTGAAGTATGGCAGGTCCTGGATGAAGGGGATGATGAAGGGGACTCCTGATGGCTCCACACACTCTTACAAGCAGCATCAACTCCTTTTTGTTCTGAAGAACTTCACAAACAGGAATGAAACCCCACAGCTTGTCCCCAGGGAGGGAGGAATGGACGAGCTGTTCCAGCTCAGACACAGCATGGCAAGGGCCCACCGAGGGAAAGGCTCCAAAGCAAACCTGAGTGCCAGAACCTTCCCCTGAGCAACCTGAGCTCTAGCCTGGGTTGGAAATGATCCCAACAGTCTGGAGAGTGTGCGATAACAGCAAGGACAGATTTTACTTTAGCACCTTCCACCGGTTCAGAGACTCATATCTCAGCCATGAGACCTGCTGGTGTCAGACTAAAACAAAGATTCAGCCACATCCTAACCCCCACCTGCCAGATACCCCTCACAAAATCACTACCCCAACTTCAGTAAGGATCTCACGCAGTGTCCTTCAACAGCGTGTTCCACTGTGAGGATCTTCCTCAAACAAGAACCTCTGCGTGTCCATAACCAAAGGTGGTGATTCAGCTGAGTAGACCCAAGGACCTCCTGTCTCATCAGCATCACCAGAAAGGCCCACTGCAGCCCCTTGGCCCAGAGGACAAGTTCCCCTGAGCCCTAGGACACACTTCATCAGGCTCTATCTGCCCAGGGGCAGGCCCAGGGTGAGACCAGCAGGAAGGGCATGCTCCTGCCTGCTCTCACCACCCGCTCCTCTCACGGCAGAAAGACAAGCAGAAGCAGCCTGAGATGAGATCCACCCAGGGAGAAAGCTCATCCTGTTGCAAAGGAGGTACAAGAACCAGCAAGCAAGGAGGCGACTGAAATGGATGGAAGAACCTGTCAGTGGTGGGACAAAGAGCAGTTCCTGCAGCACAGGACACAACATCACACATCATGGGGAGGGACAAGGACCTGGATACAGCACAAGGAGTCAGGGATAAGCAACATGGCACAGCTCCTGGACAACCATATGAGCCCCAGAACCAACTCCAGCTCTCCCACCCCCAGCATGTCCCTCCTGAAGCACTGGAGTCTCTGGCCAGCGTTTCCATTGGAGCCACATCACCCTGGTTGGTAGTTCAAAGCAGCAGGAGGGGGGTCTGAGCTCCCTCTGACCTTTCCCCCTCCACACCAGACCTTACCTTCACTGATGGCTGGGCAGACAAAGCTCCATTCTTCCTGTCCTCCTCCTCCCATGCCTCCTCCTGGTCCATGGGCTCCGTGCTGTTATTGCAGCCTCCCAACTCCTCTTCCTCCTTGGGGACCCCCTCACTGTTGAGCCCCTGCAGAAGGGCCACCACCGCCTCCGGCTTGGGCAGTTTAGTTATCTTAAAGTGTTTCTTATAGTGGGGGGTGTCCTTGCGGATGAGCCGCTGCTTCTCCACTGGGAATGGTCGCTCTTCATCTTCATCCTCATCCTCACTCCGTATTAGCGTGTCCTCAGCAAAGTGTACAGTGGGCTGCAACAGCAAAGCCCCAGAAAGGCTGTGAACCTCAGGTGACAGCCACGTCTGGGGGCAGTGGAGAACCTGCTGTGTCCCCTCACCCGCCCACCCCGAACACAGGTGAAGCCAGAGCTGCTGCTTTTGTGCTGAAGATGCAGGAATACACGTTAAAATTGCACCGTACTTGCCTTCTTCTGCATCAGCTCCTTCACCCACATCTTCTGTCAGCTCCCTGGACTGAGGGCACTCGGACGTGTAACCCCAATGTCCCCATTGTCCCAGCCTGGCTCCCACTGTCCTTCTCAGTCCCCCATGAACCCACCTCCCACCAACTGCCCGAATCTCTGGTTGCACTTGGCATCCACCACCTGTACTTGTCTCCAGTGATGCCCAGCTCACACTCTGTGTGTCCATTTACCAGTTCTCTGAAACTTTCAAGTACTTCCACCTTTTGTCATGACCCTGATGCAGTTCCCAAGCTCCTACCTCATTGTATTCCACTTCCACATCTTCCTCTTCATGGTCGGCAGCTTCCTTGTGCTCCTCATCCACTCTGGGCTTTGCCTCCTTGTCCAGCTCCTGCATCTCAGGCACTTGCCCGTTCGGCCGGCTCCTCTCTGCCTCCTCCTGCTGCTCCTCTGCCCTGCAGTCAGTGGAGGCAGTGCTGTTGGAAAGGTGGGAGTCCTCACTGCGGTTTGAGGTGGCGCTCAGCCTCTTCTCCTGGGAAGGTGAGTGGAACAGTCAAGCCAGGAACCAAAGCAGCATGAGGCAGGGGATGACACAGCACCAACAGAATCAGCTTTTTCTCCAGGCTGCCTTCCCTGCTGCGTCTCATCCAGGCCCACCCCTGCTCCACCATCTACGGAGGCATTTATTCTTAGCATCACGCCTGGGCGGGAAGATGCCTCCTCCGAGCACCCTGTTCCCATCGTTCTTTTCTGGGAATATCATTCTTCTCTTCTCCCCGTGTTATGAAAAGGTGGTACCAATGCACACAACCCCCCTTAAGCTGTTCTCTGTCTCCTGGCTGCAGCTCTGGCTCTATCTCAGTGGCCCCAGCTGACACCACAAGGCAGATTCCAGACCGGGGAACCCAGGCAATCCATGCTCTCTCCCTCCCAACCTTTCCCCAAGGTAAGTCCTTTTCACCCAGCTCACACACACATAGACACTGCCTCCCTGTTCCCCAAGTCTGCTTTGTGTCCTCCATGATTACCCATTTCTGGGTGAACAGCACTCACTTCTGAGTGAGGAGAACTGGGGTCCACATTGGACTTTGTAGCGTGGGCCTCACTGCGCCGAACTTCAATCACCTTCTTCATCACCTTCAGCTCGCTGGGATGGGGGGTCGCTCTGCGCTGCAAACCCTGCCCAAGAAAAACACTCAGAGCGGGAGGTTCAGCAGCACCCACTGTCCCTCAGGACTAGACTAAATGGCAGGAAAATTTCCTTCCTGGAAAGGGCTGTGAAGCCTTGGCAGAGGCTGCCCAGGGCAGTGGTGGAGTCGCCATCCCTGGAGGGGTCTCAAAGCCGGGGTGACACGGGTGCTGAGGGACACGGGTGGGTGGTGGGTTGGTCAGGGCTGGGTCGATGGTGGGACTCCAGGAGCTGGAAGATCCCTTCCAGCCTGGGCAATTCCACAATTCTATGAGAACTGAACCACTTCAAAGAACGTGGTTTATCAGAGTAACAGAGCGCCAGCTGGACACAGCCCAAGGTCACGCTGCAGGACCTGACCTGGGTCTCTCCACTACTATGGCCTCAGCTGGGCAGAGGACAGAAAAGGAGGCAGGTACCACTTCTCCCAGCTCTCTCTCAGACATTGTCCTGCTCTCCATCTGGTAGAGGGAGTGGGAGCTCTATATATTTCTATAAATTGCGCTTCAGGCTTAGTAAATGCAAAACCATCAACACAGAAACCCCTGAAGGAACACACAGGTGGATTATCTTCTTAATGTTCTGGTGTCTCGTTGTCTGACAAGCCCATACACTTGTATCCTGCAGGAGATTTAAGCCAACAGAACACCTGCTGGAAACTGAAACTTTTACCCTGCCCTTTGTGTCTGCAATGGAAGCAAAATGGTCTGCCGTGGTTTTTGAGGCTGTTTGCAGGGTTTGGCTACTTTAGGAAGGGGACACTCCCCAGCAGGGGCTTGTGTCTGGCTCCAGGCTCAGAGGGGTGAGGTTGTCGGGCTGCAGTCTGGCTGAGTACCTCTGCCCTATCAGGGGAGCAACTAAAATCCCATGTCCTGGCACTGTTCTGGCTGTGAGGGTCTCTGGGCTCCCTGAGCGCTCCTGGGCAGGTTTTTGGTCAGAGCTCAGCTCCCAGGGACAGCCGTCACACCGTACACCTGCACAAGGGCTCTCAGGGAACTCTCTGTTACACCTGCTTGTCTCAGGGGCACCGAACACCCCTCAGGCTGCAAAAACATAGTATGTGTGTGCAGCAGTGAAATACGGACACCGTAACGGCTCCCCATCTCCCGAAACAAAGTTTGGATTGTGCCTGTGGTTCCATGGGGAGCTAAAAAGTCTCCAGAAACTCCTCCTCTTACCCGTCTCTCAGCTCCAGACTCATCTTCATCATCTACTTTGGGTTCATCCAGGAACTGAATCACACTGACTCTGTTTAAATTGGTGTCCGTCCAGCTCTCGTCCATGCTGTTCTGCAGAAGGTTCTCTGGAGAGGAAAGGTAACACAGTGGGAGCTCTTTCTGAGCGAGCAGGGTTGTAGCCCTGGATTAAAAACCATCCTCAACCCATCAGGGCGCTTCTCTCAAACCACAGGGGCTGTGAGGACCAAAGATGTAGCCCCCAGATCTTGCCACCTCTTTAGGTCTCCCAGATCTACAGGAGTCTCTGCAAAAGCACCTGAATAGTTCAACTTGAGCCCTCCTTACCCAAGGGCTAAGGAAAAAGGCAGGATGAGGCATGAATCAGAAATGTTGACAGTAGAATATCATCACAGCAGAAATCAAACCTTACAGACCATGAACCCCTCAGTCAATAAATCAAATCAAAAGACCTGAAGACCAGGCTACAACTTCTTTACCACCTGGCAGAAATGCAAGTTCTAAGCTTTAACAACCTCTGCCTTGGGAAGTTGCCCCCAGCCCCTCAGGAGAGGCCATCTCTGCTGCAGGTATCGTGGTAACAGAGAGGAAGGTCCAAGGCCCCTCCAGAGCAGCCAGCACTGGTAACCAGTCTCTTACCCAGGCTGGGAGAGGGCTGCTGGGGAAGTAGGTAACAAGTGAGAACTTTCTCTCCTGTCTTCTCATCATCCTCCGTTTGGAATTTCAGCATGGGCTGGGACTGATTCTCCGCCAGCCACAGGGCTTTCAGGTTGAGGTTTGTCAGAGCAAACGGCAAGTTCTGCAGCCTGTGAAAGAGCAGAAGAACTGCTGGTTAAACTTACTGGTGATGGAGGAACTTCAGCCCAGCTCCAGGGTGCCTCGCCTGTGCTGGAGAGGGACAGGGCCCCCCACTCTTACACACACCGAGACAGCGGCTCCTGCTGTGTATGGCTCCACGGCAGCCACAAACGGGACCCCAGTAACCCACTTCCAGCAGAGGACAACTCCCATCAACAGTGTGAAAATGGAGAACTTTGAAGAGGGGTTTAAAGACAGAAAAACTCTGCTTTCATAGAGCAGTACACAGAGGTGTTCCAAACAAAGCTGTGCTTGGCTCCTCTCTGTTGCAAAAACACCTGCCTCAGTGAACACAACTGCAGCTACACCCTGCAGAACCTTCCGGAACAGATCACAGGTATTTGCACACTGTGGGGCCACGCACATCAACGAGGCTGTGGCACTAGCTGCCTGGGGACTGGTGACACGAAACTACAAAATCTGCAGGAAGGAAGACAAAGCACCAGGGATTTCCCCTGATCTTTAGCTCACACGTGGCAAAATGCCCCCACATTCCTGCTTTTGCTCTGTTCAAGTACAATGAAGGAGGGCTTAACACGCAACGCTTGAGAGACACGTGCCCAGGGCCCTAAGCAGCCAGTCTGGGCTTCTCCAAGTTGCGGACCCTGGGATAAATGTTTCCCAAAACAGCCCAGGGCCCAGCCCAAGCCGCTCCATGGCAGCAGTCTCTTGAGGAACGTGCCCCCAAGCCGCTGCTGACCTGTTCCCAGCCACATCCAGGACGTGAAGCTCAGTGGTGTTGGCCAGCTCTGGTGGCAGGAGGGCCAGGCGATTGTCCCGCAAGGACAGCACGTTGAGGTTGGCACAGCCGCCGATTTCAGCCGGGAGGGACGTCAGCCGGTTCCGATCCACGTTCAGGTTGGTCAGTTTGGCCAACTTCCCAAGGGACTTTGGCAAGGCCTAGGGAGGAAATGGCTCAGAAGTTGCCAAAGACAAGGGCAGCAGAATAAGGGTATAAAGACATAAAATCCTCTAGTTGGGGGGTGCGGGGTGGAAAGCTGCCTTTTGTCCTAACAGACACATTTTTGGTAAGTTCTCACTGAAAAAATACAGTGAGAGAATTCAGCTTCCACCAGGTTCTTCTCAAGGAGGAGTTACTTGAAACTGTGCATCAAAGCAGGTAATGGGAGAGCAGCCGGAGCAGGCTTGGGGCTCTGGCTCAGAAGCCAGAAGAGGGGAAGAGGTCCCCAGCAGGTGGCTGAATGGAACGGTGTGGGAGAGGCGGGGTGGCTGCTGCTGCACTCACCGTCAGCATGTTCTCCGTCAGGATGAGCTCGGAGAGATTTTCGCAGTCCCCAATGGACTCTGTCACCTCTGTCAGCCGATTCTGGTCCACCTTGAGGATGGAGAGCTGCTTCAGCTGACCTGGCCGGAGCAACAAGGGACGTGTGAACTACACACTACTCTTATCTTCATCTGTCCAAAATGCCTCCCACCAGGGATTCTGTTCCCCAACAACACAAGCACCACCTTTCCTCCCCATCAGACTTGTCCACAGGTTTCACCCATGTGTGATCACAGAATCATTTAGGTGGGAGAGAGCTTAAAGCCCACCCAGTGCCACCCCTTGCCCTGGGCAGGGCCACCTCCCACCAGCCCAGGGGGCTCCAAGCCCCCTCCAACCTGGCCTTGAACCCCTCCAGGGATGGGGCAGCCACAGCTTCTCTGGGCAACCTGGGCCAGGCTCTCACCACCCTCACACCAAACCAGTTCCTCCCCACAGCTCACCTCAGTCTCCCCTTTTTCACCTTAAAACCCTTCCCCCTCCTCCTAGGGCTCCCCCTCCCTCAGCCAGAGTCCCTCCCCAGCTTTCCTGAAGCCCCTGGAGGGACTGGAAGGAGCTCCAAGGTCTCCCCGGAGCCTTCTCTTTTCCAGGCTGAACCCCCCCAACTCTCTCAGCCTGTCCCCACAGCAGAGGGGCTCCAGCCATTGCAGTATCTCCATGGCCTCCTCTAGCCCATTCCAACAGGTCCGTGTACTTTTGATGTTTACGCCCTAGAGCTGGAGGCAGCACTGGGGTCTGTCTCCCCAGAGCGGAGCAGAGGGGCAGAATTGCTCCCCTTGCCCTGCTGGCCACGCTGCTGGGGATGTAATCCAGGGTGCAGAGGGGCTTTCTGGGCTGCCAGTGCACATTGCCAGAGCATGTGGAGCTTCTCATCCACCAACACCCCCAAGTCCTCCTCCTCAGGGCTGCTCTCCATCCATTTAGGCAAATCAAGAACCGGAACTTGTCCTGCAGAGTTCTCCTCACGGTATCATCTACTGCTTCTGCAACTCCACTACCATGACTGTGTCCACCAAGCTCTAAGACCCTGTGATATACACTCTGGCCTAAAGCCCCCCATCAGGAGCACTGCCAGGGTCCCACCCTGCTCCCCACCCCATAATACTCACCAATCCCATCAGGGATGCACTCCAACAGGTTCTGAGACAGCAGCAAGTCTGTCAGTGCCACCAGCCCGCTGACCTCGTTGGGCAACTGCTCCAGCTTGTTCTCTGACACGTCCAGGCAGACCAGGCGGCGGAGGTTGCCCAGCTCCTAGGGTCAGAGAGGAGACACCGTGGCTCGAGGGGGTGGCCGGGGAAGGGAACGCAGTGGTGAACGAACAGCCCCGAACAGGTACTCACGGGAGGCAGGGCCGAGAGCTGGTTCCGGTCTAACCAGAGCTCACGCAGGTTCGGGAGCGCTCCCAGAGTGTCTGGCTGTAACAGAGCAGGGCAGTGACAGCATCAGTGCCTTCCGTGGGGCAGAAGCTGCTCTCTATGCTACAATCACACTGCACTAGACACTGTTAGTGCTTTCACACCACCCAGGACCATCCACCAAATGGTTTATGAAGCCAGGGTGCCCCAACACAGCAGCACACGCGTGTGGCACAATGGCCACAAAAGGCACCAGCAGGAAGCATGGAAGGCAGCAGCAGGGACTGTCTGGAAGTAGGAAAGACAGGAACTAAACAAGGCTTTGGGAATTCTGGCCTTATGGAAGAAGTGAGTCTTTCTTCTCTCAGACACAAAAACAATTTGGAGAAGACTGGCAAACCCAAGCGATGCAGCAGCACCAGCAGCAATGGCAGCCATACATTCACAGCACCGCCCCAGACACCACCCACGCTAATTAGTGCTGGGCTTGGAGTTAACGAGCTGCTGAAGTGCAGTTGCTGGTTAACCCTTGCGTTTGGAGTTAAAGCCACACTGAAGCACGGTTCCAGCGCCAAACAACTGTCCTCTTCACAAGTAACCCTCAACCTTGCGCACAGCACCGGTGTGAGCTGCTCCTTCTGCTCCCTATTTCAGCAGCTTTCTGCCCAAAAGCACTCCAGAACATTAATAGCACGACTCAGGGATAGCTTAATCCATTGCTGCGAAACTAAAGAACATTGCTGGATGTCCCTGAATGTCAAGATCAGCTGAATCAAGATCTGGCTTCCACAGAAGTAGGGGTTCTGCCCCTGCCAACTGCCCGTATTCCCTCCCCACCACCCCTCACCTACCAGAATCTCCAGGTCATTGCCACCAAGATCCAGCTGCTCTAACTTGACAAGGAAGGAGAGCGAGCTGCAAGACACAGGGAGCAGAAAGGGGAAGAGAGGAAAACAAAAAAAAAAAAAGACAGAAAGAAGGGGAGGTTAGCATCTGGGACACACACCTCAAATCACAGAGTTTTTAATAACTCCTAAACCAGTAAACCAGGTGGGGCAATCCTGACCTTCCTCTCCCTCTGAGCCTCGCAGTTTAGGGGGGCTGCTCCCTTCCCCTGGCTGGACCATCTGCAGTGGGTTCAGCAGAACCAGAGCACCCAGTTTCCACTCTCACCTATTTGCCTTCTCCCCCTCTCACCATAAAATAAGTACAAAATAAAATAATAACATTTGAGTAAACCCATGACAGGTGACGAGCCACAGTGTAACATCACTGCCCTTTCCTGGGGCACGGCTGGGGACCTGGGCACAGACTAACAAACAACAGGACGTCCCGGTTTGATGCCCAAACCACGAGACAGGAGAGCGGCAACAACACACATGTGGGGGGCGAGGAGAGCAGAGCTGCAGGGAAGGGCAGAAACGACAAACTCAGCCGTTTCCTCAGTTTCCCCACGCTGATTAGGAGACCAGGAAGGACAACACTGGGACAATGTCTTGGAAGAGGTGAAGATGCACAGACAAGAAGCTGACAAGGTAAGATACAGCGAGAAGCCTGCACAGAACCAAAGCCTCTCAGCTCTGGTGGTCCAAGGATGGGCCCTGAGTCCCCAAATGCACCACGACCCAGGGGTATAGAAGTCTGCAGGGATGGATCCCCATGGATCCAGGACCATCCAGTTCTCCTGACAGGGACCAGGTGTCCGTCCTCAACTCCCAGTCCTACCCCATCAAGTCCGACTCCCACCCCCCCAAACAGAGGCTGAGTCTCAGCCCTGGTGCCTCCCCAGTCTGCATCACTTACTCTCCTCGTAAGGAATTGTCCTAATACATAAATCACTACATTTCTCTGGAAACTGTACATCTCACCACCATCCAATCTAAAGATGTTGGGGCTGCAGATCTGTGAGAAAGCAGTAAGAGAGACCTGTCTCACCTGGACCAGGCTATAAAAATATTTGGGCTATGTGGGAAAAGCAAGTTCCTGCCTCATGCAGTGGTGGGGTTTGAGATATTGTATTAACTCAAGCAAAGGTTTATCAACAGGATCATTGAAAGGATTCTCTTTACGGCTCTACACTTGCACTTTGACTTCTCTGAAGGGTGAAGCAGCCTTGAGTGTCCCTTTGCAGTCCTGAATTCCCAAAGCAGAGACAAAGGAGCTGTGGAATCCATGTTGATAGACAAGGTCTTGTAAAATATCTCAGTACAGATCACCCTCCACTACTCATAGATCTCAGGTTGGAAGGGACCTCAGGGATCACATGGTCTAACCTTCCTTTGCAAAGCCTGGCACAGATAAGATGGCCCAACATCCTGACCAGCTCAACCTTAGACATGTCCAACGCTGGGGAACCCACCGCTTCCCCGGGAGATCATTCCAACGACTGATCATCCTCAGTGTGAAAGACCTTTCTCTTGTGTCCAGTTGGAATCTCCCCAGGAGTAATTTGTATCCGTCACCCCCTGTCTTTCCATGTGACCATTTGTAAAAAGGAGTCTCCATCTTCTTTGCAGCCACCCTTTAAATACTGGAAAGCAGTGATAAGATACATGTAGTCCCTGAAAATACATCAATGAGAGCTGCCCTTCCCAAAGCGTCCCACCTGCGGGGGAGAGATGCAGAGCGACCATCAGCTGTACAAGACGAACTGTTTCAGAACTCAGCTGACAGCAGAAGACTCACCAATGAAATTAAGTTTGGACAAGTGAAGGCCATTGCAAGCTGTGTCTTTGAAGAAGCTCAACAACAACAAAAATCAAAAATCAACAACAGCAGCAAATGCACCAGATGATGCATTATGGGGTCACAAATTCAAAGTGTCAAAGCCCACCTCCCTGGTGGGCTCAGTAACCCTGAAAACTGAAAGCATCACCACTTCCTTTTGTCATCCTACTCTTCGGCAAGACCACTTGGACTCGTTTAGAGGTGTTCTTGAGCAGAACTCGCCACCAGACTAAGTCTGGGAGCTTCAGAGCTGGGCAGAGCCCCTGACAGCACCCCTGGAATTTCCTCAGCCATTTATTTCAATCTCACATTTCACTGGCAGATCTGATGGAAAATGGCCTTGGCCTTCAAGATCCTCCTTCTGCTTTTGGAAATCATCCAGAAGTAGAATTGGAGCAACTGAGGAAAGATGAAGAGCGGCTTGAACTGCACTGCAGAATGAGCATCGTGCCTGGACTTACCTTTCAGTGAAAAGCCCCAAGAACTCCTAATGTGCTACAGCTATCTCGCTGGAGGGCACACAAATCTAAGCTGGGGAACCATAGGAGCACTGGGTGTGAGAGATCTCCCCAGAAACCACAGTGCTCGGATACAGACAGAATTCTCAAACTCCAGACACTTGCCAGTTCCTGTACAAACACAAGGAATGTGTGGAACACGCAGCAGAGGGTCCCAACAGCAGGACCCAACATCCTCCTGCTCTCAGGCTGGCTCTCACGTTCTCCCCTGGGGCCATATTCCTCTCCAGGATGTCATCCTTGTCCCTAACTCTCAGAAACATTTACCAAGACTTACCTCTTTTCCAGGAAGGCCCATTATCCCACCCATCTTCACAAACCACTGGACGGGATACCCAAAACCACCACAGAGATGTCAGACGCAAAACAGACCTTCAGCCGTATCCTGCTGCTCTTTGAAAACTGCACTGCAAACAGAGTTCCTCCTGTACCCACATCAGGACATTTTTCTCTCTTTTTCTGAAAGAGCCCATCATCTGCACCACCTCTCCAGAAAAAAAGGGTTCTCACCATTTCCAGCAGCTTTCTCACAGAAAGCTACTTCCAATCAGTCCTGAAACAGAGTCTGAGCACAGACTCTGGACATCCCCGCCTCCTCTTAAAGCCCTGAACCATCTCTCTATCTCCTCACCCCAATTTACAGAAATTCATCAAGATGCAGCTGATTTATTCAAAGCCTTGAGCCCTCCCAAGAGAAGTAACAAGAGCCTGTACTGCAGAAACAGCAAGTCTCTGAGGAACCAATAAGAACAACCAGGCAGGAGACTCCTGAGGCCAGCAGACAGACACTCACGTGGGGAGAGTCTTTAGCAGGTTCTCGCGTAGCTCCAGAGTCACCAGGTTTGCCAAACTGCAAGAGAAAAGGGAGCGAGAAAGCCAGATTCACTGGGAGCCGCTCACAGCCCTTCCCGTGGGACCACCCCTCACGGCCTGTGCAGACGCACGAACGAGAATGGAGATGGTTGGGGAAAACAAAACACAGAGGATCTCAAACAGCTTCTGATGAAGGTGACTGTGTATTGCAAAATCATGGGGAAACAACATTGTGCCCAGACTCAGGACAAGGAAATGTGGTATCACACATAGGACTGGCTGCCCAGAAAGATCAAATCTCTCATGGGTAGAAAGCGAAATCCCGGGGGGAGGAACTGCACCCCACGGGCTTGGCCGTGGCTGTTTGTGAGTCGCATAAACCATTCCAGCATCATCGGACAGACCACCCCTGATGGACAGGGGCCAATGGGCACTTGTGAAATAAGGAAGGAGAGGGTCTAAGAAGCCTGGACACGCTCCTCGCCTGTGCCAGAGACCACAGAGGGGGAGACGCAGCCCAGACCAGGAAAAGAACCCTTTTTAAAAGGCTGTTCTTTAACAGTCTAACACTTAGGGGTGCTCCCATGGTACGGCTGGTGTGGTGACAGGCTGTAACTGGGACACACGCTCTTCCCTCCAAGCCCTGTTAGTGCTGCCACCCTGACAGCACAGTGAACCCTCCCTAGCCCTCCTCCCTGCTGTGACAGCAGGGACATACTCACTTCCCAATGTCACTGGGGAGGGTCTGCAGGGACACGTCATTCAGAGCCAAATGGCCCAGGCTCCGAAGCTGCGTGAAGCCCTCGGGAAGCCTGTAAAAGCATGACAGAACAAACCACCATTAACTCTGTGCAAAATTCCCTAAATCCCTCACTTAAATCCCCCAAAAGCCAGTTTTACCCCAATTGGTATCAACATGTAAAAAGGAGAAGAGCAGGAACCAAGGGTGACCCTGGCTCCTGATCCGGGATATGCCACGTTTCCAAGACAATACTCCCTTGCACCAGAGCTACTCTGTGCCCAAGTGCGTGAACGTGGCTCTGCAGGACTCAAGCACGAGTCCCAGACTCAATTATTTCATGTGACCACTTGAAATGGGGAGCAGGGAGAGCTGACAAGGAATCCAAGTGCCCACCTAAGGATATTTCTGCAGGTGGCACTGCAGCCTTCCCCAGGACGCAGAGGAACCATCATGACAGCTCCAAGGTGCAATAGAAGAGGGGAAGCCTTTGCTCTTCACAGGTGGTTCCTGGAGCCTCCCTGTCCCACCATTCACAACACACATTTTACAGCTCTGGGCCACAAAAAGGCTCAGATAAAGAATTCTTAGTGTGGAAGTGGTGGTTGTTCCTGTGGTACCAGGACCCTTCCGAGTGAAGAGCTTGTCCCGTTCTGGTGCCACAAGAGGGAAGCAGAGAGTTTAGATTTAAATAGATTTAAATCTATTTAAAGGGCAGCGTGGGCAGTGCCTGCCCAGGAGCAGGAAGGGCAGCAGGAATCCAGAGTCATGGTAGCATCTACAGGGACCCTGACAGAGAACAAAGGGGACCAAGGAGAGATAGGGACAGACTCTGACTGAGGGAGGGGAGCCCTAGGAGGAGGGGGAAGGGTTTTGAGGTGAAAAAGGGGAGATTGAGGTGAGCTGTGGGGAGGAACTTGTTTGGGGTGAGGGTGGTGAGAGCCTGGCCCAGGTTGCCCAGAGAAGCTGTGGCTGCCCCATCCCTGGAGGGGTTCAAGGCCAGGTTGGAGGGGGCTTGGAGCCACCTGGGCTGGTGGGAGGTGGCCCTGTCTGTGGCAGAGGGTGGCACTGGGGGGGATTTAAGCTCCCTGACACCCAAATCATTCTGTGATTCTACGACGCCAGTGCCTGAAAGCATGGGTCAGCAAGGCAGAGGAACCACATGTAAATTCCCAAAACATCATGGATTAAGAGCTGTGGCGACAGAAGAGACAAGGCCAAGAGCCCTGTTCTTGGACACAGATCAGAGCCCTGAGACACCAGGGAACCTGATGAAATGCAGAGTGCAAAGGACGGCCCATCCGAAGTTATAAATCAGGTGACAGAGAGCAAAAAGGTCTTTGCAGGCTTTTCTCTGCTCCTCTGGCACACATCCAGCCCACGTCCACTCTGGTTTGTCCACCAGGGTAAAGGGTGGGGAGGGAGTAACAAACTTTCTCCAAGAGGACAGAAGTCCTCACCCTTCACACCAGTGGCAGGAGAATGACTAAAGGCTCATCAATTCAAGCCCTTCAGAAGAGGGAACCCACACCAGCTCCTCCCTGCACTGAGTGCTCCACTTCAGGAGAGCAGACATCTGCGGGTCCTGGCAAAGGTGTGATCCTTCCCTTGACTCTAAGAGAGGACACTTACGAGATGAGGACCAGAGAATAAGGAACTTTAACTTCAAGGTTGCATATGCCTTCCTACCTGGAGAGAGGATTCCCACTGAAGTCTGCGATTTCCAAGGATTTGCAGAATTTGATGCTTTCAGGAATTTCTGGAATATCTGGAAAGAAATACATGAAAGATAAAAGAGGCTCAAGAAGAGCACATCATGTGGAAAATGGGTGACCAGGTGCTGGTGACAGCCTAAGGCACAGTAAGACAACCACGGGACCCATGAGAGGTCACTCTGCAGGGCCATGAAAGGGCACTGCCCCTTCCAGAACACAAGTGACACCGAGAGAAGCAGGGCTGTGGGGCACCCATCCCCATTGCCCCCACTCTGCCCTTACCATTACGGGAGATGTCCAGTTCCACCAGCTGCATGAAGTTGGCCACCTCGGGGGGAAGTCTCTGGATCTCATTGTCGCTCAGGCCCAGCTTGCGCAGGTTCAGAAGCCTGAAGAAAGGCTGTGACAGGAGAGAAGGAAATTGGGTCAGCAGCAGCTCTGCAGGAATGTGCCTTCTCAGCCCAGGGCAAACCCGAGTACCAGGACATCAGTGACAGGTGCCTACACCAACAGGGAATGCTCCTGTGCCACTTGTAGCGGGAAAGAGAAGGAGCAGGCAAAGTGTCTGCAGGGCCCAAGTAACGAAGAAAATTCCTTTCTAGAAACACCACGGTCAGAGAAGCGTTTATGGGAAGGGACCTCTAGAGGTCTCCTCGTCTAACAGCATCCAGCATCTTCACATCTACCCTTGTCCTCGGGAGTCAACTGTTTGAGCTATAAATGGTAAATGACAAGATTCATCCATCACACTCTTTCTAGACACCACCAGCCTCTCTGTACGTTTCCTGAACACAACAGACTATAATTACCAACTGAACCAATCTCGCAGCTGCTTCTATTGTGGGAGGTGGGACATGGGACAGGACAGAAACCCAGGCCGTGACATCGGCTGCATTTCCTGTGGGGTTTCAGAGCGCCCAGGAATAACAAACACACACACGACCGGGCCAGAAGACGAGACGGGTCTAAGAAGGTTACCCACAGCCCACAGATGGGGAGAGGCAGAGACTGTGGCACTGACACGAAGCGATGCTGTGTCTCTGGAGGTGTGCCTGGGTCCTGTCGCCTCCAGTAGCCGATGAAGTTTAGGTGGCCGAACCTTTAGCAGTAAATAACTCAACCCGTGATGCAAAAGAAGGTAATGATCAAGTTTGGAATAAGATCAGGTCCACTAAGGGACATGCAGATGCCACTTCTAACCCATGTAACCATCCCATCTGTCCTGCACCAGAGGCAGAGGATTTCAGCAGGTGATCGCAGGATTGTCTGCAGACCCCTGAACAGTGCAGAGAGACAGGGCTGTGTGGTTACACAGACCGCGCCGAGAAGGACCAGTCAAGAGCTTGAGCTCTGAACCTTCTTCCTCAGTTGCCTTTCAGCACTCCACCTTTGTCACAGGCTGGACCTCCCTCCCCAGGAACTGCTGCAGGAGACTGAGGTTTGTGCTGGTGGAGGGTGATGTGTGGTGGTGCAGAACCCCCTGGGCCACAACACGTGTCAGGAATGGCCAACATCATGTTCTTGTCTTGGTCCCTTGGGCTGGGACCATCTGGCCCTTCTTTATCTCAGTTGCAAGTGCAGTGAGTTGGGACAATTGGGCACTTTCTTGTCCTGGTCTCAAGTACAGTGAGTTGGGGCCATCAGGCACCCCCTCGCCATTCCTGGACCTCCTGCTGCCTGGACTGATGCTCCAGAACGTTCCAGAATTACCTGACAAAAACCAGAAAGATACTAACCGAAGTCAATCACCATGCGATCCCAAGCGAGCCCCTTTGAGCTCTGTGGGATCAGAGCAGGGTGTGACCCTGTGTCTCCCCGAGGGGACACCTCTGGGTGGGTTTCCTGAGGATATTCAGTTGTAGATTTCATGAGGATTTCACAGATCGTTTACTGACAAGTGCCCAGGAAGGAAAGCAGCCAGTAACTCACTGCTACTGAAGAGGGTTCAAAGATGGTTTGGCACCAATAATTTACTACTTTTTGCAAAAAGAGAAACAGCTTAATTATACAAGTTAACATCTAGATTTGTGCCTGTTTGTGTGTGCTTGGATTTGATTTAGGAAACTCTGAACAGGAGGAATGCTCTGGGATGAACAGCAGGGACGTGACATTCACACTCCTGATGTCCTGAAGTCAGACAGCAGCCCACTGTCAGCAGAGTAAGTTTGGAAAAAAGAAGAAAAAGTCCTCTTGAACAGCACAAGTTCCTTTTAACTCAGTTTATCTAACGCAAATCAGTTCAGTAAGAAGTAGGTGAAAGTCTAAATGACAATAAAGGTTCAGGCCAGAGCAGGAGGCTCAGAGTCGTGATTTGCTATTGTTTCCTAGAGCCTTCTCCTAATTTTAGAACGCAAGGAAATTCCAGGCAAGACATTGTGCTGACCCACCAGAGCTTACCCGTCGGGAAATAACAAAGGGAGCGGAACATCCACAGTCCAAACTCCCAGCGCTTCTGCCGGTCTCAAGGCACACACGGACACTCGTTCACAACCAGAAAACCAACAAACGTTTAGAATAAACTGGAATGAAATCACACCAGATGCTGCACTGCAAGGTACATGGGAAGTGTTTATTGAGACGATAGAGATTTGAAAGCTAATTATCTGTGGGGCAAACTGGGAGCATCGACTCCAGTTTTGCCTACAGTTAAGTTCTGCCTTCCCAGCTCACCCGTCAAAAAGCAATGCACCCCCTTTGGTTCCGCAGCTGCATCCACACGGTTTATTGCCGTTTCACAGAACAAACTGCATTGCTTTTACCAGCACACAGCCAGCCACTAAAGAGGGTGTTCCAAAACACCTTGCTCTGTAAGCTACTGTTCTGTAGCGGTTAAACAGCAGTCTTTCCCCCCTAGGTTTTTCCTTTTTTAAACAAGAAGGTAACCAAAAACCTCCAGCACCTCACAGAGCCGACAGACCACAACCAGGTCCGTGCACAAACTCTCACTCAGCAAAGAGCACAACAGCACAGCACATCCCTCTTCCTCAGTCACTTCAGCTGGACTTGAATTAAATACTTGGATGTGACAAGAATTCAAACTAGCAAAAAGTCATTAGTGCAGGCCACAAAACACAAATGCAGAATGACAGATTTGATACTTGCCAAAAACAAAAGAGAAAGTTGAGCAGAATGCAGGTGAGCCACCACCTCTAACTCTGACTAGAAAAACCTTCTTGTTAATGGTAAGGTACCTGCTTACTCCCCGCCACTAACCCTGCACCAACAGGGGTTAGGACGGGCAATGAAGTGCCGCTGGAGCACAGATACACCAACACAACTCTATTTTCCTTCAACAGGCTGCTCTGCCCCTGAATGTTTGTCCTATGGCAGCACAAAGAGCTTGGCCACCTTGTGCCCAGCCCCGACCCCCGACCACTGGGTGACAGCAGCATACGTGACGTGAAGTCAAACTCACAGGCCTGTTTATGTAACCACATAAAAAGCCTAAATTGGCCCTTTTTGCTGTTGCCGGGCAAATACTGAAGCGTGCAACCAACATAAACAGTGGAAGAGAGCCACCACAACTTTAGGAGACCCCTGACTGTGACAAACATTGCACAATTAAACCACACCAGTCACTCAGAAGCTACACTTGGGCCAGTTAAACATGCGCCCGCTCCGGGCTGGTTTCTTGGGCTGGGTTCCCAAGAAACTCCAACTGACCACCCTGAGCTACTCACTCTGCTCCTGTTGGACACAGGACACTTGACAGCCAGGTCCAGCCAACCACAATTAAACTGGAAATACTTCTGTCTTAACAATGATGCCTCAGCAACTTCAGAAGACCCACGTCAGTAGTGAAATGTGATGATACGGGCACAAGTGAGAAAGGATGTAAACCCAGCTCAATTATTAATGAACCTCTTGATTCAGAGCACTGCCCTTGGAGCAGTTTTATAGAAGAAAAATATCAAATATCTAATTTTATAGAAGAAAATTTTTCTATTTTATAGAAAATTATGCTAATAGAGCAGAATCAATGCTGACAGTCAAAGCCATCACCACTGCAAAGGGGGAGAAAAGTCAGATTCAAACTGCAGTACTAGGACCAGCCGAGCAGAGCCACCCCGACCTCGGAGCACTCACCTCCGAGGGTTAGTGCAGCCCTGCTCAGGGAACACCTCCTGACAGCACCCCATGGCTTTGTCTGAGGCTATCCAGAGACACACTAACAGGCTCAGCCAGTTTATGGAAACAAGAAACACCGGTAGCAGCAAACCCAGGCTGCATTAGGCAGAGTCACCTTTGGCTCCTGCTGAGGAACTGAAATACCTGCGTATTGAGAAAGCCCTGGGCTGCACGTACTGACCAGGAGGCACCACCGACCTTGGACACGCTTCTGAGCCATCACGCTGTGACACGCAACACTCTGCTTCACAGAGTTCTCACCCAGCAAGACCCAAAAGCACAGGAGTCCCCAATGCTGTGGAGCTCATTACACATGAAGTGCTTTGCCAGCACTTAATTAATAAGCCGGGTCAGCCCATGGCTCCGGCTGTGGCCGAGGGCATGCTCTCCCCTGGGAAAGAGGAGCCAGCCCAGGGAGGAGGAAACACTCACCTGATGTAGAAACGAGCTCCTGGCCTCGTATGCTCGACGTGTCACAACAGCTCCCCAGATGGGTGGCACTAGAAGAGGTGCCAGCCATAACTGAGAGGGAGATGCTGAACTCCCGAGTAGAGACTGAAGTCTGATGGTCCCTGTGTCCCTTCCTCACCTGGTATGTGTCCAACCCCAAAACTGGCTCCATTGGCCACCTTGAGTGAGGGACACAGATTTCCAAATACAGCAGTTCACTCAAGAAGGCACTGCATCACGGAGGCAGGTCCAGCAGAAACAGGGAACGGTTGAGGCTGGAAGGGACCTCTCAAGATCAGCCAGTCCAACCTCTGCTCAAAGGGGGGTCAGCTACAGCAGGTCACCCAGGGCTGTGTCCACTTGGGTTTTGAGTATCTCCAAGGATGGACACTCTGCAACCTCAATTGGACAACACATTCCAGTGTTTGAGCACCCCTTTCGGGGAAAAAGAAAAAAAAGTGTTTCCTTACATTTAAACAGAACTTCCTCTGTTCCACTCTTGTCCTGCCACGGGACACTACTGAGGAGGATCAGGCTGCCTCTCCTTTGTTCCCAGACACTATACGCACGTTGATAGGTGCACACAGAGCAAAGCCAGAAAGGGCCCTTCTAAGCCCCGTCTCCTGTCTATGAGAGGCTCTAGAGAACATCTGAAGGAGGTTCCATCAAGCTCTGTCCAATGAGCACACCTCCATCTAAGCTGTCTTTCTCCAACTTACTGATGTGATGAACTTCCTCCAAATCTCAGTCCTCTTTGACTGTCCACATTCGGATCTGCGAAGCTCCCAGCATTAGACGAGAGGTTGCGGCAAAGCCCCAGGACATGAAACAAAGGTGAATGGAGCTATAAGGTGAGTCTGGAGAACCATAGCGTTTAGATAGTGATGGTGGGAACTTGGACACCACCCCCAAGGCCTTCCTTTCTGCTGGAGAGTAATGCTCAGCAGAGCCCTGCCTCTTCCTGCTCACGTATTCACTCAGATCAAGAGATGGAGAATGAAAAAAGAAGAAAGGACAATGGATGAAAGGATCAGCACAAACCATCTGAGCTACCCACGGCAGGCCTGAGGTCCCCTCTCAGTCTGCTCTTCTCCAGATGAACAGCCCCAGGTCCCTCAGCCTTTCTTCATCAAAGAGATGCTCCAGCCCCTCATCACCCTCACAGTCCCCGCTGGACTCTCTCCAGCAGTTCCCTGTCCTTCTGGAACTGGGGAGCCCGGAAGTGGGCCCAGGACTCCAGATGCCTCTGGAGCCACACTCCTGCAGCACAGAGGGCTTGTGGGGGCTGCCACGGACCCCTAGCTCTAGGGACATTTCTCCACTCGACCATGCAGGCTTCAGTGGAACACACCCAATGAAGACAGGGCATTTCTCAAGGTGAGACGGCTCTGACGAGGAGCAGGACACGTGCCAGAGGAAGAGCCAGACACCCACCTTACACAACCCTAGAGCCCTGACACATGGCCCAACAGCTTTGAAATAAGGCAACAATAAGACTTTTGAAATAAGGTGAAGGAAATAAGGTGACAATGCATACATCTGGAGACCAGGAACTGGGTAATGCTGCAAACACCCTCTTCCCACTGGAATTGCGCAAGACCTTCCTGCTTCTGCAGCCAGAACTATCAAAATGTTCCCAAGCTCTGCCGGGCAGAGAGGGTCTCAGACCTCTCCTTTTCCTCAAAAAACACCCTGTGACAACAGGCTGCCTCCGAGACCAAGGCCCAGAGGTGCTTGGAGCAGGGGATTTTGCTGCAGGGATGGAGCACACCAACAGTATCTGCTACAATCCTTCTCTTCCACTACAGGCTAAGAGGGGCCAGGGCAGAGGTTCTGCTCACCCTTCCCATCCTGGAAGTGCCAGTGGTAAGGACAGGTCCTCCTTCCATCTCATTAGTCTTAGGAAAACTGCAAGTCCAACTGTCAAACCTCACTGGTCCCACTGCTGTCAGCAGGACAGCACACATTTAATTAAAGGCAGGATCAGACTCTGTGGCAAGGGAAATAATTACAACCTTCCTGGTGATTCATGAGCAAGAGCAGGGCCTGGCATCCCCAGCCACCATGGGCTGGGTGCGCAGCAGAGCTCCATGGTGGTCCCCAGGCAGACAGGGTGCAGAGGGTGGTCACTGCAGGCAGGAAAAGACTGAAGAGAACTGGGATCCTTCCTTTGCCATCTCTGATGAGAGAAGGAGTTATCTCTGAGGGCTGTGCCGGGGGCGGGTGTGGTGGCCTGTGGGGACAACTAGATGAGAGGGACCCCAAGTGGAGCTGGAAGCAAATCTCACAAAGCAAAACCACTCTGGGAGCTGATCGGCTCCGAGGTTAACTTCAACCCTGCCAAGCCGCTCAGCCCAAAGCCAACACCTCATGGGTGAGGTCACAGAACCTGAAAGTCTTCTGCCCCACAGCTGGGCAGCTCAGGCAGGACGCCAGCCCCGGCTGCACCACTGGAGCATGAGCTCCAGACATACCTCCACTGTGCTGGGAAAAAGCACGATACACTTCCAGGAAGGGTAGATTAAAGAAGAATCACTCTTCGGAGTCAATAGCAGCAGAGGGCAAAAGAAGTGATGGCCACTGCCGGGAAGTGAGAACACCAGTCTGGAGGCACCATGGCCATTGCCTGGGCCGACCCAGAGCCTAGTCCTGTTCCACTGAGCAGGAGTGGGACAAAGCGCCAGGATTCAGGCACTTTTCCCAGCATGAACAAAGAAGGGATCTTCCCGAATAACTGGCTCTGACTGTAGCAGTGTTTCATTCTCCACTCCTTGCAGCATCTGAAAAAAAGACATTGAGGGGCTGGAGAGTGGCCAGAGAAGGGGAAGAGAAAAGGGAATGGGTCTGGAGACCAAGGAGAAGGGTCTGGAGAACTTAGGAGGAGCAGCTGAGGGAGCTGGGGGCTGAAGAGGCTGCCCAGGGCAGTGGTGGAGTCGCCATCCCTGGAGGAGTCTCAAAGCCGGGCAGACGTGGTGCTGAGGGACACGGGTGGGTGGTGGGTTGGTCAGGGCTGGGTCGATGGTGGGACTCCAGGAGCTGGAAGGTCCCTCCCAACCCAGACAACTCCATGATGCCATCTACCCCAGATACTGGACTGGCTTTAACCTCTTCTGGCCACAAGTATGATAACACAAGCACCTGAAAGGCAGCAAGAGCAGCGTCCCAAAAAGCAGTGGCCAAGCTCCAGGCATGGCAGCCTGCGGCCACGGGTCTGCAGCCAATGGCCACAGGCACCCACCCTCCCTGTGCCTCAGCAGTGGGGGTCTCTACTCGCCTGCCCACCCCCAGCAGCCCCAGGCCAAGGAGGAGAGGCCAGGACATGGCACCAAGCACCACAAACACCAGTGGCCCTAGGCACCCACACACACTGGGGCTGGGAGGGGCCCTCCCCAGCACAGGTCAGCCGGATTTCCCACTATTTAACCCCGCATATCAGACCCTGAGGAATGTACTTCAAATATATAAAAGTACTTAAGTGTCAGGAGCGTGTTCCAGATAAGACAAAACAAGTTGTCTCCACGCCAAGGGCTCTCCAGCTGCTTCTTCCCAGGTGGTGGAGTGGGGCCTGAGGAACGCAGTCCCCTCAGTCCCCTCCACGGTTGGACAGGGCTCCCCAGGCAGGGGGGCTACCTCCGGTCCCAAATGTAGTGACAAAGCAATTTGGGGCCACAGAGAGGAAACCCCCAAGCCCAAATTAGCTCATGAAACCACAATTAACACCTTGCTCTTGGAGAAAGCTGTGGGGGGTTTCCTGAATGCAGCAGTTCATGACCAGGCTGCACCTATGACTGTACAAAGAGAGGGTCCCTCCACTGAACGCAGCGAAGAAGCAAAACCGAATACACCCCAGCACTATCCGCAGACCTCTCTCTCTTCCTTATCTACTCCACCATTTCTCTCTCCCCACTGAGCCACTCCCTGCATCCCAGCACTGCAGGAACAGCCTTCTCCAGCTGATCCACCAGTCTCATCTNTGCTGGAGGGGGCTTTAAGGTCTCTTCCAACTCTAACTGTTCCACTCCAACTATGATTCTATGATCCTCTGACCAAAGAAGGGTCAGCTAGCAATTACAGAAAAGTAATTAACTTATCTTTTAATGCCACAAATATTAGTGACTGGGAAAACCGCCAAGAGTTATACAATAACCCGTTCCCATTGTTTCAAACAGGATTGTGTTTTCTTGAGGTGGAAATCATATCAACCTGTGAGTTTATACAACAAATGCATCTCCAGCACCACAAAACAAACAAACAAACAAAAAAGTCCCAACCAAATAAGCTCTAACCCTGAAACTGGGAAACCGGGACACGGCGGACAAGACCAAGTTCATTACTTGGTAGAGAGGAAGGTGTTCAGACTCCAGCAGATCGAACGCTTGGGGTTTGTGTGTGCACACCTGGGGGAGTGGAGAAGCCTCACAGAGGAGTGCAGTGTCCCTGGGTGGAAGGAGATTGTCAGGCACAGGAGACACAAACAACTCCTCTGAACAGGAAAAGCACAAGGAATAGGAAGGTGCTCCCAGGGGAGCAGCTCAGACACACACCATGAAATACCCTGAACGAGACACGGGAAAAGGAGGAGTCAGAAACCACACAGGACCTTGCGATGTGAGAGCTGTGTGGCCACAACATCCCCCTGTTCTGACGTCTCCCACCACCCACCACTGTCCCCCACATCATCCCTGCTCCTGCCAGGGGGACGGGGCAACATGGGTATGAAACCCAGGAACACTGAGTAGAACGTACATAACGGGTCAGAAGGGACTTGAAGAGGTTAACCCAGATCTGCCTCCACCTCTGCCATCACTGAAACACCCGCTAAATCACTCCTGGCAGATACTTGACAACAGCCAGAGGGAATAAGGAGGGATCTCAGCAGTGCCAGCAGATCGGGTCATGAGTGAGTGCTCTGTGGGGCCACCACAAAACCACATTCACGCCTCCTGGACCATGAGCAAGGGAGGTGACCTCATGCCAGCCACAGTCTTCCACGGTGCTTCCACCAACAACCTCCCCCAGTCCTACAAAACCAGTGTGAAGGAATATTCGGCAAGAGACAGCCCCGTTTAAGCCACAGTCATCCAAGTCTTCTCTAACTCTTTGCTTGCCTGACCCTCCTTGCCGCCCAGCACGCCTTCTACCTCGCTGCCACCCTTCTGTGAGCTTCCTCTGAGACCTGAGTGCCTTTTGGGATCCACATGGGGCAGGATGCCACACACTGTCCGACTACACTCCCTGGAGCTCACAGGGCAGGGCGTATGAACAGTCAACTCCTGTTTGTCAACCTTAAAGCATAAAATCACTTCTGTGCTCCTCTCTCCTGCTCTCTTGTTTATACGCCCAGTAACTGCACGTCCACGAGGTTTATTAGCTCTTTTTCTCTGCTCCAGCACAAATCCCAAATCCCCCCAGCCACCACCCAGGATTTCTAAGCCAGAAAGTTACTGTGCAGGGGGAACAGCAAGAGGGTGAAGCGTCCTGTGTGTGTATTTCAGCTCCTGGGCAGCAGCACACCCAGAACACCCAGCTTCTGGAGCAACAAACCCACATCCATCTGTACACATTAACTCACGGGGCTCCTGGAGGAGCGGCGAGGCATGCCAACCCCGGGCACAGGTCTCCCAACAAGCAAGTCAAACCAGTTTTCCTGACTGGCTTTGTTAAACAAATGCCGCTCACAGTTCTGATGCAGAGGATTCACAGGCAGAGCCAGCGGACGGTGCCCACCCCACACGCAGCCTTGGTGGGCACCAGGGCTGGAGGAGGAGGAGCCCAGGCCCTGATGACCTCCCCGACTTTCTCAGGGAAGGGCTATTAGCCCGGAGAGATTAAAAGGAGCAGCTTTACTCCGCCATGGAAGTAAATAAAACCCAAGATCCTCCTTGTGGGCCCCAGATGCCAGGAAATTAAAAGCTGCTCTTAATTAGCTTTGCGAGGCCCCACCTTGTCTTGGGAAAGTGACAAACAGGGCGCTGGGGTTTCACCCTGCTCCGGCGGCAGGATCCCAGGCTCCGGACAAGGGACACCAACTCTTGCCCCAGGCCAAGGGCAGCCCAACAGGAGGAACCTGGAACCCACACAGCTCCTTCCAGCCTCGAAACGGCCTCGCCAAGGTGCAAACAGCAACAAGTCAGGGCGGGAAGGGACCTGCACTGGACCCAAAAGTCCTCCTCTCCCTTAAGCTTCAGCCGGGTGTCCGCCTCTCGGTGTTTTCAGTGGCAGTGGGGAAAAAAAGGCTTTCTGGACTGGGCAAAATTAATCATGGGAGTTTTAGTTAGGAAACAACAAAGCAGAATAACTGAAAAAAAAAGAAAACCAAACCCAAAAACCCAACAACCAAAACCCATAAACCTTCCACCAGATATCCCTAAGGCTTGTCTCGGCAACACTGCTGTTTAAACTCTTGGTATCACAGAATGATCTGGGTAGGAAGGGACCTGAAAGATCATCTAGTTCCAACCCCCTGCCCTGGGCAAGGAAAAAAATAAAAATCAAACTTAGTTCTTTGGTTTCCTCCTTTTCCCCTCTCTACGCGACCCCTCAGCCTGTCTCCACACCTCACTGTGCTTCCCACCCAGGAATCTTTCTTGCAGAAGGTCTCCAGCAGCCTGTCCCTCCTTGTGCTCCTGCTGGCACAGAAGAGAGGTCTCCCTCCTCCTCCCCATCGCCTTGTTTATGGTTCTCTGTCCTTGCCCAGCTCCACCCTCTCCTCTTCCTGAACCAGGTTGGAGCAGCTCTGCTCCACCCGGGTTCCCTCCCACCTCTCCCTTGCTCCTCCTCTACTCCAAACCTCCTTCAAAAACCCAACAAGAGCCTCCGGGTCCCTGCTGGTCACACTCTGCTCCTGGGCTGTGACCGGTGCTGTCCTCCGAATCCCTCCTCCAAATTCCAGACAGCAGCCAATCATTCCATTCTGGTGAGACCTGCACCCCACAAGTGCTCACTGAGGGTGGACTGAAGGAGGTTTTTGTAGCTCTAATGTAATGATTTAGCGGGATGTACCCTTCAAACTGATGTCCCTGCTGTTTATGCTGCTGCCGTAGCATCGACACACTCATGGTCCTGCAAAGATCGTTTTGTGCAAGGCAGGGAGAGCCGAAGCCAGCACAGAGCAAGGCATTCCCCACTCTGGGATTCAGACACCTTCATCAACTTACCAAGTGGAATTTATCATTTTCCATTAAATCGCACCCATCACCCTGGCAGCAAATCCCCACAACGCCACAGCAGATGCTATCGCTTCAAACCACCAGAGTGTGGCCTCCATGGGGAAAAAATCAGGACTCAAAACCAGCAAGATTCCATGTGGGACAAATAGAAAAGAAGCCAGAGAGCACTTGGCAGGAATTCTGCAGGACAGAGAGGAGCAGGTCGGAGGAGAGAGCTCAGCAGTGCCAGCAGCGGCAGATTGTCGGTCAATCAGATGGGGAGCAAGGCAGCGGCAGCAGGAAGGGGACACAGGAACAAGTTCTGCTACAGAGGAAAATGGTGCCACAGAAAGAGCTCTGAACTCTGGAATAAAGACCAATAAACAGGTGTCAGGTGGAGGTGGCCTGGTGGTGGGTGCTAGGGAAGAAAACCCCACAGAAGAGGGGTCAGATAAATCTTAACCTCTTCAAAGGCAGTTATTCACTAAACGCCAAACAAGACCACTTGTGCAAATGCCAGCCACCCCTCCAGCCCTTTGCTTCAAAAGCCACTTCCATGTGGAAGTTTTCCCTCAAAAACCCTGCTTGACCCCTCAAGAAACAAACTTGCTGCGGTCAAACCTGCTACCAAAGAATGCTCTTATTCACCTTTTTCTGCCTGCTCCCCTCTCCTGACCCTACACGCCCATCTGGGTAACCCGCTGAGCCCTTCTCCCAAGGAAGGGGTTCACACAGCCCTGTTCTCTGAGACAAGCGCGTTTTCCCCCCATCTTCCTTTGTGGTACACACCAGCCCTGCTCCCAGCGTCCCTCTTACACAGCAGGCACATTTCCACGAAGGAAAGCGTCCTCCCTACCCCAACCAAAGGCCTCTCCATCCTCCTCCCACAGGGAAAACACGTGCCCACATGGACTACTGCTGTCCCCAATTTCCCTGGTGGAAGGACAATTTATTTTCAGCTTTCACCCCATACCCATCTTGTACAACATGCAGATTCTTACTCCTGTGTCAGGTACCTGACCCAACAGTAACATCCTTTAGTAACGTCCCTCCTGCCAGTGATTTGTGCGCCTGGAACTAAAAAGTGTCCTGTCCCATGTCACCGCTCAGGTAAGTTCTGTGAGCACGGAACATTAGGACACGTCTTGGTTCACACCTCAGATGGATCTGACCTTGTGTCCTCATTCCACCAAACTGCAGACCTCCTTCTCAGCTGTCTCTGGGTCACCACTGGAGGCAGCCTGGTGGGGTGGTTGGAAAGGGGAAAAAACTGTGGGGCCTGTTTCTGCCCACTCTTCCTGACACTTCTCCAGGGCACAGCATCTCCAGGCAGCACCCACCAGCTCCTTAGACTTCTTCAGGAGCAGCCTCAGGGGTGCTTTGCTTGTGTCATCTCCCATTCCACACATGTTCCACATCCCTGGAGGGATTTCAAAGCTGGGCAGACATGGTGCTGAGGGACACGGGTCAGTGGTGAGTTGGTTCTGGGCTGGGTTGATGGTGGGACTCCATAAGCTGAAAGGTCCCTTCCAACCCAGACAATTCCATGATTCTGCGTCCGACCCGGACCTTGCATGCGAGGGAGAGGGCATTTAGATTTTCCTATGGATGGGGTGATGCCTGCCATGACTGGAGAAAGCCCACAGGAGTCACAGTCAGCACTGAACACGGACAGGCACGAGTACGAGTCCAGAACAGTACTGCAAACTAGATGGTGTCCTCATTTTTGGTCATTTTCTCTTCCATGGACTGGTCCGCTTCTTTCCAGTACTCATGTAAACCTTAAGCATCCATTACGTCATATGGCAAGTAGTTCCACACTTCAGCTTAACTGCACTTGGTGTGAAAAGTTACTTCATTTATTCTGAACTGAACCCTTTTTGGTTTCACTTAATGCCCCCCGGCCCTCGTACAGGAAGAAACATCAGTCAGTTTCTCCCGGTTTGTTCCCTCCAAGACACCTGTGACGCTCCAGACCTCTGTCCTCTGATGGAGGAATGGCACTACCTTCTCCAGACAAACTGAAGAGATCTTGTAAACATCCATTTTCCTTGTGCAGAAGTTGTTGTATATTGAGTCTGAACGTGCCACTTCCTGCTCTCCTCTGGCTGCACCTCTTCTGACTTCACTGCATCTCTTTTGAGCCTTGAGAACCAGAATCTTACCCATCTGATCTCTACTGTTTTCCAGAAGTCTAAAAATCTGGGGGAACTCAAACACCAGCAGGAACCTGGGAAAGGTCATGGCGAGAGCCCTTGATGCTCCCAAGCCAAAGAAACACAACACCTGGAGTTAAACCACAGCATTCTCCTTGGTGACAGACAGAGGGTGCTTAGGACACACACAGAGCAACTCCCTTCACAGGGAGGACTAGCGCTACCTGATCACAGCATAAATAAAATTTGCATTTATGATCCAAACGATGGTCTCCAAAAGCTCACCAAAACCCAGCTCCCATGTAAATGCAAAGCAGGGCTGTGACTACTCAGCGGGGCAGAGGGAGCTGAGCAGCGCAGGGACCAGCAGGTTCACAGGGGGGTGTCGCAACCAGCCGCCTCTGCACAGGAGACTTACGCTCATTCATGAGTCCCAACCTGCCTCCAACACACATTTTCCAGGAGTTTGAGAAACATCCCCGCCTAAGGTACAACGAGATCCCCAGATGCATGACAGAAGGGAGCTGGTGAAGTATCACACTCGTGTCTCCACACCCGTGCAACACACCCTCACCGCTCAATCCCACAGCAGCCTGGTGTGAGGCAGAGGAGCAGGAAAGACAGAGAGAACGCAAAAAATAAGAATCTGCTGTTTCTATAGAAGGGAATCTGCTTAAGCAGCAATGCATGAATTGTACTGTTTAACAAAACTCAAGCAAATTACCTCGGCCTGAATCAAACCCAAGTTTTTGGGTTGCATTGTTTTTGGTCCCCCACTCCCTCCCCAGATTTCATGGCAAGTCTTATAACACGTCAGTAATTCTAGTAAAAGATAATTTTAGTAAAAAGGTCAGTCTGTATTTACCAACTTTCTTATGCAAAGTAACAATAACATTTTAAAAATGGTACAATTCCCACAGGGGATACGTGGTGGAACTTCCCCCAGAACACCCTATAGCCCAGTAACATCTTTCAGCCTCCTCCTTCCCGAGAGGCAGGTTCAAATTCCAGCTCTTGTCTGCAGCGTCCTGTGCTCCACACCTCCCAGCAGAGTGGGATCATCCCCATTTCAGTTCCTGGTGCTACTTTAGGGCCCAAACTCCAGAGCTTGGCCCCTTCCCGAGACTCCTGCCTTGCGAAAGCCAACCCTTTGGGTGTTGGAGGTGGCTGGCTCTGGGGAGCAGATCCCCATTCCCCTGCTCCTACAGGGAAAACACCTCAGTGCAGTGCGTGGCACCACACCGAGGGGTCACTGCCCGTGTTACCTGTGCAGAGAGCTCTGCGGCTCCATGGAGCCGGGGAAGAGGTTCCAAGTGTGGGCTGGAGTCACAGACAGGTGGTGTCAAGCACCTCTATCGCTTTTAATAAATTTATTTGGCACGTTGTACGGTTTGGGGACTAAACCGGAGTTTTTAAACTAACCCTGCGCTGTGCCGAGCAGTGAGTGCGGTGTGCAGGACTCACGGCTTCGGCAGAGGGTTCACCCTTGGCGGGCAGGAGAACCCCGCGATGGGCGGCCGAGATCCCCCTCCCGCGGCGAGGGGCTCCCGAGCCCGCCCAGCGCCTGCGGGGAGCGCGGAATCCCGGCTCCCCCGCTCCGCTCGGCCCCACCGGGCCCCGGAAGGCGTTTTGGGCTGGGACCGAGGGAAACCTCTCTCCGCACCGAGGACTCGGGAGAAGGAGCGCCTCG
>VXBJ01001768.1:165912-222812 GCA_013400055.1 Nycticryphes semicollaris
GAATTGTCCAGGCGGGAAGGGACATTCCAGACCATCCAGTCCAGCCGTCAGCCTGGCACAAAACCCATCGCTAAACCCTGTCACTAAGCAAATGCACACACACACACACACACTAAGCACGCACTCTCTTAGCTGCCAGCACCTGGATATCGAGTTTGTAATGTGAGGTGTTATTAGAAAAAATACCTTAAAAAACCCTGTGCCACTGAGTGAAGTTCTCTGAGGCACCAACATTTCTCTTTTAAAAGATGCGCTAGACTAACGCTGCTGCCCACGGGCCGTCAGGAGCAGGGAATGTGCCCTCTGTGAGGGGCGCTGGGAGGCTGGCGACAGGAGGAGGAACACGAGTCGAGGAGGCACAGCGGAGACTTGGGGAAGTGCTGGAAAGAGGGGAAATAAAGAGCACCCACGGCCATCCCCACCTCCCCAGGCACAGTGGGTCTGAAATCCACACCTGCCTTCAGTTCTGGGACACACAGTGCTGCATCGCGATAAAAGCATAAAGTGCAAAGTTGTTACCTCTGAGTTGTCCCCAGGACGCTGCAGGGCTCTTTGTGCTCATTCGCTCTGCTGTCACACCTCCCTGCTCTCTTCATCACTCTTTGCCTTTCTTGCCCAGTTATTTCTGCTCATTTTGGAGCACAAGTCTTGTGAGGAGCGGCTGAGGGAGCTGGGGGGGTTCAGCCTGGAGAAAAGGGGGCTGAAGGGAGACCCCATCGCTCCCTACAGCTTCCTGAAAGGAGGGGGTAGCCAGGGAGGGTCGGCCCCTTCTCCCAGGGGACAAGAGGAAACGGCCCCAGGTTGGGCCAGGGGAGGTTTAGGATGGAGATTGGGGGAAATTCCTTCCTGGAAAGGGTTGTGAAGCCTTGGCAGAGGCTGCCCAGGGCAGTGGTGGAGTCGCCATCCCTGGAGGGATCTCAAAGCCGGGGTGACACGGGTGCTGAGGGACACGGGTGGGTGGTGGGTTGGTCAGGGCTGGGTCGATGGTGGGACTCCAGGAGCTGGAAGGTCCCTTCTGACCCAGACAATTCTATGATTTAAGTTCATCACCTCTGAATGTCCCAGTTCTGTCACCCAGTCACTACACTTGTCCTCTCCAAACAGGACTCAGTTTCAGCTCTTTTTATCTTGCACACAGGTCTCCCTCTCCACACCAGTTCTTGGACATTTATCTCCTGGTGAAACTTTTAGAGATAAATGGTTCATTCCTCACAGTTTGAATGTGGCACTTTGTGAGTGACATTGGGCAGAGCCCTGGGAACAACAACGGGCACCAACTGACCCAAAGCAGCTCCTGCTGTGTACACGGCTTTCCTCATGCTGCAAAGGGTCAGAAATACTCTGCAGCAAAGAGAAAAGCACCCATGAAAAGCAGGAGGAGGTGGGAGTTATCCCAGCAATCCCTGATGGCTGTGACATAAGGAAGAAGGAAGGAATGGTCTTGAACATTTGCATTTATTCCTCTTTTATTTGCCTCAGGTGCAGCATATTCTGTGACAGAGAAATCCCGCCATGATAACCTGTAACTTAGCACAACTCATATTTGTGTTTTTATGGGCAAAACCACTAACTGATGTCAGGCACCCGTTGGTGCAGCCGCCCAGCAGGAATCGCCACGGGAGCTGTGAAAAACTGGGGCTGAACGGGAAGACAGAGCATGAATCGTCCATCAGTGAGTATGGAGGAGACTTACATTGTAGGAGCATCCCTTCACACTTGTACCAACACACAGGGGTGTCCCAGCTACATTTTCTAGAGCAGGGTGGGCAGCACAACAAAGCACAAAGTGTGGTGGTTTGAAGCTGTTCCATGAGTAGAACAGAACCATAGAACTGTCTGGGCTGGGATCATCGAGTCCATCCATCACCATTGCCCTGATAAAAGCCATCACTAGCCCATGGCCCTCAGCACTGTGTCACCCCGGCTCTGAAATCCCTCTGGGGATGGTGCCTCAACCCCTGCCCTGGGCAGCTGTTCCAAGGCTTCACAACCCTTTCCATGGAATTTTTCTTAATATCCAAGCTGATCCTCCCCTGGTGCAACTCCCCTTGTCCTAGATCTGCCAAAATCTCAAGCGCAAGGTTACACCAGAGACAAAGAACAGGAGTTTGCATTACATGTAAGCTCAGGGGTTAGGTGCGATGTAGGAGAAGCAAACAGTCCATGGGGAACAGAACCAGCCCAGGAAGGTGCCCGTGAGGGAGAGCGCCTGGACGCAGTGGTGAGAGCAGGCAGGCGAGCAGCCGAGCACACGGGCACCCGCTCCTGGCAGAAACACCAAGGTTCTGGACACCTCAAGACAAAATGCGCTCCCAAATCATGTCCCTGTTCAGACCCGCTTCTAGAGCCAAGAGGATGACTGAAAACTTAAGGAGATTTTATAAATTTAACTCATCCAGCCTACTAAAAGAGCAATAATAAAACCAAGTCATATTCTGTGAAAATACATGAATAAGGAGAAAAAGAAACCAAGAAACAGCCCCTTTTAAAAATAAATGTAAAGTAAATGAAGATGTTGATACAAGAGCAGGTATGAGATGTTGCTGCTTCCCAGATCAGCAGGTTGAGGAAGATCTATCTGCAGTGTTTAAGACCACGCTCCCTGCACACCTTCCTGGGGCTAACTGCGCTCTGGTGCCACTCTTGGGGTCTCTGTGAGCAGGGAAAAAATGGTTTTGCTGTAGAGTTTCAGTCTTTGAGGTAGAACAGAACTTCCACGGTGCCTTCGAGCAGGGGAAGCGGTTTAACGGGAGGGTGTTTGTGAGCCCCTGGTTACAGCAGCTCTGAAGGCATTAATGTCGCGCATCTCACAAACCATTGAGGGACAGAGACGCTGCTGAGCCCGAGTCCCAACCAAGCAAGGATTTGATGGGATTTTCTCTAGAAGCCTCTTCCCGACTGGCAGAGAAGGAAACTGTATTTTCTGTTCAAGCAGCCATTGGGGGTGCGGCCCCTGGGCCAGTGCTGCCCCCCACGTCCCCAACAGCCATCAGGGGGTTTATCGTCCCATCGCAGGAAGGGGCTGGCGCTGAATCGGCACTAACACACACACAGACACACACGGTTTGCAAAGCAGAGTGAGGGTACAGCTTATCAAAGATTTCCAGAAAAGTCCTGTCTCAGCCTTGTCCCCACCTCCGCGTGGTGCTGCCTTAGTTTGCAGGATGACGTTTCTCAGAGCAGTTTTCTGTGACGGCACCTCGTTACACGCAAGCGCTCGGCTGCTGTGACTGAGAGCATCCTTCCCCTGCCCTGCTGCACCTGAGAGTTCAAACCACCCTGTTTTCTCTTTTCTCTGGAAAACTGCACCCCATTTGCCACACAATTCCACTAAATGAGAGGTTCACTGGGAAGCTCACACCTAGAGCATGTCCTGAGAAACAGCTCTTTCTGTTGCAGGCTGCTGCCCTGGACCAGCTGGGCTTTTCTGCTCCCTTAGAGGCTGGACTGGATGATCTCTGGAGGTCCCTTCCAACCCTGTATCATTCTGTGATTCTTCCCTCAGGCTCAGCACCCTGGAACATTCCTGGATCTATCACCCATAGAGGTACACACCTGGACCCGCTTCAGCTGGAAGTTCACTGGACAGGCCCAGAAACAAAAGGTTTTTCCTGGAAAGCCCCAGCTGCTTCCCAGCTGGAAGAAGGTCAGAGAAAAGGAGAAGCTGAGCTGTGTATGAGGGTTCTGATGGCAGCCCCCCCCGCACTGCTCTGGTGGAACCTGCACCCCTGGAACAGCCAAGAACTTCGCCAGCTCCAGTGCTGCGTGATGGAACGGAGGATTTAGCTGGTGCTGCACGGACTGGCACAGCCTCTAATTCAGGAAAACCCCTACCCTGATGTCACTGGCATCTGAAGCACATTCATTCCAGGCTTGCCCTGTTCCACACTTCTGTGTAGGAACCTGCCTGGGGCAGGATGGGCCCTTTGACCAGCAGAGCTGCCGCTTCCCCCAGGGGACTTGGCCTGTTGTGTAGAAAGCAAGGACTGTCCTTTCAGTGCCCAGAGGAAAACCACAGGTGATGCACCCCATTTGTGGAAAACCAACCAACTGTCAAGGTGGTCTTGTCAACACCGCGGAGAAGAGACCGCCGAGGGGAAAGAAGGTGGATCAGAGAGAACGAGACCCAGAGCTACAAGCCTCAAGTTCTTCTGCAGCGGTCCACAGGGACCACAGGGTCTGTTTCAGAGGAGACAAGGGCACCCCAAGTGCAAAATGCTCGTGCGAGAGAGAGCTCTTCACCAGGTCCTTGCAGGAAAGAAGCATCACGGAGAGGTCTAATGTCAATGGGCACAGGAGGGATAAAGCTGAAGCTCTGCTTCAGGATCCGTGTGAGAGATCCAGGCATGGACTGTCAGGAAAGACTCTCAGGCTGCTTTGGGAGTGACTCCACGCACTCGACAGTGAGAAATCTGGTAATCAGCTCGTAAAACAAAAAATAAACATCCCTGGCTGTCAGTCAGGTTGTTCCAACCACCCTTAAGTTTGAGTAGAGATAAAGGACTATTGTCTTTGAAGCACGACTCCAAAACCACTGGCCTTCTACGGGACGATTAAGTCCTTTTTTCTTGCTGGTCGGCTTGTTCCAAGGGACGGGACTCACACATGCACAGTCCTGTCCTTCTGGCTGCCCCCGGGACAGCCCCTTCACCACAGAACTGAGCATCTGCAACAGGGACGGGAAAATGCTGCCAAATCGGGATTTAACCTTATTCGTACTGAAAGCTGCACCTGGAATTTACCTGGGATGAAGATGACATGGACAGACCGTCTCTCCAGGTGCCGATTACATACGGGAACACCTTCTTGTGCACCTATTTTGCTGCAGACTGCAACTTCCCAAATTACATGGTCTCCTCCTGCTCATCTTCGATGCAGGAATACACCAACAATCCTCAGGATTTACAGACTTTAAATGTGCCCACGAGTCAACGGCGGATCTAGACAAAGAGCGGCGTTGCAGGGGTTAAGGCCCTGACCTCGAGGTCCTGGGCCAAAGATGTGCAGCTCTCCAATGGAGTAGGCACAGGGTTTAAGCTGGGCATTAGTTACCCCTTTGCCCGAGGGTTCAAATCTAAGGCCAGTGACTCGGGAAACAGCGTTTCAAAGCCGGGGAAACACGGAACGGGCTGGAACCAGTTTAAGATGAGTTGAGATGAAAGTCTCCCGGCATCATGAAATACCCGACTGAGCTTTCCCAGGCACCCACAACCCTGGGGGTGAGACCTCAGGCCGCGTTTGTCCGGGACAGGACCTCGCAGAGGCAGGAGGGGTTTCCCAGCAGAGACACAGGAGCTCGCCAGGTCTTTCCCCTGTTACGCTGAAATGACCCAGATGAAAACCGTGAGAATGAACTGTGGGTGCCAACCTTCCGTGGGGCTTCTCCTCCCACCTCCATGGAAGAGGTATCCTCCTTAACCAGTGCCTCTGGGCTTCTGGGAAGGCCCCCAATACACAGACCTGAGGCTTCTGACCCCTGGTGAGGGGCCAGTGACACGGATCAAGGCGTGAAGGCCACCAAGAGCAGCTGTTTGGCCTCTGCTTTCCACCGACACCACTTCCTTTGGGGATCAGGAAAGTGCAACTCTTTACTGGTTGGGCTCAGTCTTCAAGATCCAGAACTTGGGCAAAAAAGGTTTCATCCTCACCCCAAACATTTTTGGGATGTTTTCACTAAAACCTAGAGCCTCCTCTGACCGTTGCCACCAGAGAGAGCCATTCGGTGGCTTGTGTGGCTGCACCCAGACAGCTTTGCTGCCATAACTAAGGCAAGGAAGCCTCCCAGCTCCCAGTTCTGTTTCTGTCCCACCAGTTCTGGTACCAGGTAAGTCACACACACTCTGTTTCAAGACACGTATGAGATACCACATACTCTGTGGTCATCACTGGGTAGGGGCGCAGCTGAACACACAGCCCCCGGAGCTACAGGAAGCCCTGTCTGGACAGGCTGAACCTCCTGTCTTTCACGCCTGATGCTTAATGAGGTGGGGGCTGTTCTCTGTCCTAACTCAGGGCTGCCCAGGGTCCCTCTGGGTGGCATCCCCTCCCTGCAGCGCACCCACACACCGCTCAGTTCGGTGTGATCTGCAGACTCGCCCGGGGAGCGCCTGATCCCCTTCCCTGTCTCATTAATTAAAACATGGCACAGTCACAGCGCAGTCCCCTGAGGGGCACTGCTCCTTACTGGTCTCTGCTGGGACATGGAGCTGTAGACTGCAACCATCTGGGTGCCACTACCAGCCGGTTCCTCACCCATCGACAGTTCACCCACCGCACCCACACCTCCTCCTGTTCCCTTACACGGACACCAGGGAGGACAGTGCCCAGGGCCACTCGGGGTGGGACGGCCTTTTGTCAGACACTCAAGACATTTATAACATTAATTGTGTAAAATACCATCCTGGCAGCCACATGAGACCGATGGTGCACGGAGCAGCCGATCAGCGCTCGGGCTGTCAGTCTTTAACCTCCGCTCTCCTCTCGCACCAGCTTCTCCCCAGTTTGGCTTTTGAAGCACAAGGAAACCTCCAGCGCGGTCTTTGTGCCCCTGAACCCAGCCGAGAGGAGCAAAGAGCAGGAAACGGGAGGCAAAGGGACCGACTGCGTCGTGGGAGAGTGTTTTGGTTTCCTTTAGCAGGAATAATCAAACTGTGGAACAATTACAGATAGTGGATCTTCTCCTGCACCACAAAGAGCAGCAGCAAAGCAGCTGTGCTGCCTCACGAAACAGAGGCAAGTGGGCAATGCTAGTACGTAAAGAGAGAAATATAGATTAATCATAAATAAAGTGCAAATACCATTTTCTAGCCTAAAATAGAAGAGTTCTTTTGAGTGTTTGAAACAAAATACAAAAATTTAATTTTAAAAACATCTCCAAGCCTCAAAGCCACCTGCAGCTGCAGCTCAGCTCACATCCCCTGCTGAAGCTCCTCCGAGACTGGTCTTCCTTTATCTGAATTCCTAAACTCACCCTACTTTTCTCCAGGTGTGCCGTGTTCCAGATGTGCACAACCACCAACGCAGCCCCTCCCGCCCCTGAAATCATTAACACGAGCTAATTCTGCTCCTACTCATCAGCTAGACAGGAAGATCACTAAAATAAATGCATTTAAGCTTTGTAAATGCTTTGAGTCCTCAACGCCCCCCCAGACCCTCCTTCCCGCCCAGGAGGGGGTATGGGCACACCCCTGAGTACCAGGGGGGGGTACTTTGTGTGCTGCCGTCAGCACCGCTCACACTCCCAGCACGTGCCAAGCTGGACACACTCTTGGTGCTTTGGCACAATAAAAGGCAATTCAAAATCCATAAAAACCTCGGGACCCAACCGACGGTGTCGGAACAAACCTGCTGCGAACGCTCCAACCAGGCCCAGCTCCAACTCTGGAGGCTGAGCCCAACACGCGGGTCCTCGGCACGGAGCTCCCTCCCAGCACCACCCAAACTCCCCCAGGTCCTGGTTTTCAATCCGCCAGCACCCAAGGGTGCTGCTGAAACACTTTATGAAGAGACTCCCTCCTCTGTTCAAACCACTTCTGGACATCTGTGCAGGACACGAGCATCCCAGTCCCTGAAAGGTGCGGCGGGACCTTGACCCGAGCGGTTCTGAAGTGGCCACAGGGTATGGCAGGAGCAGCGGCCCCTCTTGGGGCTCCAGCCCCTGCAGGGCAGACGTAGCCCCTGTCACACACACACAGATGCACAACAGCTTTCTTTGCATTTTTATCCAAACTACAGGTACATCACAGAGATCTGTGCCCACCCTGGAGCGCTCCTTACACATGGCTAAAAAAGAAGGGGGCAGGCAGAGGGGGCGGGGGCTGAGTCTCTTGAGCAGAGTTCATGCGGACAGGTCGCTGTTATCGAACCTCTCCTGGTCGTACACCTCTGCCACCACCTTCCTCCCTGCAAACCAGCGCCCGTTCAGGGCCTGGATGGCTTTGTGAGTCTCTGAGGCCATGGAGAACTCCACAAAGATCTTGACGATGATCTCGGCGTCCTCCTCCTCTCCTTGCTTCTCCTGGTAGATGATGACCCTGTTCACAGCCCCAAATTTGCCGCATTCTTCTGTCACCTCTCCCTCCAGGTCATCATCAATGTCCTTTGGGTCCACCATGTTGCGAAGCACCATCACAGTGGACTGCAGAGAGAAGGCCAAGAGAGAGAAGGATCAATACCCCACCGGAGACACTGAGATGACGTTTGCAAAGCCGCGTCAGGCCGCGCAGTGTCCCTGAGCACCACAGAACCCCCCCTGCTATGGACTGCAAGTGTATTCCCTGGAACCAGTAACGTCCCACCTCCTCAGGGATAAATTTGTACATTTTCTCCCCAGACATCAGAAGCACAAACGACTCTCATCCACTGGGAGCCGAGCTGAGGCCTGGTCTCAGCTGGGTGCCAGCCCTTGAGCTTTTCTTAGATACATCTTTGAAGCACAAGTGATCTGGAAACTTCTAACACTTTTCCTGTGCTGTTCCTGTCCAGTTATTTTTTGCTTTCTTATCTCCAACACTCTTTTTTACAAAAACAGTTTCCTGGTCTCTAGATCCAGGAGGATTAGTCTCTGACAAGCGCTGGTCAGCCAGGTGCGTTCATTACAGGGACAACGACAGCCCCTTCCAAGACACTCCCCCACCCCCCAGTCCATGAATCCATTGTTCTCTTTAATCTCCTGAATTTTTCTATCCTCATTCTTGTCCTCTTCCTGATTGTAACTTCTGTGAAGTTGTGCTTTGAGAACACCTCAGAGTTTCATCTTCCTGTAAAAGGTTATGGGGAAAAGGTGGAATCAGCAGTTTGGAACAGGTTGCCCCTGAGCATGGGCTAGTCTCACCCCTTGAATGAGAAGCCAGAAGGCCCCCATGATGCTGAGTAATGACACCTCCCAGCCAAGGCTCACTGGCCTGGGGACTGACCCAAACCCTCCCAGGAGAATCTCAAGGCAGAGGAAGAACCACCACAAGCAGCTGACGAGCAGGAGCCCTTGTGGTTCCAGTAAGCCTTGTGTGCTGCAGGAAGCCCGTCCCACACACAGACCTGCAGAGCTCTGCCATGTTAGGACAACTCTAAACCCAGTGGTCTCATCTGGTGAGCACTGGGAGCAGCTCAGGAGGCGATGCCACACTCACCTCCTGTTTCCGAAGCAGTTTCTGCATCACCATGTGGCGGGCGCTGCTGCCGGAGATGCTCATGTGCTCCTGCTCACTCAGCATCTCCGGCCTCTCCGACTCCTGGAACACCTCCTCTTCCTCCTTCTCCTTCTTCACCTCCACCAGGCCCAGCGCCGGGGGACTGGCCAGGATGGGGTTCACCACTCCCACTTGCGGAATGGTGACAGGAATGGGTGGTCGGGCAGGGGTCACACCTGCAAGAGGACAAACTCTGCAGCAGAAAGGAAAGAACCCGCGTTCCGCACCGCCTGGGTACAGGCCAGTGATGAAGAGGAGGACAGGATCTAGATGGTTTTATTTGTCTCCCTGGCCACTGGCGCCGAGCACAGGCAGCACCTCAGTCAGCACAGAGGAGAAGAGCGCTCAATGCACACACCATGCACTGGCCCAAAGGGAGAAAGAGCCCCGGGTTGTGCAGGGAGTAACAATTATCCAGAGTTTCCCTCCCAGCACCGTGCATTCCTGCTGCCAAGTTCGTGTCCCCGTCAGATCTATTAGACACCAAAACACACTGCTGCTACGCTGAATAAAAAAGTTCTTGACAAAGCAGGGTGGGGAGAAGGATTTCAGCTTTGGATTCTCCTTGTTGTGACCTCAGCCACAGAGAACTGCGCTTTCTAACCAGCACCCAGGTGACAGAAGGAAGAGTGGGGGTACCTGTGATGACTCCTGGTGCCTGTGCTGCCATCACGGCCTGCGGCAGCGCCCCTAAGGGCTGGGCCAGGGTCAGTGCTGGAGACACCAGCCCAGGGGTTGCCAAGGTGCCAAGAACCGCAGCTCCCGCCACCGCTTCCTGCAGGACAACAACAAAAGCCACAGGTGTTAATTCCACATCAAGAAGCCACAATATGGGTGGGCACAGGGGAGGCTCAGTGTTTTTCACACCTAACACCAGATATATAGATTCTGAGGATGACAGCTTCCCAGGGCTACAGAAGGAAAAAAGCATGCCAGGCAGCCCACCAGAGAAATGTAGAAACCAGGAGACACCAGGCCTTGGAAGGAAAAGGTTCTCTTGCAACTCAAACGTCCCCCATCCTCTCAGGCTGCCACGCTGGTTATGGGGTGAGAGACACCCAGGGGTTCAGTTCATGGTTGGAAAGGTGCAGACAATTCCAGTAATCTCTACTTGCTTCCCCCTTCTGTACAGACAAAGCTTTCTACTGACACTAAGGAACGTGAGGCATTGTAAGAAGGTTTATGGGAGCTCCCATCCCAACCCCTCTGATGACAGCACTGGGACCCCGTGGCCACAAACCAGGTGAGGGAACCCTGACAGCTTCAGTTTTTCTGAAGTGATGTGACAGAAGGTCAATCCTTGCCTGGTTGAAGGGACACTGCAGCCAAACCCATGACTGCGAGCACAAGGCTGCTATTTTCAGACCACACACTATAGATCCAGCAATACCACTCTGCAATCGGCCTTCGTGATCACAGCAAGCAACTGCCACACCAGAACTTCTCAGCAGGACAGTCACAGAACTGACTTCTGTCACCACTGTTCTCCTGGTAAGACCCTACTGATCTTTACACCTTTTGATGACTGGAAACTCTTCAAACTTCCAGACTTGATCACTGAAATGTTTTACAGCTGGTTCCTTTTGTCAGTGTCACCGATGCCTCTCCTCCCCTCCAGACAGACTGCACCTCAGCAAACATCTGACCCTCCCTTCAGCGCTTCCCTGCCGTTACACTGAGACAAACTCTTCCTGCCTATCGGGTTTTCCAGTTCTCCCAATAACTGCAGTACTTCCCTATACCTCCTGTAAACATCCCGACTCCAGATGACCAGAATGCAACACAACCTTCAAGGTGAACACCTCATTAAGCGATAAAACGTTTCCCCAAAACTGCTGAAAATAGTGTACCTAAAACACTCCCCAGGATTTCAGGGGTTTTGTCATTGTTCCTTTCCAGGCTATTATGCTCAGGATTCAGTTACCCTGATCCTTCTCTTCCTTGTTTTCATGAGGCTCCTGTAAGCCCTGACACATGGAACAAAAAATGCTAAGGTTTTGTTCCTTAAATGCAGTCTCTTGTACCCCTGTGCTAAAGGCTGGACATACTTCCTGCTCCCATCCGCTGCGCTACCCCACTTCTCTTCCGCATTAATAACGCACCTCAGCTCCATGTGGCCAACCCGCCCCATCAGTTCCCTTCTCCTAAGGCCTAGGCCAAGGCCAGGAATAGGTCCTGCTTCGTCTCCAAGGAAAGTATCTGCAACTTCGCTAGGGGAGGAAAGGGTCAGCAGTTCCCAGCAGGGCTCAGTTCCTTCTCTTGTTTGCTTCCACACCTCCACATCCACTGGTCAGGTCTAACCGCTTCTCAGAGCGGTCTCCTCCAGCCCCTCAGCTGCTAGCAGGAAAGGATTTCAGTCTGCTCTTAGCAAAGGCAGTTCCGTTCATCCAGCAGGGGCATTTCCCTAACACAACCAAACATTTTGCATACCTGTTTCTTTTGAAAGGGCTGTCCTTCCTTTAAAGCCTCTTTTCAGTCCTCCCCTACCACTGGGCTGAGAACAAAGTCTGCAGATCCCAGTTTTCCACACACAGGTCACGTTTGCTGTTCTTCAGCCCTACGGCAATAGCCCCGACACGACAGACTTACTGTAAAGAACCCAAACCCAGCAAACTCAGAGCCCTACACCCCCCCCAGAGCAGCAACCCCAGGCTTCAGCAGCCAGGCTGCCTTACAGGGAAAATGCTTCTGTGCGTGTTCAGCGCTGGAACAGGCCCTTCACCACTTCTGACTATGCCAGTCACCAGCTGCCCCCGCTTCTACTTCAACAGCCAAAGGAACTTTTTCTAATAGCTTTAATTCCATCACCTCTTTTGCAAGACTGACTCTTTTACAGTCACTGTCAGGACATGAACTACTGCTACTCAATACCTCTCGCTCGTCATTTAAGTGCAGAGACACCTCCTCCTTCCGTGCCTGGCGTGTGGGCTCCAGCTCCCTCCCTGCCAGTTCCACAGTTCTGACTGCGGATCCAAAGCTGTGTCTCTGACTCGGGTTTCTCTCACATCCACAATTTCTTTAGTCCCCCNGTTTAAAACAAATTGTGAATTTAAAGCCCTTAGAGGCCATGACTGCTCGTGTTCTATTTTAAATAAGCTCTTCCATACAAGGACTATGCTTGGAGCATAAGTAAGAGATATTGCCCCCTGTAACTGTTCTTACTCTCTTCCCTAGTCGTCTTCATTACCCATGTGGCAAATCAGACCTCTCCTGTGCCTAAGTAAAGCCAACAAGATGTCCGAGTACCTCTGAGGTCCTTCAGAATCTTTTTTCACTACATGGAATTTTGTATTTTCCTGACAGTAACAAATCCCGCAGTATTTTGCAGAAAGAAACAGTAAGATTTATCTATGTCTGTTAACAGGTGCCTATCATTTCACTTCAGAGAATTAATGATTCTTTCCCAAAGTGATTTTGATCCAAATAATTCCTCTAGCCTTACCTCACCTGCCTTCCTTATCCGACTGCAGAGGCTCCCAGACCTGCCAACTGTTTTCCAGGGACACCTGAGAGTTTCACATTTCTGGCAGCTCTTCCCACTTCTGCCCTTACCTTTTGATTCACAGAAATATTTCCCTAAAAATTGCTGTTCACAGAAGGAAGCCCAGCCAGATGGTCAGCACATTCTACAGCTCCCTGAAAGGAGGGGGTAGCCAGGGGGGGTCAGTCCCTTCTCCCAAGGGACAAGAGGAAACGTCCCCAGGTTGGGCCAGGGGAGGTTTAGGATGGAGATTGGGGGAAATTCCTTCCTGGAAAGGGCTGTGAAGCCTTGGCAGAGGCTGCCCAGGGCAGTGGTGGAGTCCCCATCCCTGGAGGGGTCTCAAAGCCAGGGTGACACGGGTGCTGAGGGACACGGGTGGGTGGTGGGTTGGTCAGGGCTGGGTCGATGGTGGGACTCCAGGAGCTGGAAGGTCTCTTCCAACCCAGACAATTCTCTGGTTCTATGACAAGGAATCCCCTCCAATCTCCCCCTGCCATTTCTTTAACTAAAGCTCTGCCCAGCTGTGCCAGGCTCCTCTCCAACACGCTACTCTATCAGATCCTCACCAGCTCCCACACAGGAGGTGCTCAGAACACAGCATGACCCAGGCTGAGGGCTTTCAGTCACACTGGTGACCACAGCTCAGTTTGCACGCTTGTCTCTAGCAGGGTCACACCATCATCCACCCCTGATCACCCCAGCTGAGGCCTTACCTGCGCTGTGATCTTTGCTGTCGCGGCTGCTGCAGCCACGGCTGCTGCTGGAGGGAGCCCTCCCGGCGTAGCCGGTGTCAGCAGAGGCATTGGAGGAGTCACAGCTTTACCAACTCGGAGATACTGGCCCCCGAGGTCGAAGAGGTTCATAGAGGAAACAGCATCTTGCGAAGACTGGGCTTTCTCATATTCTGCAGTGAGAAAGAGGGATATTTACAAATGGTCCCCAAAATGCAATCTCTCTCATCTCACTACTGTGATTTGCATTTGCAAAGATGATGACTTAGTGCTCCAGAGAGAAGATCTTGGTGCTTAGAGCTCTCTCATCACACCCCCCAATCATGCAGCACTGTTGAGAACAGTCAGCACAGGGAGATCCCTCAACCTACATAACAGTGAGTAAAAGCATCTGGCTATTAATTGTATTTCTAGGTTCAGACACAGATCTGATCCAAATTTACTTGTATCCCCCTGCTTAATGCAATTCTCCCACTAGAGTAAAAAAACAAGAAGAAAAGTGTGGATGCTGCTGCCCACTCTCCCCACCCCCAGCTGGCTGTTTTACCAATGAAACCATAGCCTTTGTGTTTCCCAGTGGTGGGATCCCTGGCCAGCGTGCAGGATTTGATCTTCCCAAAGGCCTCGAACACGCTCTTGATGTCGTCGTCGGAGAGGTCCTGATGAACAGAGGCCACGTAGATGCGGTTGAAGGCCCGTGCCTCCTCTGCCAGCTGGTCTATAATGGGCTGTGCCTGGCCGATGTTGCTGGGCCTTCCCACCTGCAGAGAGAGCACACAGGCTCACACTCAAGACACCCCACTGCCTTTTCAACCCAAACAAGGCCACAGAAAGGCACAATTAGCAAAGGACAGTGGCTGCCTCAGCTCTGGGATACAACCTGTGCTACCGAGAGCCTGGACAGAACCTGCTCTCTCCTGCACCGTTACTTCTGACCCGCCAGAGACCAGCTTCCAGGAACTAGGAACAATTCTGGAAGCAAAACACAAAGCTGCTATGTCCTTGCTGAGGCTCCTAAAACCCTCCTGGAAATCAGACACTGCAGATAGGCAGCAAGTATCAGAGAGATAAACACAAGATGTAAAACACTTTGCAGAAAACCCTAGTTCCCCCCCTAGTTTCAATCCCCAGTTTCACCACTGCAAGATCCCCCCTTGCTGCCTGAAAAACCACAGCTCCAACCCTTCACCCCCTTCTGCCCGGGCTGTTTGTATGGCAGCAGTGGACTGCTACTCTTGACAGCACAACAGAAGCCTGATGCTACCTATCTATCATCCCCACAGGTACAACATAAGAAAGCAACCTTAAAGTACTGTTAATCGCCTTTATTTTGTCCTCAAGAGATTTCTGTTCTATGTGCGGGCAGAAAAAACCTGAGCAAGCTTAGGAGAACAGGTTTCAGGTTCACTGGTGCGCTGGGGGCTTCTGCTCAGGTAGAAAAGGACCCCTGGCCACTATGTAGGCAACAGGTTGAATATCAAGGCCTATCAGGGAACAGGCTTCAGGTGACCTTCCACACGACAGCGTGCGGGAAGCATTCCTAGGCACAAAACCATTACTCACAGTTAGGAGAACTAAGGGTTTTCAGAGCAGGCTCTCACCTGCTACTCACCTTTATATTCCTTCCCCCCAGCATGACAGAGTTCATCTGCTCCAGGGCCAGCTGAGCAGCTTCAGGCACCTCATATTCCACAAAAGCAAAACCCTAGGACAGAAGGACACACTAGTTCAATCAAGCCAGCTCCGACTTGTCTTGAACCCAGTGCCAGGGTATCACAGCTAAGACTTCCCACGCACCACATCCCTATTACTGCAGCCTGAGAAGATGTTTTGTTCAAGCAGCTTTGTACTAAAGCAGCAAATGCAGAAGCGCCAACAGGAGGCTACCTGCTTCCAGAGCCTCTCCTGCTTAGAGGGAAACCAGCAAGAGACCACCACAGGTGGGACAGCCAGCTCTTTGGCACCTTTGGCACGCCAGCCCCACACACATCTGCTTCCCACTGCAGAATCCCAAAGGCTAGCGGCAGCAGGAGCTAACAGAGGTTTATCTCAAAGTTAGAGCTAAAAGCTGCCCGCTCACTACGGGGATAAAGGCTCCTTCTCCTGGATATATTCAGGAAGGAAAACCAACCTTGTGTTTCATCGTAACAGAGTCCCAGGACATATCAATGCTTTTTATAGGTCCAAAAGGGGCAAAGGCCTGGCGGATGGTGTCTTCTCCCAGCTCATAGTATATGGAGCCCACGTACACGCGACACATGATGGCCAGGGCGCGCTGCCTCTGCGCTGCCATCTGTATTGGAAAGAAGAACTGGCTGGTTAGATCACGGGGTGGTCACGGACAACAGGACCTCCTTCCCTTCCTCCTTCCCTCCCCGGAGCTATGGCCCAACAGCAGGTAGCTCCTCGCCGGGCTGCAGCACAGCCTGGCACACGTAGTGACAGAGAAGTGGTTTCCTGCTCGATGCGCAGACTGCTGGAGCGGACAAGCAGTACAGCTCCCTCCCAGGGGCAGGCATATCTCTGATGGGCTCTGCCACCTCAGGAGCCTCAACTCTAGCCCCACTGGTAAGGTCTAACCCGCCCCCCTCCTTTACCAATCCCCAGCCTGACCCCGTCTCCAGCAACGCCTGCAAGAGGAGGAAATAACTTCCTTCTGGGACAGCTTCCCCCTCCAGGCAGCAAAGGTCTCCACTCTGGACTGCTATCACCATCCCTCCCGCTCCCTCCCACAAGGGGCAGCACAAGATCCAATACTGGGCACCACCTGGTCGCCCTCCCGTCCCCCCCCATCCTCCCAGGCAGCAAAGGATGTGGAATTGGGCACCTCCTCCCCGCTCCCTCAAGCATCACACACCGCCTCCCCCCCGCCCCAGGCAGGAGGAGATCCAGTACTAGGCACCACTTCCACTGCAGAGTGAAAAGCAAAGCAAACCAAGTAACCGGTTAAAGGAAACTCCTGGGTTGAGTGTGTGGTGCTAGTACTTATCGCTGCCTGTCGGCACTGGCTCAGATAGTGGTGCAGCCCCCAAAGCCTCCGCCCTTATCAGTTTCGGTGCAGAGAAGGTCTCTGTGCTATTTTCTCCTAAGTATGCCTGAAAACCTGTTTGCAAGACAAATCCAGACATTTCTTACGGCAGGTATCCAAAAAAGCAGTATATCCTTCAATTATTTTTCACCCAATTGCAATTCTAGAGGACTACAAAATAACAAAAGAGAGGGGTTTGGCCACATGTCCTATCAGCACATCCTGGGACCAAGGCAAAACCGGGGTGTCTGTAGAGGCAGCTCCCTGGGATGAGCAAGACTGAATTAGTGTGTTGGAGACATGGAGGGCTTCACTCCTGCTCTGACAGAAACAGAGGCTGAGCAGGGGGGGCTACAGACTGCAGCAGAGGGGGCAAACACAGCATTAGGCTTGATGCCCCTCTCCTTTCCCAGCACCTGGCACTGAGGGGGGGAGCTCTGAGCAACCCCCTCTTCCCCACCACTGCGGTTCAGAGGCTCTTTCACTGGGGCCTTGACAAGAGGCCGGCTCTCAGAGCGCCGTAAGGAGCGTGAGGACCAGCTCTGAGGTGTCTGGGGATGCTGCGACTCAAAACAGAGGGGCAGCACTTCATGTGTGACAGCTGCAGCAGTGGGGACACCAATTGTGCCTGCAGAAATCCTCCTCCCTCACAGCACCCCTACGGGATCGGCAATGGCCACAGGAGGGAACAAACTGTCCAGGTTCTGCTCCTGTAATTCAGTCCAGTAGGCATTCTATAAACAGGAAGGGTTCTCACCCCGTGCTGCTGCTCCTGAGGTGACATTAAGCTCATCTCTTGTCTGGGTTTAAGTATTTGACAGTTAAACACCAGCTGTTCCCAAGTGACTCTGCAGTGCTGGGGCTGGGAGGACTATGGCACACACACAAGGCAGGACACCGATGGGTTGTCTCCCAGGTTCTCCAACACATCCCCACCTGTGGTGCAGGAAAGCCAGCGAGCAGCAGCCCTCAGCCTGTGCAGTGTGTCCAGGGACAGGTTCAGAGCCACCACCCTCCTATCCCCACGTGTCCCCCTGAAGTGTGTCACCCGCAGTGCTACCCACTGCATAAAACTGGAGAGTTTTACTGGGAGAGCTTCTCAGTGAGACACTGCAGCCTTGCACCAGGCAGAGGGACGTGTCACCTTCTGAAGGCTCACTATACACAGAGGGGACATCTCCTTCCTCTTGGTTATCAATGCAACCGCTGCAAGAAAAGTGGCGTGTGTCCTCGCCCACGGCAGGAACTCCTACAGGAGGAATCCACACCTCACCCTGCTGCAGAGACCCTGACAGAACTGGTGGGGAGGGGTCCGGAGGAGAGCAGCACGTTAGAAATTTGGAGCTACAAAAGGACTGTGATGGCTACAGGGATTTGCAGATCACTAATGGGTAGCACCACGTTCGGGGATGATGCAGCGCAGACCTGTGAACTAAGCACACAAGAGCGTCAGAGATTCACCAGGAGAAATCTCCTTGATCTCACTGGCTACACTCGGTAGATTTTACTGGCCACCGGCCCTTTCTCCACCTCTAAAATGGAGTTTAAAGTGTCTGCAACCTTTGTAAAGGCAGCAGCTGATAGCTGTATCTGCATGACACTGCTGTTAAGTGCTTAGGAAGGTTACTGTAAGGACAAGCCAAATCATCAGCTCTAAGTGCTCCTTTAAACAGAGGATGTGATGCAAAACCATCACTGCTAGCTCCAGTCCCGACACAAGGCCAGGAAATGGTGCTCGTCCTGCTGAAGCGACAGGGAAATCTGGTGGGGCAATAACTGGAGGATTAAGGAGCCAAGAAGCTTTAGTCTCAGGCACCGAGATACCGCAATAGGAAGCTGAGGCTGCACTTCCTTCATGTTGGAACATCGGGAATCTTGTCAACAGGAAAGGTGTTGGACATGGGGCTCTCTGCGTTTTCTACATCCCTGACGGGCTCCAGGATAAAGCTGAGGACTGGGAATCCCAACCACAGTGAGCTGTAGCACAGCGGTCCCGTCCATCAGCAGCAGCCTCTGCCTCCCCGGAGAGGGAGGAAGGTCTCAGGGTAAGGATTCACAACGCTGACTAGGCCCCTGAGGTCCATGAGAAATTCAACATCTCCTGTTCTGTTATCAGTACACTCTTTTCATCTCTTGCCCAGCTGTGAGCATTGAGTCACAGATTTTTTTTTTTAAAGCAGAATGGATGGAGTTATGGTCTCAAGTCAGCATTAATTAATTGGTGGAAGTTTCTTGGGTGAGGGCTCAGAAACCAGCTGTGCCAAATTCCCATTGAGATGGATGACTCTATTCCATTCCAAACTTACACACCTTGTAAAATGTATTTTGGCTTCCCTGCTGACACACTACCTACTGTGGCAGTGTTAAAGGAGGGAAACCAGGTGAGTTTAGCATTAGTGCATCTTTCAGTCAGGAGTACGAGCCTCTGGTTGCACTTTACACCCAGCAGAAATATTCTATTCCAGCAGGATGGAAAAGTATTTACAAATTTACAAATGAAGCTTTGCATGCCGAGGGGAGCTTTTAGGACACTTTCTGCAGCGGCCATCGTCCAAGATGTCTAGGAAAAGGGAAGGGGGGTTGGATAATCCCAGGTAATTAAGCTCTTTGTGGCGTCTGATCAGAAACTCCAGCACCAAAGCACCGTACAGGTTCTCTGACTCGTCCTGCAGGTGTGTTACTTCCATCCTGCTTTTACTTTACTTGACACATGCCATGTTCACCTAGTCTGGAAACATGCACAGTAATGAGCAATCTTACACCTGGGCTATGACAAGTTCTGCAAAGCTCTATGCCCCAGTCCTCCCAGCACCTCAGCGGCCAGGGCTCCGGCGCTGTTTGTTCCACAAGAAGTCGCCCATTTGTGAGTTACCTTGCGGTTAGTTTTAGGTCGGGACCTCAGAACTGTAGCATCCCTAGAAATGCAGCTCCCACAATTTCACAGGTGTGTTCAGAACTGTTGGAAATCTAAAGCTTTTCTTTGCCAACTGCCTCCAGGACCCCGAGTGCCAGTGTCCCAGCAGACTGCACCCAGCCCGGGGGTCTTCCTTGGGGGAGTTTACACTTTGCCTCTGCTTGTTGTGCTTGTCCATAACGGGTGGGAATGTGGGAGGGTTGTGCTGGGTTGAATTAAAGCATGGTATCACCACTATGTACTTCCCCACTCTAGGCCCTGACTAAGACATAGTGCCCAAGAAGAAGTGAATATGTCTATTGACCGATTGTAAAGGTGAGAGAGGATCTCCAAAGCCCATTGTCACTGCTGCCATCTGAAAGACAGTAAAGACAGAGTTCAGTCTGTTGGAGCTGAGCATACTACGGCTGTTTGTAAAAACTCAAGCAGAGCGGCGGCACAGGGAACCTGCGAGAGAGGCCTCTCCTTCCTTGCCCCTCACTGCCTGGTCCCAAGGACTGTCCGGCGCTGGGACCTGCAGATTCCAGTCCCACCAGGTCAGGGTGGAGTTGTGCTGCTGCCACTGCCTCGGGAAGCAGGGTCTTCTCCCAGGGGGGACTCAAGGCAATAGTAACCTCTGCAACCACTGTCGTTGATTCACCCCCAGCATTTAAAAAGGAGCCCCTCAACTAGGTCCGACACCCAGAAACACGCACAGCCCTGAAAGGCCAAAGCTGCTGATGTGTTAAGTGCATCCACAGTGATTCCTCGGGGAAAAAAAACCATCCAACATCCCAAAGCCGTTATTTTGGGCTTCCCAACTTTGAATAGGAGGCAGTGAGATGCGTTCAAGAAACCGCTGAAGGGAGATAACGGATCAGTTAAGAGGTCTCCCAGTACACGGGCGTTCCAGCCTTAGCAGGAATCGCCAGCAGAGCTTCCCTGACCTTGAGAGAGCGCGGGGGTGAAGGGGAGGGAAGTGGGGTATCACTGCCAGTTATGGGAGAGGTGGGTACCCCCCCTCCCTCAAACAGAGGGGATGGGGAAAGGATACTGTTCCCAGTAACCCTAGGCACCACCTTCAATGGAAGTCAAAAGGGAAACCCACAGCAAATTCTTTGGCTTCTGGCATTTCAAGAAGCATCTGGCCAGCCAACAGCAGAGAAACTCTTAACGATTTACTCTTTGAATGAGTGAAATCTGGGGGCAATTTGTGCAGGTGAACAAAGGGGGTTTCTTTAGTGAGCTGAGGACAGTATATTTCGCTTTCACTGTGGAAACACAAGCGCATGTACCCAGCTCCAGGAGGCCTCAGGGCTGTGCTCTGGTTCTAGGTGCAAAAAGAACTCCACCTCGTTGGGGAGAGTAAGAGACAGAAGGAGCATCTCAGAGGGTCTCTCACCTGAAGGTTGGTGAGCTGCTGCTGCTGGTGGGCGATGGTTTGCTTCACCAGCACGCTCTTGATGCTCTGCTCCATTGCATACTTCTTTGCCTAGAAAGAAAGCAGAGTCTGTAGTCATTGGACAATACCGCAGAGCGGGGACGGACGCCTGATTTCACACCACAGTTCCCCACAACCACACAACTGGCTGCCAGTGGAACTTTCCGGCGCTCCAGCCCTAAGCACTAAGGCACTGAGCACCAGCCAGCGGCCAACAGCTTGCTAACGTCTCGGTCTGCACCTCGGAGTTGGGAGCCCTGAGACACAGGGTAATGCTCGAGCGGAGGATTGGATGGACTCTGTCTGCAGCAGGCGCGGTGTTAGGAAAGCAGCATGCACTACACACCTCGCATTTCCCCTCGTCCGCCCTCTGCCCCTCAGATCCCACCACAGCACCTTACCTGCTGGGACGAGGGCAGGACAGATAGCCTCCTTCAAGTCCTCTCCACTCAGAGAGCAGCTGGACAAAGAGTTTCTACAAAAAGGAAGGGCCTCCAAATCCCCATGTCCAGTCTCTTGACTGGGCACTCCCCCTCCCTTGCCTTATCACATATGGCCTAGTCTGGTTCAGAGGACCCACAGCTCTTTGCTCACTAAAGCGCTCCAGCTCTCCCTCTCTGCTTCCTCGCCTACAGACACAAGACACACTTGTCTTTTTCTTTCGGTCTTCTACAAATTTGACAAAGTCTGAGCTTTACACCCAGCAGCGTTGTCATGGAGGCTCTTTGTCAAGGGACACCTAATACCCACGTATGTGCCTACTCCCAGGGGACGGTACAGACACATTCAGCCAACCCCTCAGGCACCTGCTGTCCATGGCTGTACGATTTTGGGAGGTGCCAGGGAACGGGAGGCTCTAAAGCGTGGATTTGAGACGTGTGCTTCGGAAACCTGGAAATGGACAAGGGGATTTACAGCTGTCAGCTATGGAGAAGCCAGAGGAAACGAGGCCGTTTCACACTGTGAGCCAAACAACACACACACAAAGCAGCTTCAACATCACGGGAACATTCACACCAAGCCTACCTAGAACAAAAGTTGACTCGCCTCACTGGAGCTTGGCAGACACCTAGCCCACAGCTCCCACAGCCCCTGGCTTCGTGTTCTTTCCCCTCTTTCCCCAGCTCTGCTCTCCTCTCAGTAAGCCGGGCATCGCTCACTCCCATCGGGAAAGGGGGCAAGAAGGCAGTGACCTCCTGCCCAGCTGTATAAAACAGGACCAACCACCAGAAATGAGAGCTGGGCCAAAATTTGATGGGGATTAAAACAGTTGGCTCACATGGGTTGAGAATACTTGCTACTGGGTCTCTTTACAACAACATGGGAAAGAGCATAAGGGGAAAAACAGGTATTTTGTGATGTGTTTGTGTGGACAGAACAAAAGAGCAGCTGGAGCGTATCAGAAACCTGTTCCTGGGGCAGTACGGTGCGCTCCTTGCAGGAGCCTTGTGGCAGTTGCACCTTGGCTTAGAATTACAGTGTAATTGTAAGATGTTATTTATTTAGGATTTTGATCACTTTTTTTGTTTTCCCCCAATTAAAAACACTCTCCCCACCCACCCCAGCAGCAAATTCCACATCATGCTCCCCAAAAAGCATCTATAAACTCTAAACCAAATCAAGGAATTCTTGTGCACAAATCAGAGCGTGTGAATCCACACACAGCATGGCCGATACCTCATACACCTTCTTGGCAGGAGAGCTCCCTTTTAAAACCCCACAAACAAACAAAAAAAAACCAAACGAACAAACAAAAGTGCCAAGAAGTAAATTCACATCAGGTTTACTCACTTTCTGGAGAGCTTCCTGCTGTTCTGGTGTGAGGGGAGGGAGCCCCAGCTTAGCTGCTGTGCTTTGTCCATTTTCCATCTTAATGGACTCTGTACCCTGAGAAAATAGAAAGTACTCATGAAAAAGCTGTTCTCACAAAAGTGACCAATTGCTTCATTCCCAGAAACCCAAAGCATTTCATGTCAGAATTTGTCACAATCGGCTAAAACGTCTTCCCAAACCTATTGGCACTTCCTGAAAACCTGTTAGTATTCTCACCACTCCCCATGGGAGAGCCACCCCATCAACTGTACACCCCGAAGAACGTGTTGGACACTTAAAGAGTCCCCTAGGCACCAGATGTAACGGGAATTAAATAACCCCCAGTCCTCACTCAGATCAACTCAAGAGTTAACTTCTCACCAGTGTACCCATCTGTTTTCTCCTTCCACCTCTTCCCATACTGGTTTGTCAGCCTCGGGTTCCCAAGTTCTTGTTTTAAGACTGGCTCTGAAACCTTTCCAAACCTCTGCTCTGGTCCAGGTTCCGAGTAACAAAGAGCACTGTCTCACCCTCAGCACAAGACACATTCCCAAACCCAGCTCCAGGACGGGGCTGGAAAACAGCTTCTGGGCCACTGAACTCATTTCCACAATTTCAGACACACGTGTAGCTGACAGACAGCAGCCCTCCCTGCCTCACACTCATGGTTTTCCCTCCTGGGAAACAACTGGTCAATTATTCCTACCCCGTTAAGTAAGTAGTAGGTTACTCCAAGGAATACCCATCAACCTGGTTGTGGCTGAAGTGCCTCAGAGCAGCTCAGGTCTTTCTGGTAAGCACCCACCGCCGTGTGCTCTCGGGGAATTGTGCTTTGGCAGCCCCAGAGGGCCATCACATAATTTTCCATCAAAACAGGGTTCATCATTAAAATCCTATTAATAAATGTCTCAGTTCTCCAGTTAAAAAAAAAGTAAATTAGACATGAGCACTCTGTAACAGCAGAGTGTAGAAAAAAAAATGAACAGGCCCATTCAGATGGCAAACTGAACCTGACTCTCCTGGCACAGGAACAAAACTGGCACTTGGAAAAGAAAGAACACCAAAAGTAATTGGCATTTTAGCAGCAGGAACAGGGAGCATTCCTGCTAGTTTGGTTCCCATTGATTCAGAACAATCACTTGCTCATGGCACTGGCAAACAACGTGGATGTTTCCTGTGGCACAAATGTCTCTAAAGACAACTGATCTCCCCCAGGAAAAAAATAATAATCTTACAGGTACATCAAGACCTTATGAACGCAATACCAGGACGCAGAACAGCAAAAAGCTAGTTTTTGGCTACATCTGAAGCCTCAGAGAGAAAACCTCTGGAAGCTGAAGATCCTGCATCCTGGCTGTACACAGACCACACGTCTCATTGCAGCCGCTTGATCCCACCACAAGGCAAAGGGTAAGAGGCACCGATAAAGGCATGGGCTGTGGCTACAACCCTCAGCTGGACAGAACGGAACCGCCAGAGGGATCCAGGAGAGTCATTCCCTGCCCATCCCACTGCCCCAGAGAGGACAGCCCAGCTCCTGCGCCGCGACGACTGCCAGAGCCCTCAGTGGGCACAGACCAACCACCCATTTCCTCCAGAAGCACACGTCCCCAACAGGACAGTTTTTCACTTGGGGCATTTTCACATTTTTTCTCTGCACTGATACGTAGAACATTCTGCTTGTGACCGGGAGGAAAACCGTTACAACACTTTAACCACGTGAATTCTTTCCATGGAAAATGAGAAATGCCACCCAAGTAGAAATGAAGCTCAAGCACATTCACACAGTGTTCTCAATTTAGGGCAGTAATTCAGATTTTAAGCATTACTATGGAATTAACAGAAAATGCCAGGTTCAAGAAGTAAAAAGCAGCAACTTCTCAGAAGGCCCCTTGGCCCAGCCCCAAGGTAACGATCCTCAAGCCCCTGCCACTAAAAAGGAGGGGGACACGGAGCACAAGAGCCACAAAACTCCGGGCTCCCCAGTAACTGCTGGTTCCAGCTGCAGGAAGAGAAGCTCCACCACTGCAGCCCGGCCATACCCAGCTCATCCTGTCCCTACCAAAGGCTGCAATCCCCAGCTGGCTGCTGGCCCACTCACCCAGGTTGCCTGGACAGTAGCCACAGGATGGTGACAGTATGGGGTCCTGCACACAGACACCTGCAGCTGACACCCCCAAGCTGCGACAGAGACTCTGCACTGACCTCTCTCGTGAAGCAGGGCTGCCCTGAACACCTTCCCCAACTGACCAGGGCAGGGGGGTGGATTGATGTCAAAAGCTGCTTAGCCAGCTCATTAGCCAAATTTCTTATTTCACTCACTGGGTGTAAAGCGGGGTCATACTCTGTTTAAGCAGACAGAGCAGTTTGTACACACAGGAAAAGGCCATTTCACAACCTGTCACAGTGCACACCCCACCACACACACCCCACTTTGGATGTTCTAACCTGTGAAATGCAACGTTTACCACCACGGTGCCCAGTTGCTCTTTATCCTGAGATCCCTGGCAATCCGTGTACCTAAACAACAGTGACTCTTGGACTGAAACTTCTTCTCATGAGGCAAACTGTGCTCATTTTCCCGACAGAATCCTCTCCATTCCTTAAGAGGATGCAGATCAGGACTGGTCCGACTGCACTGTGGGGAGCTCTCTCCCAACTCCATGCAGCAGAGGAAGCAGCAAGTGTGAGCAGAGCAGGAGGGCGCTGGGACCATCCACTCCACAACCTCACCTCCTTCTCAGCTGAAAGCAGCAGGGGCTGGGCCTGCCCTAAAGGTTCTCCCTGTATCGTCCATCAAAAGCAGAACTAACTTCTCTCAACTCAACTCGGAGCCACTGAAATCACCAGAAGGGACAAATACTGTGGCAGCACGTAGTAGGTTGAAGAGACTCGTGTCTGTGACCACTACTGGTTTCAGTATAAAAAATAGCATGGGAAAAAACTGCAGTTAGTAACAGAAAACAAGGAGGTTTAAGTAGTTCCTTTACCAGCCTCCCACTGGGCTCTGAGGCTTCCCCTGGTCTCCATGGGACTGTCCCAGTTGAGAAGGGCTCACTGACCCAGGAAGCAGAGAGTGCTGCAGGATGAGCCACCTGGTGCTCAGAGAGACACAACCTACACCTTTCTCACTCTGCTTTAACTACAGCAACTATGCAGACAGCTGGAATCGTGCACCCAGTCTCAAGTGCACCCTAAGGGCTTTGGGAGCACTTTCTAGGCCCAATGAACACAGAACAGATGCAAAATAAACCCTTTAACGTGAAAGCAAGTTCTACAAGTGTCCGAATACAACGCTGTGGAGTCATGGTTCCTCCACTGGTCCCTGCTGGAGAGCACAGCAGGGCTAGGGGGGAGGAAAGCCCGACAAGAGGCAGCCCACGCAGGAGTGGGAACGGGAGAAGGTTCAGTGGCTGTGGAGGGGGAGGCTCCCCTGCACACACCTGAGCAGATCCCACTGCCCAGCCCACACACAAACCCAGAACAAGCACCAAAGCGATGCAGTAACGGGGATCCGTTTGCTACAGGAAGGTGACATCATCCCCAATTCAATTTTGTTATGAACATTCAAAATAATAACAATAATAATTAAAAACATCATTCTTGTTCTTCACTAGCCTGCTGAAAACAATGTTTTCCAGCCAGCTCTCCTGGCTGCCCTTCCCATGTGTTTACCTCTCACAGACACGCTGCCCTTCACCCAGCTCCAGAGACTTCTGTACTTTTCTGCCGACAGCTTACGAAGCCCCACACCTTTTTCTATTGCTATTGCCATTTCCTCTGAGCTTCTAACAACTGAATTATCTCAAGACTTGGAAGAAGAAAACCACAGTGGAAGGGCTATCAAATTTAACCATACACAATTAAAAAAACGTTACTCCAGTATAATTTGTTACGATTCTTTCAAAATAGAGAGTATTACGTGTCAATATTTAATACAATGGAGAGAATCACCTCTCTGCCATGGCATAGCTTCCAAAACTGGGTTTATAGCATCCACTCTCCAGTGTGGAGGGTGTAATCACCCTTAGTTTTAAGGATGACGAAGGGATCTCAGAGTGACAAGGAACATTCCAGAAGCCAGACCCAGACCTGACTGGACCTGGTTCTGAAGCCCTTGGCCACCACACACCCCTCCAGAAAGAAACCACAGATAGAAGCCTTCGCTGATCGAAAATCCATCATCAGGTACCTTTTAACAGAGAGTTTCCTCAAGGAAGACAGCACCCTCTGTTACTGCAGTAAAATAACCCAAATCTGTCCCCATCCTCAGGGAAATTACTTCCCTCTCTCCTGGCACCTCGGGGTAAGGTCATCCCCAAGAAAAGGCCCAGCACAATTAATTAATCGCCTTTGCTGGGCCGCAAGGTGACAGCACCTGGAGAAAAGCAGCGGGGGCTTTCTACCAAGGCTGGCCACCTTGGCCATTGCCTTAAACGCGCTGTCACAGTCAGGAAGGAACAAGAAACACGGGGGAGAAGGTGACAAGAGAAGCAGGAGAATAGGAGCTTCTTTTAAAAGAGAAATAAATAGAAAGTGGATACCTGGTGCTATGAGCATTGCTTCTGAGCGCTGCTTGGCCCTTTAGGGTGGTTTGAACTCCAAGAGTTCAGGCACATTCGTTGGAAATTTATTACATGGCTGAGAATTTCTCTGAAGTATAAACACACACAAGAGAAAGAAAAACACAGAATCTTGTTTATTTTAGGAACCATAACAAGCAAACAACATGAAGATTCAATAAGACAGAGGTAGGAAAAGGCCTGATGAAGGACCTGGCCAGTGTACTCTGTTTAATCCCTGCTCTACCCCCTGCACTGGTGCTTGGGAACCTGTGTTTGGGTCAGTATTTTCACACTGCAGCCCTCCCCCCAAGTAGTGAAGCTGGAAGAAGCATCCCCCGAGCGCTGGTCAAAGGCACTGCTTTTACATGCACAATGGGGTATTTCACAGAACAGGTACTTCTTCAAATATATAAATACATTGGGAGTATTTTGTCACTATTATCTAAATCTTCAGGGATTCAGCTGTGAGCTCTGCAACTCAGCAAGCCCTTCTGTGCACAGGGACCTTTTGCTATTCTGGATTTCCTTAGCAACATCCTTTCCACTCCCCACAGAGTCCTTCTTTTGGAGCGGGGAGGAGCAGCGGTGCCAGCGAGTTACCTCCTGTGTTACTGTAAGGGTCTGCAGTGACTGCACGGCCAGTGTCTGGAGCACAGGCCACATTTTTTCCACCCTCCTGTCAGATGAGTTCTATAAGGAACGGGCAGGGATTAAAACCTTTCAAGTGTGGCACGACCAGGCTGTTTACATGACCCTGTATTTGGCCAGTAACGTCTCTTCAATTTAAACACACAAGGAGATTTTATGCCAAATTTCACTAATGGTGTCCAGAGCAACAAATCCCGTGCAAACATGAAAAGTCTTAAATGCAGGCACACAAGTCATTATGTCCTCTGGAAACAATTCCTTGTGGTGCTTTCTCACTGCATCAGACAGAACTCCTGCCCACTGGATCAGCACTGGGAAACTCGCACATCTCCTCGATGTGACCTGTGGAAGCTCTGCATCACCTCTCTGCCACGGAACCCAGAAATCACCCGCTCCTGTTCCTACCAAGCTACAACACGGGACTAAAATAAGCCAATATGCACAGAATCCTCTTGATGATAAACAGTAAATTAAGACCCCAGGGGAACACATTCCTTCCCCCAAAAGGGACGACCACTCTCCCTGTCCCTCAGCTCACCATCTCACTGAAAACCCCTTCTCCCTCTGGCGCCGCTACAGACCCGCAGCGAGTGCAGCGAGCGTTTGGGTGTGATGGCAATGCCCACCCCGGGCTCCTCTGAACCACAACTTCCCTCCACCGCTCGCTTGTAGCGGGAGATCGCTCTCTTGCTCTCACTTCATGCTGTCAGGCTGCAAAATGACTTCTGCTACTGTGAAATGTGAGAGAAACTCTTGAGATTCCCAACACAGCTTATGTCACAGGCATAAGAAGTTTACTGCCAATAAAAAGCTAATGAAATCCAGGGGGGACAAACACTCCATCCTGCACCTGGGACAGACTAAACCCTGCCACGGTCCAGGCCAAGGAGCAGCTCCGGAGATGGAAGGAGGGGTCCCCTTCTGTGGTGTCAGAGCGCAGCACCTTGGGAGCAGGGCCCACGGATGGGTGGTGGGACCCCCACTCTGCCTGTCACTGCTTCTTACCAGCACCTCCCATTGAACACACACACACCCCCAGCAGGCAGATCCCTCTCCCCAGATGAGCTCAGAGAGCCCAGCAGCGCTCCAGAACCACACAGTGAACTTAGCAGTGCACCCAGGGGCAGCCAACAGCACCCTGGCCTAGGAAGTGTGGCCAGCAGGACTGGGGCACTGGTGAGGCACCACCTCAAGTGCTGGGTCCAGTTTTGGGTCCCTCACAACAAGACAGATATTGAGGGGCCGGAGGGCGCCCAGAGAAGGGCAACGGAGCTGGGGAGGGGTCTGGAGAGCAAGGGGAAGGGTCTGGAGAAGTTGTGAGGGAGCTGGGGGGGTTCAGCCTGGAGAAAAGGGGGCTGAGGGGAGACCCTATTGCTCCCTACAGCTCCCTGAAAGGAGGGGGTAGCCAGGGGGGGTCGGTCCCTTCTCCCAAGGGACAAGAGGAAACGGCCCCAGGTTGGGCCAGGGGAGGTTTAGGATGGAGATTGGGGGGAAATTCCTTCCTGGAAAGGGCTGTGAAGCCTTGGCAGAGGCTGCCCAGGGCAGTGGTGGAGTCCCCATCCCTGGAGGGGTCTCAAAGCCGGGGTGACACGGGTGCTGAGGGACACGGGTGGGTGGTGGGTTGGTCAGGGCTGGGTCGATGGTGGGACTCCAGGAGCTGGAAGGTCCCTTCTGACCCAGACAATTCCATGGCTGTCATTCTGGTTGATAATACCTGCTGTCATTGATGTCACCAAAAGAGAACACACGTCCCTGCTGTAGGAAATGGCAAATTATCTAACTCATCTGTGATTTTAAGAACACAAAAAGACAGACAGACATCCCACATGAGTATATTATGGGGTGGCAAAAAGGGCTAATAATATTACTGAACACATACAAAATAACACTGTAGTGTTTTTATAAATGAAACTAGTGAGACAAGTGAGAGACCTAATGTATCAATTTCTGATATATTTCTATTTTAAAGAATGTCAGCAGCCTGGAAAGAGGGTAAAAAACACAGAAGTGATGCAAAAACAGTTCACAAGAGCAAGAGATCAGGTAAATACCAAAAGGCAAAGCCCTGCACGTCATCCGGAAGCACCATCCCTGGGGGTGAGGAGGCACCAGGAGCTAAGGGAGCATTTGCAACAGAGGCTCATCAAGGGCCAGCACCCACAGCTGTGACAGACACCACTGTCACAGTACGGACACCAAAAGCAGTGGCACCGAGTGTCTCAAGACACCTAATTGGTTTAAAAGTATAAGTTTCTTTAGCAAGACATTAATGATTTAATCTGTTAGAACAGGCGATTAAATTTTTAACTCTAAAAGGTACCAATCAAGTAGCTGAGAAATTTAATTGTAATTACATTAATGATTAACTCTACTTCTGTAAGAATTTTCTGTTGTTGCCAACTGTCACAAGTGCATAGTCCCCTGCACGTAGCAAACAGATGCTGCTTGTGGCAGCAGGACAGAAACTACGAACTGTTTCAAACATGCAAAGAACTACTTCAGGTGAAAAAAAAAGGAATACCTGCAGTCTGGAAGTAATCTGTACTAGTCCTCATAAGCTTCGTGGGGAACTTAATTACTCTAGGCTAAGCAAATGTATCCCATAAATACATAGCTGAAGTTTAGATCTCAAACGTGGATACACAACTACTGTCTCTAACACATGACTGTACACTCCAGACCAAGAATGGTTACCTTGGCTTTTACACTTAGCAGTAGTTGAGGAGGGCCTGTTACTGTTGACATCTCTGTTATAGCTGAGTATTGCCTTTGTGCTAAACAATGCCCCTCTGCACCACTCAAAAAAATCTCCAAATTCACATACAATTCAGGAAACTGTGAATTAGTCATTCTGCCAGATCCTAAGTTCTGGAAATGTCTGTGCAGGATGGCCCTGCAGGGCCTCTGACTGCTCCCAGTGCAGCAGACTTATACAGAACAGACCTGCCGATGCTCCACAAACTGCTGGCAGAGGACGTGTTCCTCGTACCAACAGCAGCAGCAGGAGCAACCTCACAACACAAAGGTGAAGTAATTCCAGTAACACTGGGGAGAGGAAAAAAAAAAAGCTTAAACTTAACTCTTCCCCAGTCAAATCTTTTCCCAAACACACTTAACATTTTCTTAAAGCTTCCTTCAGCAAGCAAATGCAATGTCTGGTAGCCCTGTCCTAGTTACAATGGTCTCATACTTCTGAGTCCCACAGTTACTGATGATAACCAGATGAAAATACTTATTTGTTGGGGAGACAGATTTTGCCCCAGGAGCAGCATATGGCAGTCCTTTCCTTAATTAACTACAGGACAAAGGAGGGTGCTTCCTCTGCTCCATGAATCAACCCACAAACTCCCACTGACAACAGGGTAGTCATGAGGGAGTGTCTCTAAATTAAAAACAAACAAAAAAAAAATATCCCATGAAACAAAGCAAAACAAAGAAAAAGACCCCCTGGAATTAGTGAATTTGTGTGAGTCTGGGGACACAGGCAGCCCGTGAGAGGAGAGGAAAAGGCTGTTACAGCTCTGACTCCAGGAGGAAGAGAGTTTGCCACAGGGGAAATGTGCCTGTGTGGCAAACTAAGGGGCAAAACCAGAGTCAAAATATGCAGATGAAAGAACAGCCACAGGCAGTGCTAACCCAGGACAGCAACACCACGTACCACAGCAGGGATGTTCTGGGTAAGGAAGCACAGTGGTACAGATCTGTCACTGTAGTCAGTGCCATTTGGCACCAAGCAAAGTTACAGCTGCAAAACTGCTTCAGTATAAACTCTAATCCTACCTAAAATTCAAACGGGAAAGCATTGTCATTTTAAAACATGCATGTATGGAACTACACAATGACACCGCAGGAACTGGCTGTGACTGTTCTGTGATACAAAGCATGGTCACTACCTTAGCTACAAGGAAACCCAAAATCTCTTCTCCCCACACACCCTAAACACTATCACATTCCTTTGGTTTTGATCATCTTTGGAACTATATTTAACCTCACATACTCAGGACTTCAACACTCGCCCCCATGTTAACCTGCAAAGCTCCTAACTTAAAGTCCTAATTAAACAAAGATGAGATGCAAAACAAAATGAGTTATCTGTATTTGCTCACAATTATGAGCACCTGTATTTGTAAATCCAAAAAAGGAATAATGTGAAAGTTAACTCCATCGGGGTTCAAAGGCAGACCCTTAAAGAACAACTGAGCAGCTTTACAATTAGATCTAGTCATGAAACAAAGCCAGTATTTTCTATTAATAGAATGGGAGGGGGAGAAAAGTAGAAAACACAAAAGCATTTAGAAACACCCTGCTGCGTGTCACACCAACAGTCTGTCCAACCCAGTGCTCCATGAGCATCTGACGATGTCTGGAGGGAGCACATGAGCCTGGCCACCCCCTTTGCAGTTGTTCAGCATCCACAGTTTACTACCAGAGGCCTTCCCCGGGGGCTTCCACCCAACAGGCTTCATATTCCCTTTTTACACAATTCCACTGGTGGCCAAAAATAAAAACCAGTAGTCTGAGGAAGACTGAAGTGTGCCCCAGTGAAGGACTTCAGCTTCTTCTATTTAAGGCTAAGTCAACAAAGAAAACAAACAAGCCTCTGAAATGAGAGGATACCTTTGCTTTGTTACAACATTAACAGTCCGCCCAGGAAAGCTGTTAGAACGTTCTTTAGAACGTTCCCGAAAGCACAAAGAACACATAAAAATTAATACTGCTGCGGTCCCTTCATAAATAAACTGGGAATGCAAAAATAACCATCACTCGTTCTGTTTGGCAGGAAAGGGGACTCTCTTTTTCTAACCTCAGGCTCTGGGAGAGAACGGTCTCTGCTAAATACTGTTAACTCCCCCAACCCCCCCAGCATCCGGCCACATCTCTTTATACAGATGAATTTCTGAAACCACTAAACAAGCCCAGATGAAGTACCGCGCATACCCCAGCGCCGTGAAACCCAGTCCTGAGCCCGGAGCGGGCACAGAGTCCGGCCGGGCCCGGCGGCACCGGGGGACCGCACGGCGATGGCGGAGCCCCATCCACTGCACCGCTGGGTCCCTTCCCGACAGGACCATCAGGGGAGGACAGCCGCCTCCCCCCTTACCGGCAGGCCCGGGAGGGGGCCGGCACAGGAGGAAAAGCCGCCCGCGGCGGGCGAAGGAGCCACAANCCCTCGCGAGAACTTCCCCTTCCGCGCGCGCGCCACAGAGCTCTCGCGAGAATCTCGCGGCGGCGGTGGGAAGGGGGAAGGGAGGAATGTCTCGCGAGAAGTGCGGCGAGTCACGTGAGTGGGCGGGGCAATGGCGGTTGCGCGGGGCTGGGCTCGGGCTGTCCGGGGGAGGTCGCCGGGTCTGTTACGGGAGGGACTGCGGCTCCGGAGCGGGACTCGGCAGAATCACCCCCTCCCTTCCCCAGGGGGCGTCCCAGCTCCGAGGGCGCAGCGGCCACCGGGCCCCCGGCTGCCGCGGGGGGGGGCGGGACTAACGGCAAAACCGAGGGAAAAGTAGGAGAAATTTACAGATTGTGAGGGTGTGTCTCACAAATAAAAGCTTGGAAAGTTCAGGCCAATAAAGCCTATCAAAAGCGGTTGAAAGACGACTTAATATTTAATTACCCTTGTGATAAGAACGGTTTGCGTTGCCAAAGTGCTTTTTATCTGTGAGTGAATAAGATAGTTAAGATAAAGATGCGATACCTGAATTGGAACACAAAACGGTGTGCCTTACTTCTAACCCAAATTCCAGTGACAGCAGTTATACCAGTGGAAAACAGTGAGACACTATGGCCTACGCGATGCGATCTTTAACACTCTGCTGCAAGGTGTGCTACGTGCTGTAATAAATGGGCAGGAATTACAGCCCTAATTAGCTGATGGGACTTGACCGTCAGTGTCCCAGGACACCCCATTCCTGCAGGAGGGGACTCCAGGGAGTTGTGTCTAATTGTGAGCGTGAGGGCAGGATTTCTACTCCGGTCCCTGTTTTGTGACGAAGGACGAGTGTCCCACTGGACACCGAGCTGACCCAGCCAGAACATGGCAAGGAAGGTCAACGGCGACCTGGGCTGCACCAGGGGAGACCTGGCCAGCGGCCCGAGGGACTGACCCTTCCTCTGCCCAGTGCTGGTGAGGCCACATCTAGAGTGCTGGACCCAGTGCTGGGCTCCTCAGGATGCAGTGACATGGGCAGACTGGAGCCAGTCCAGTGAAGGGCCACCAAGATGTGGAAGGGACTGGAGCATCTGTCATGAATCACAGAATTGTCAGTGTTGGGAGACCTCTAGAGATCATCTAGTCCATCTAGAGGGCCATCTAGTCATGGAATCACAGAACAGTTTGGGTGGGAAGGGACCTTAAAGCCCCCCCAGTGCCACCCCCTGCCCTGGGGGTGCCCTGCCCTTGCTCCAAGCCCCCTCCAACCTGGCCTTGAACCCCTCCAGAGATGGAGCAGCCACAGCTTCTCTGTTGCAGGAGAGGCCGAGGGAGCTGGGGCTGTTCAGCCGGGAGGAGAGAAGGCTCAGGGGGATCGAGTCCCTGTGTACAAATGCCCGGTGAGAGGGTACGGAAGGTGGAGCCAGGCTCTCCTCAGCGGTGCCCAGTGATGAGGTAACATGCACAAACTGAGAAATTCCATTTAAATGTAGGAAAACACTTTTTTTTCTGCGAGAGTGGTGGAACATGGGAACAGGTTGTGCCCAGAGAGTCGTTGTCTATCGGTACACTCAAACCTGACTGGATGTGGTGCTGGGACAACCTGCTTGAGCCAGGGTGTGGGACTGGATGATCACAGAGGCTGGAAAGGGACCTCTTGAGATCTTGAGTGATCCCAATCCAACCTTAGCTGTTCTGTGAGAGCAGCCTGTCCTGTCCCAGAAACACCCTGCAGGAGCTGGTTCACGAACTCATCGTGGCCGAGTGCAGCACAGCCAGTAGCAGGGAAATCCTCGCCTGTCTGTGGCGAGGTTAAATCAAACCATGAATTTAAGCAGGTGAAAGGAACTAACGAGCTCAACAGAAATTAAGCAGCTGGGGCATGAAGGAATTTCTCAGTTTGCAGAGACAAGTGCAAACTTGTTGAGGAGAGTGATTTTTGAATTAAGCATCTGTACAATGTTTCATAGAAACATATAATTTCCCATGTTGGAAGGGACCTTCCAGCTCCTGGAGTCCCACCATCGACCCAGCCCTGACCAACCCACCACCCACTCGTGTCCCTCAGCACCACGTCTGCCCAGCTTTGAGATCCCTCCAGGGATGGTGACTCCACCACTGCCCTGGGCAGCCTCTGCCAAGGCTTCACAGCCCTTTCCAGGAAGGAATTTCCCCCCAATCCGCATCCTAAACCTCCCCTGGCCCAACCTGGGGCCGTTTCCTCTTGTCCCTTGGGAGAAGGGACCGACCCCCCCTGGCTACCCCCTCCTTTCAGGGAGCTGTAGGGAGTGATGGGGTCTCCCCTCAACCCCTTCTCTCCAGGCTGAACCCCCCCCAGCTGCTCCTGACAAGACTTGTGCGCCACTGAATTCCCTCTCTACACAATTACCCTGACTTCGGGGATAAATCTGTTGAATTTCTACTACTAGTAGAAGCTACTTCACACCTGCTGAGTTTTTAACTATGAGAGTCCCTAAGAAATGAGGGAGGGGTTTGCTAAGACAAGCTGCTTTCAGCGGCTTTATTGTCAGTTTGTCAGGACGGCAGAGCAGAGCACAGCCAGGAAACACAGCACGATGGGCAGCTCAGCTCAGCTCAGCTCAGCTCAGCTCAGCATGGCACAGCAGTGTGGGGGTCTTGGCACGGCACGGCCGGAGCAGCATGGCAAAGCGTGGGCAGCGCAAGGCAGAGCCATGGGGAGCAGCCGGCCAAGCATGGTACAGGCACAGCGTGAGCAGCGCGGCACGGCTTCTGCAACACAAATAAATCCTATTTGCACGTTTCACCTACTGAGCCCGACACACACAGCAGCTACAGCGACTGCCCCTTCCTCCAGGCTAACGAAGTCCCAGACATAACAGGAGAAACAGGGGAGGAAGAGGCACCAGGGGTTCTCCCCCTTAAGATACCATGAGATTTTTGGAAGGCCATAAGACAAAAAGTGGGGAAGAACGAGGGTTCTGTTCAGCACCAGTGAGGTTTCTGCTGATCCACGGGTCTGGATCCAGCTGGTAGGTTTGGATTTCTAGGATGTCTTCTCAAGTACAGCTCACAAAGTCCTCTCTTCAGCTTACACCAAGATGTGCAGTTCCAATTACAGGGCATCGCAGCAGTTCATCTGTGCTGGGGAAACCTTAATGAAACAGGAAAAACTGGGTGTAAAGAATGGGATGTGGCAGATCGTAAACCGCTGGAGTTCTCCGAGCCTGCTCCTCTCCTCTCAGGTGTCACCAGCGGCAAAGAGGGAATAAACAGCTTTGGGACCAGCACTGAAAAAAGCTTATCACTTCAAGAGGGAAATTTATCGTTTTGGGAAATTCTTGCAGCAGTTTTGCATCTTCACAAACACCATCGGGAAGGGGTTGCAGGGGGGGGCTCCCCCACGCCTCACACCTCCCTTTTGGGGGGCTGTTTCGGGAGCGGGGACCAGAACATGTGCTCCCATTTGGCCCCAGCTTCTCGTGATGCACACGTAATGTCTTGTGTTTGCTGATTCCTCCTCCGCTCGCTGTTGCCTTTTCCCACCTCAGCTCGGGCACACGCCTCCTGCGGACGGCAAAGGCTCGGGCCTGATGGAGGAAGGTCGGTCAGGAGCCCCCCCGCTTTCTTCCAGTCTGGTCCAGGCTCCCCGTCCCCTGTGGCACAAGGGACTGCTCCGTCCCAGACCGCAGCGAGGTGACTCACAAGGGAGGAGACCGGTACTTGTGGAAGGTGTTTTCCAGGAAGTTAGCCAGCTTTTCACAGTCGTCCTGAAATAAAATAAACACAGGCATAAAGAGATTGATTTGGTGGGGCCACCTTGGACATCTCCTTCCTTACACGATTCCATCCCAAGCCACTGACTTCACACCTGAGTTCGGATATGGGAACTCACCAGCACCTCTGGAACTACTAATAATTAGCATATTTACTGAATAACGCCAACCAACCAAGAGTGGAGCCTTTTTGTGTCAGGTGCAATATGAAGGCAAAGGAGCATAAAGTTCTTTGGAGTTTCCAGCTGGAAGGAACTACAGCTCCAGCTCCTCTGGGTTAGTTTAATTTCAACTTAGCTTTAAGTCCAGTGCTCAGTTAATTATTTTCTCTGGCCATCTGTTTTATAATACCTTCACTGCTAATAAAAATAAAAATTAAAGTAACTTTTTGTTGGTCTGGCAACTATTTTGTACAGAAGTCTCTTTTCTGGCACATTCAGGAAGAGGTGGTTTCTAACATAACTGGAATATTTTTTCCTTAAGAAAGAAATGACTGAAATACAAAACGATGCATAAAGGATGCAAAACACCTTGTGTCACAGAGGGGTTTTGGAATTGCCAGGAACAAACTCAAAATTCCCACTCCAGTAAAAAATGCAGCATCAGTCGATCAGTCGGTTTGTGTTGGTTTGACANAAAACTTGGCATTGTGAAGACAGGACTTGTGTGGCCGTAGGTGGTATCTTTTGTTATGCCAAGCACTGGTCAGAGGAGGAGAGGAGCGTTTGGATACACGGGTCCTTCAGACTGGGAAGAAGCAGCAGTTTCCAAGCTCAACACAGGCTCGGGCCACTTGCTCGGTTTAACACGGTATTAACGGTATTAACACGGTATTTCCACCCTCTGGGGGAAAAAGCAGCTGGTACCTGTGGAGCAGGAGAGGTGTTAGAGAGGGGAGGCGTGTTGAAAGGAGGTTATTTCCTAGGAGAAATGAAGAGGAAGGTAATTTGCAGCCGGTGGACCAGGGGCCGTGTGAGGCAGACTCCGCAGTACAAAGTGGCCGCAAACACCGTGTATTTCCCAGCACAGGAGAAAGTGCCCCGAGCACAAGGGCCAGGCTGCAGAGTCACCACACTCAGGAGAGGAAAGGAAGAAAGTGGAAATGCACCTTTTTCCCCAGGTGTAGTCATGTAAGCTTTTCACTCAGTGAGCCTGAGCCCCTCCTTGGCTAATGTTGGCATCCAGAATGAGGAATTCTCCACCACTCTGCCTACTGCCCCAGAACTCCTAACTTATACAAAATAAAAATACATTTTTTAATTCCCCTGAGGCTGCCCTTCCTTGAGGCTGTGCTGCTGAGGGGCCTGGACACCCGGGCTGCTTGGGATTCTCTCTCAGGACTGTGCAAACCCCCAAGGGAGAGCCTGGAAGCGGGATGTTGGTGTGGGACACCTCTCCTGGCAGGCAGAAATCTGCCAAGGGAAGTAAAAGCTGGTCTCCCGGCTGTGGGGGCCATTCCTCCGGGAGACGGGAGGTGGCCTTGGCTTCCTTCCCTCACACTCCTGTGGTGCTCCCGTGCAGAAGGTTGCTGTCGTTAGCCTGCCATCACAGCACAACTGTCCCCTCAAAACAGCAACCTGGAGTTAGGCATCAGCAAAGCATGGAATAAAAACACCCAGCACACTTGGCTGAGCCAGGGAGGAGGCAGAAGACTTACCTCGTGGATGAAGCCATAATGCACCAGCTCTGTAGCCAAATCCTTGGAGTTATCAGCTGCAGGGACAAGGAAGGGGGAGAACATGGAAGTTCACACATCTCTCAGTTCCTCCTCCCTTGGTGCCCCTGTCCCCCCCTGCAGCACACCCACATTCCACTTCACTACGCTCCAGGGGCATGTGCTGTAAGCTTTTGGTGGGCTAAGTAATCATCGCTAAATAATCACTAATTGCTAAGCAATGCTGGGGCAAACAGGGCAGAGGTGGGCGGTGAGTGGGAGCCGAGGAAGGTTCTGGGCAGGAATGAGCTCCAGCCCCAAACTGCAGCAAGAATAATGGTCTGGGTGATGTGTCACTCAGAGATCTTTGCTTGTTTTGAAAAAACAAGCGTGAAAAGCAGGTGGGATGTGACCTGTAGGCAGAACACAAGGGGCTGGTGAAGCAGCAACTCCTAAGTGTTAATTTTCAAGCTTTATGCTTTAGTTCTGGGTGTAAGGCAGCCAAGGGACTCCAGCTGTGTGGCCTCCAGAAGGCTTCTGCATGTTTTAAGAAGGAGCCTGCAGTGCTGGACCTACTCCCAGGAGAAGCACCTGCCCTGGAGCCACGAGGCTCCCTCAGAGGAGAGTCCACCTTCCCCTTGGAAAGGTATTATGGAGCATGTACCAGTGCTGGAAATGAGGGGAGAATTCACTAATGTTACCCCAAAAACTGCAGGCCACATGTCCCAGGGTGAAATGCAGGGTCTTGATGCCACTTGCTGGACACTTGAGAGTGTGACCACGTGCCAGTGGCTGTAAGCTCAGGGTCTGAGCAAACAAGAACTGGTACCATGCAGATATTTGGGTTTACCCTGCTCTCCCAGTATGGGAAGGAAAGAAAATCTGTCTGTAAACACAACCCCTGTCTAACACAGGCAACACTTCTGCATTCGCACACAAAAATCTGCTCGCAAGGAAACCTACTGGGCAGCAGGTCGTAGCTCAGCTGTCGATGCAGTTTGTCCTCCAGAATGAGCAGGAGAGTGAGCTGCAGAGAGAAGAGAGCGCTCTTTACAAACCCTGGTCTCTCTGCAAGGGGGAAAGGTGCCAGCTCTTCCATCGGCACGGGGAACTGCTGGCAGCAGAGAGGGGGAAGGATGCTGTAACTGCCCAGATGCTGGATGTCTCTGGCAGGGTGGTTTGGGTGTCTCGGAGGAACATTCTCTCAGCAGCTGCAACTGGCCCACAACTGTTAAACTACAGAGAAGTAGAGCTGAAAGATGCCCCAGGACGTCAAGACCTCCCTGTCCTGCAGCCAGAGGGGGCTGGTGGCTTTGTTCTTCTGTGGGCTTCTTTTATTACAACAGGACAAAAGTAAAGTCCTCTGAGTGCTGCAGCCAAGTAGCCGAGACCAAACTGAGTCCCAGCCAGGCGCCAGGGAGGGGTACAGGGTCCTGCCCCAGTGCCTTGTGTGGAACAGGAGCTGCATACTTACATGCCACTGGGTCTTGTCTTCGTTCAGCTCCATGTTACACTGCATTTGCACCACCTACAAGAGGCCAAAATCAGCATCAGCTTGGACACGGTCCCTCTGGCTCCCTCAGGCCTCCTTTACTGCTACTCTCCAAGCACAACTTGAATTCCTACTTAAGCCCCTTAATTGCAACAGCCACCCTGACCTTCTCCTTCTTCCCACGTTTCTAGGAATTGAGCAGCTGAGGGTAATTTAGTCCTGTGTCCAGCTACGTTCTGTGGCCATCCTTAGCTGATGGAAAGGTGGGTGAGGGAGCCCTGCAAAACATGCACTTCTGGGGAAACTTCACAACCAGGGTGAATGTTTCAAGTTCCCATGAAAATGGCTCACACCAGAAGTCGTGTTGTCTGGGCAAAGGACAGCCAGAGAGAGCACGCCATTTCCCTGGAAACCCAGGGCTGAATCACCATCCCTGTTCCATGCAGAGTTTAGCAGGGATTTGTTTATATTCCTCATGCTCAGAGGTGATGAGTTACACACTTGTTCCTTCCTCTGACCCAGCACCTCTCCGTCACAGCTCCTCCTCTGGACAAACTTCCCTCGGCATTTAGCTCTCTCAGTCAGGAAACTGGCTGTCCCCTTGTCATCTCCAGGCCATCCATGTCTCCAAGAAGAGCTGACCAGTGTAACTGTATCACAGAATGGTTTGGTTGGGAAGGGACCTTAAAGCCCCCCCCATTGCCACCCCCTGTCCTGGGCAGGGCCACCTCCCACCAGCCCAGGTGGCTCCAAGCCCCCTCCAACCTGGCCTTGAACCCCTCCAGGGATGGGGCAGCCACAGCTTCTCTGGGCAACCTGGGCCAGGCTCTCACCACCCTCACCCCAAACAAGTTCCTCCCCACAGCTCACCTCAATCTCCCCTTTTTCACCTTAAAACCCTTCCCCCTCCTCCTAGGGCTCCCCTCCCACCAAATCTGTAGAAACTCAGTGCCTCCGAGATCACCAGTCCTTTGTCAAACGGGGTAAAAAACTAGTTGTTTGAGCGTGTTGGTCAGACAGAACTTGCCTGGGGGCACTTGGTGGAAAAGCAGCATATAACAAATGGGGGGGCAACATAACTGCCTAGGTTTGCATTTCCATTTCCATTGATCAGCACAGCACTCTCACTAAAAATAAGCACTGAGCACTATGAATAAAGCATAAGTTGAGTGCACTGAAAGCTGATTCTCAGGCAGATATGAAGAAACCACTGGGGATGTGCCTTTGGAAGGAAGGCATTTCACGGCATCTTGCAGGAATAAGAATTAGGTTTAGTCTTACGTGGTATTTTTAACATTAATTCAATACAAGCACGAAATTGCATTTGAACATCCACAGTAACAGAGACACTGCCGTAGGTGATCAGTGATGAATGATTAGATGTGTCATCATGGGGAAATACCCTGTATGAAATGGGATTTTAAGACAGAGAGGTGGAGACAGCCCCATGGGATCCTCTGACTGCTCTTGAGGACAGACAGTGCCAGGCAGAGCGGGGCCCCAGCTCAGCTGCCATCACAACATGTCACTGACGTGTCACCATCAAACCATGAGGAGATTCCAAACCCACACCCTGCAGCGAGGCAGAGAACGGGCTGTGCCATGGAGCTGCCTGCAGGTGTGGGAGGAGGGAAGGCAGAGCCAGAGAATCGGGGCAATGGAGTGGCTCCAGAAGGTCTCAGGTGAAATCACAGAATCATAGGATTTCCCATGTTGGAAGGGACCTTCCAGCTCCTGGAGTCCCACCATCGACCCAGCCCTGACCAACCCACCACCCACCCGTGTCCCTCAGCACCCGTGTCACCCAGGCTCTGAGGTCCCTCCAGGGATGGGGACTCCACCACTGCCCTGGGCAGCCTCTGCCAAGGCTTCACAGCCCTTTCCAGGAAGCAATTTCCCCCAATCTCCATCCTAAACCTCCCCTGGCCCAACCTGGGGCCGTTTCCTCTTGTCCCTTGGGAGAAGGGACCGACCCCCCCTGGCTACCCCCTCCTTTCAGGGAGCTGTAGGGAGCGATGGGGTCTCCCCTCAGCCCCCTTTTCTCCAGGCTGAACCCCCCCAGCTCCCTCACAAGTTCTCCTTGGTCTCCAGACCCCTCCCCAGTTCCATTGCCCTTCTCTGGACACGCTCCAGCCCGTTAATGTCTGTCTTGTTGTGAGGGACCCAAAACTGGACCCAGCACTGGAGGTGGGGCCTCACCAGTGCCCAGTACAGGGGGAAATGGACGTCACTACCTCTAGCCAAGAAGACCAGCACAGCCCTGGGGCAGCCAACACAAGGAGGACAGCTCTCCCCTGGGCTGGAGCTCAGTACACGGCTACAGAGAGAGGTGTTCCTGCTGTAGGGTGTCAGGAATGGGGACTGTCCACCTACTCCCAGTGGGGAATCTGTCCCCACCTGGATCTGGCCTTACCTTCCTGGTCTCCACATCAAAAGGCTCTGGGGTGGGAGTCTTGGCTTTCTGAGGGTCCTCCTGGGGCTGGGAGAGCGCACGTGGGAGGGCATGGGGTCTGGAAACGGCGAAGTTCATCAGGGGATAAATCCCATTCCTGGTGCAAACACAGAGGGAGGACAATCAGCTGAGCCCTGTCCTCTTAGTGCCCCAGCAAAGCTCCTGTGGAGGGCCAGTAGCTGAGGGCAGAGATGCTGGGCACCAGAGCTGGGTGGACACATCACAGCTCAGCCAGCACTGCCTTCCACACACCTGACATCTTCCAAGAATTTGTCAAGTTCAAGGAAGGAGACCTCCGAGTACCTGGGAGAGAAAGGGGACAGGAAGATTACGGGGAAAGGCAGGAGAGAAGTGCAGAACGAAGGACTACTGTGCTGTGGGGGACCCGGACCACCAGCCTGGGTACAAGTCCTGGCCTCACAGCTACAAAATCTCCCCTGCTATTCCTCACCTCCACTGTGCTCCAGGCCGACCCTCTCTCCGAATCTCTGCCATCACCATGTTCAGGTCTAGTTCCTTTATCTTCTCCTCCACCACGTTCTCCGGCATCAGATCTAGGGCAGGAAGGGGCTGTCAGCTGGGAGGTCCTGGAACATGGACTCCGCAGGCCCCAGGGAAGGTCTCCAACTCGCTGCCTTCCTCCCCCGTCTCTGCTGGGGCAGCAGCACAAGCTCAAGCGGGGCAGGGGGTCTCAGGGTTACTCACACTGGTTGTTGATAAAGCAGTGTGCGGCCAGCAGCTTGAGGGAATGGACCTCAAAGAGCACCCGGTGGAAGAGCAGGCTGTTGGCTGTGGGCCGCTTGTCCGGGTTGAGGGTCAAGCACGACAGAATGAATTCCTGAGGGTGAATGAAAGGGAAAAAACTGGAGGCGAAGCAGGACATTCCCCTGCATCACACTTACCAGCACCAGGGCACAGAGCACCCACGCTCTAGGTGCTGCTTGGCACCCACCAACCGCCTGGCCATGGCACCGCTGCTCCCACTTGGCTCCCACCCAGGGAGGGGGCGGCAATGGAAGCCCAGGGAAGGGCTGTGAGGAGAACAGGCAGGGGGTTATTGAGCCAGGAGCAGCTCTGGGAGCAGTGTCCCACCAGGAGAGACAGTGGGAGAACAGAGAAAGGGCAGCCCAAGGGATTCCTGACAGCAGCAGGGTCAAGGGAGTACATCTGCCCAGTTCTGCTCGTTGATGGCAGAAAAAGGAGATCCTCTGCCTCTCCTGTGGGCTCCAGGCTTGGTGCCTGTCCCCTTGAACTGCTCCCTGCAGCTTCTGTACAGATGTCTGGCTGGCCCTGACAGAAGAAGATCCCTTCCAGCCCAGACACTTCTATAATTCTATGTCCTTCAGCCCAGCAGATTTGGCTGGTCTTCCATTTCCAGCAGGTCATTGCCTCTGTTCCCCCTTCCCAGGTCCGGGCTGACCTGGAGCCCGCAGGAATGCCAGGCTGGCTCTGATGTTCCAGGTGTGAGCGGAGGGGAAGAACACTCGTGGGCAGATTTACACCGTGGGAGGGATTCCTGACTGGGCTGTGGGTCAGGATACAGCCCGGTGGCTCCATCCCCAAGGCTCAGCCAGTTGCACTCACCCGCATGTTGGGATCATCCAGGGAATGCCGTGCCCGCATGATGGCCTCCTCTGACACTCGTGTGTCCCCGTTGGTCTGGATCTCCAGCACGGCCATCTAGGGAAGGAGTGTAGCCATGTCTGCAGGCAGCCAAGCCTCAGGTCAGTCCTCAGGGCTTCCCAAAGGGACATCCCCTGGCAGGGTGGCAGCCGTGGAGCTCCTCACTGGGACACACCAGGTCTCTTGGGCTCCCCAGTGCCCCCTGGCCACTGTGTCCTTGTCCTTGGGGCCCATTTGTTGGCCACCACAGAGCTCCAGGCTGCTTCTCAGGCACCCACAGACCAGGGCACAAGGCAAACAACACCCACAGCCCCACAGTCTGCCCGGAAAAGTTGTGCTCGGCACAGCAGGGTCTGTTCCTGCCCTTTGTGCCCTCCCTTCCACAGGGCTGTTATAGCCTGAGGAAGAAGAGGAAGCACCAGCCTAGCAAAGAGGAGAACTAAGCCTGTTACTGCACCCAGAGCAGGGTGGACTATGGCAGCAGAAAATGTTCTGCTGAACCCAGTAGTGATGTCTCCATTGCCCTCTACAACTCCCTGAAAGGAGGATGTAGGTCTCTTCTCCCAAGGAACAAGCCATGGGACAAGAGGAAACGGCTCCAGGTTGGGCCAGGGGAGGTGTAGGATGGAGATTGGGGGAAATTCCTTCCTGGAAAGGGCTGTGAAGCCTTGGCAGAGGCTGCCCAGGGCAGTGGTGGAGTCCCCATCCCTGGAGGGGTCTCAAAGCCGGGGTGACACGGGTGCTGAGGGACACGGGTGGGTGGTGGGTTGGTCAGGGCTGGGTCGATGGTGGGACTCCAGGAGCTGAAAGGTCCCTTCCGACCCCGACCATTGTATGACTCTGGTCTATCACCACAAGGGATCCCCAGCTCGCAGCTTGGTTTGAAAAAGGGCAAAGAGACTCCCCAGGAAGCTCCCCAGGCCACCGCCATCCCCATCTGTCTCAGCAAGAAGAATCCTGCCCTGTAACCTGGGGCTGCTGCAGGTTCCCAGCGATCCTGGCTCCCTACCTCCAGTGCACACATCCCAAAGGAGAAGATGTCCACAGCAGTCCCATCAGCCTTTTCTGCAGAACCAAACCAGAGCCACATGAGGACAGAGGAATGTGCCACCACCAGCTCACTCTGGGAACAGCCCCCCGCACTCTGCCTCGTCCTTACAGACCCCTCTGCCTGCACACCTCTGCCCTTACAAACCTTCCCTGTTTATTCCCTTCAAATTCCTGACAAAACATTCAGGAGGGGGATCATATAATGATTTTTCATGTAGCACAAAGATTCTTTACTCTGTGTTCCCTAATCATTGTAAGATTTTATGTGCTTTTGAGTGTTCCCGAGCCAGAAGCTGACCTTTTCAGAGCCACTCGTGGTCGTGCTGGGATCTTGCTCCCGACCCGTAACTGCTCACGCCCAGCCCGTTCCCGTGGGGACACAGCTGCTTTTCCCACCCATCAACACTGAATTCTACCTCCAATGCTATCGCCCAGCCATTTGTTACCACAAGATTTCCTGTGACTCACGGCCAACAGCTTTTCTTAAGGGTAATTCCCTATTGCCACAAACGCCCTGCACCCACACCTCGCACAGGACCCCCCCTCCACGTCCCCCCCAGCACCCAGACCCTGCACTCACGGCCGTACTCCGGGGGGAAGAAATGCAGGTTGCGAAGCTCTTCCCTCTCAATCCTGATGGGGCTCCGCAGGTCGTCTGGGAGGGCTGTGCCAGGGAAGGAGAAAAGTTCTGTGTTACGGCACTTCTGGGAGCTCTTTCCCTGGGGCTGGAGCACAGAGGGGTGCCCCGAGGCAGCCGGAATTCCACTTGCCCCCTCAAGAGACCCCTCTGCTCCCACAATGGGAGTAGCAATGCCCTGAGGGACAGAGGTCCCCTCTGCCCTCGCTGACGAGAGGTGCCCAGGGCCCACAGGGGATGAAGGGTGACCCAGGGAGGGGACTGACATACTGGGAGAGGTGGCAGGGGGACACTCACCATTGGCAAACACCCTGTGCCAGACTGGCCGTCAGCACCGATCCGGAAACGGGCGAGTAAGACACGGAGCAAAGGACACAAACAGAAGAGCACGTCACTCCAAGCCTGGCAGGCGTGATCCCCTGAGGACCCTGCAGCCTCTTCTGCCCAGAGCCCTCTTGGCCCACCCCCCCAACCCCTGCCCCCCATCCCTCAGCCACCAGCTTCTTACCTGAACCAATCTTTATGAGGCCATTGTGCTGGATGAAGATGGTGTCGCTGGTGAGGTTGCCGTGGATGATGGGAGGCTCACAGGAGTGCAGGAAGCTGGAAAAACACAAAGCTGCCCTCAGCACCTCACCGGGGAGAAGAGGGACGGCCGATGGTGCAAGCGATGGTGAACTTACCTGAGAGCAGAGAGGATCTGAGTGCACCAGCGCTTCCAGGCCTAGAGCAGAGACCAGAGCTCTCCATCAGACGAGACACCCAGCAGATGGATCAGGTCACCCCTACCTATTGCCCAGTGACTGGGAACGTCAGCCCTCCATTAGCCCTGCTGAGACTGCTGTCCCAGCCACAACAGTCTCCTTGCCAAACCCTGCTCAAAGAAAATACCATCAAAGCTGAGAACTCATCCTTACTGGCCGCAGAGCTCTCCTGCAGCCCAAAACCCCAGTGGGAGCATGGACAGGCTCATCACAGCAGGGATAAGGATGGCTGTGGCTGTGGGGGACACGCTCATGACTTTGAGAAACAGCGCCCAATGGCCCTGGTGTGATATGGAGCTCAGACTTCACGGAAGGGCTTGCAAGGCCAAGCACAGGGGCCCCAGAAGGGTCACCCAGCTGAGACCTGCCTGCATAGCCATGAGACAGACCCACACTGAGCGGGTTTGCAGGTGATACTGGCCCCTTCAGCTCAGGTAGTGAGCTAGCCACGAGGCCACCATCCCTTGTTGAGGGTGGTGGAGACACAGGCCTCCTGAAGCAGGATGCAGCCCCAGGAGCCATTGGCATCATTCCACTGAACCTTGCTGCAGCAGCTTCCACCAGGTCCTCACCCTGGGGGTCAGATCCCGACAGCAGGATCTGTGTCTGGAATGTTCTGCTCCTGCTCCTGCCCTCACCAAGATGCCACCTCCCTACATTGGAAAGTCCCTGGGTAGCTCAGGGAGCAACCATACATCCTTGCTGTGCCTTCTAAGAGAGCAGAGACCCGTGCTGTGCCAGCACTTGTCCCACGTGGGGCATTCACTGCTGCTCCCAGGGAACCTACCCTGGCATTCATGGCCTTGTGGTTTTTCTTGGTTTTCTTCAGGAACTGCTTCAGGCTCCCCGAGGACACGTACTCTGTGATGAAGATGACCTGGAAGGGAAGAGAGGCGTCACCTTCTCAGCCTCCTTGCCCTGGCCAGCACCTCCCTGCCAGCGCTGGCCCCACACAAGGCTGAGAGCGGGCTGCTGGCCACAGCCTCCTGGGGTAGGAAAGGGACTCCCAGGGACCAGTGTGAGAAGCAGAACTGGGGTCCCCTGGCATCCCCCCCCACCCCAGCCTGGGGATCTCCTGGAGTCCTCCCTACCCGCGCCTTTGAGTCTTTCACATCCAGCCAGTACTTGTGAAGCTTGACGATGTTGGGGTGATCCACGAGCACCAGCTGCTCAAACATGGTCTTGATCTTCTCCTGTGGGCAGAGAGAGGAGGGGTCCTGGGATGCAGCAGGACACCACCAAGAGCAAGGGCACCTGGGGCTGGGGGAGCAGGCTGAACCCCCAGTCATGGAGAAAGCTGATTTTGGGGTAGAAAGGACACACAGAGTTGTCTTTGAGAGAGAAGCTGAGGGCAAGCAGGATGGCAGGAGCAGGTCATGATTAGCACTGGAGATTTGAGGTTTGCCCACGAGCAGTGGGGACCAGAGCTGCAGACCAGAAGGGTGCAGTGGGTGGTCTCAGGGGAGGTGGGCATGGTCCTGCTGTGGAGGAACAACTCACCTCATGTGCTTTGAAGGCCTTCTTGTCAGTGAAGAGCAGCTCATTCCACACCACCTCCACACCTTCCTCTGTGTCCATGGCGAGGAAGGTGCTCTGGATGCCCGGCATGTTCCCTTGATTCACCTGTGAGGCACAGGAAGGCATGAGACAGCCTGGTCACATCTCTGCCCAAGGCTCCCGGCCTTGTGGGGACACTCTCCAGCCATCAGGAGACCCTGGCCAGGATGTGGCAAGTGGAGCAAACCCGCTTCCCACTGCCTGTCCTGCCCTCAGGACCTGCCTGCTTGGGCATGGCAGTCCCATTTCTGCAGGAGGTGAGGGCACTGGAGAGAGCCAGAGTCATTCCCCTGTCAGCCCCCCCTCGACTCTTCCAGCCCAGCCAGAAGCTGGCAGTGACAGTCACCCCCCCAGTCCCACTCCTGACCCCCACACGAACCCCACTTTCCAGCAGCCCACACCCACGGCCGATGGCTGCACGCTGGACAGAGAGAATCAGAAGGTCGAGTCAAACCAAAGCCATAACATCATCTCTTTTCACATTCTGAGGAGACTGGGAGCAACCCCCCATACCCTGGGGTCTGTCTGGTGATTCCCCCTCCCCACAGGTCACAGAGCCAGGTCCCACAGAGAGCAGTCCCACAGACATCACTTCCACAGGCCATGTCCTGCAGGGACCCAGCTGTGACAGCCCTGTTCCTGTGCCAGGTCTCTGCTGACCCCTGCAGGAACCCAGCTGTGACAGCCCCGTTCCTGTGCCAGGTCTCTGCTGACCCTGTCACCGGTCCCCAGCCCAGCCAGGGCCACCTGGTGCTGGCTAAAACCTGCTCAGAAGGTTCTGATGGGGGGTCGGCAACACAGAGACACCCCGGGCCCAGGTCATGGCACCTACGACACTCCAAGCTCTGGGCACCCACTGCCCTCACAACAGCATCGCCACACGAGCCCCTGTCCTGTCCCAGCCCTCCTCCGGCGGGACCAGGATGGGGACAGGGCTGTCGTCCCTCCCAGCCTCATCCGTCCCTCCCAACCTCATCGTCCCTCCCAACCTCATCCGTGGCTCCCATCTGCCACGTGGCAGGTGAAAAGGGGGTTGTTTTGCTTCCTGGGGCCAGAACGTGGCATCCCATCAGAGGGGCTGGGCTCAGGGCAGCTGTGGGCAAGCAGCACCCCTGGCTCATTAGCCAGGGAGGGACAGGCAGCTGGTGCCCCAGTTCCTGCTGCGGACACACAAAGCACCTCATTACTCCTCTTCGCTCATGGGCTCCATGATCTCCACACAAAGCCCAGCATGGCCAGCCCGCCTCGCTGACCACGGCCTTCCCAGTGAGTCCCAGCAGCCTCCCAGTGCTCCCACTACAAACATCCAGCCCAGGATCGCACAGCAAGGGCTCTGCTGGAGGAGCCGCTGCCCTCACCAAGTTCCTCACGGCAGGACCATCCCACAAGCCACCGTGGACCCTGAGCTGTGGTCCTCCTGGAGGTGGAAAGCAAGGGTGGAATGGGGCAGGAGGGTCTGCCTGGCCAAGGGGAGTGGGCAACCTCAGCAGGCACTCTGGTAGCTGGCCACAGGATGAGGTGGGTCGCAGTGGAGACTGTGCTGGGAGGGAGGGTGACCAGGGGCAAGTGCCAGGGCACCACCAAGGTCCACTGGCCACAGAGTGCTCTGTGAAGCTGCTCTTCTGCCTCTCCCAAAAAAGCTGCTGGAAATCAGCTCATAGTCTGGAGAAAAATCCTGTTCTGAAACCAGTGAGTGGCCACAAGGCTGGGGACAAGGAGTCAAATGGAGAACATGGTCCTCAACAGCCTGCTGGTTACCACAAGGACACGGAGGAGCAGCAGAGCTCTGCACGGAGGTTACTGGTGCCTGGCTCAAAGGCACAGCCGGGGCTGAAAACCTCAGGTGCCACCTGCCCTTCTGCCTCCTCATGGGGCCACACTGTTCCTGTGTGCAGATGGTGAACCTACAGTGGGACCCACAGCCAAACCCGGGGTCAGCCCCCCGCAACATCTTCCCAGCCTGGAACATCCCGCTCTCAGAGCCCGAGGCGGTACCAGACAGTGGAGCTGTCAGTATTTGGGAGGCTCTGGTACGTGGTGAGGAGCAGCAGGCAGGCTCTGGGGAGGAAATGTTCCCTGTAGACGCAGATGTGCTCAGTCTTGTGCTGAATGACAATAAAGCTGACACCGAACAGCTGCCTGCCGAGACTGCGTAAATAAAAGTTGTATTGTAATCCCAGAGGTGACTGCGGACAAAAGGAACTGGCCCCTGGGTCACCTTGATTCTCTCATGCCACGTCTTTCAGGGGTTCCCAGCAGCTCCCCATGCTGCTAAAGGTGGCCACCACAAGGAACAGGCAGAACTCCAGGACTGGACTGGGCAAACCACCCACTCAGGCTCTTCCAGAAAGCCCTTGGCAGGAGCAGAGTCCAGCCTGGAGAGATCACTGGGGACCAGTATGTGAAGATCAGATTGCTTCTTACAATAAACAGCTCCCTTTCGAGCTTTGCACGTCAACAAGGACTGAAACAGCCCACAGAAAAAGGCTCGGGGATGTGGTTCTGGGGGCTCAGGAGAGCTGCTGTTGAAGAGGGAAGGAGGGGGGGGTGCAGAGCAATGGCATTTGGACCCAATTGGAGAAGAAAACAAGGCCAAGGTGGGTTGTTACCTTTCTCAGTCACTCTAGGAGACTGGGGAAATGGCATGGTCGTGGCTCCTGCAGGAGAGGGCACCCTGCCGGTCCTCCGCCTGTCCCCAGACACCTGCACTCGTGTCCTCAGGACCAGCAGGTGCTGGTTTGTGACAGGACAAGTGAAAAGAGGAAACAGCCTCAAGTTGTGCCAGGGGAAGGACAGGGGCAGCAAAAGCAGTGGCAGCAGAGCTGGCCTGAGGAGCAGACACCAGAGAAGGTCCCACAGGAGCAGTGGGATGCTGGTATTGGGCACCCAAGACACTCATACCTGGTCCCACTGTGTAGGAATGAGTCTCTGGATGTGGAGCCAGTGCATCCCACTGCTCAGATCTCCCAACCCTCCTCCAGCCCATTTCAAGCACCAGACCTGCCACCAACAGCCCTTTGTCCCCAGGGGGGAGGCTGGGGATGACAGCAGCCCCGAGCAATCACAGAGCCCAAGCCCAGCTGTGCCGCTGGCTCAGTTTCTGATGCCAAAGGCTGTGACAAAAGACTTAGCTGGGTGACATCCACCCAGATTGCTACCTTCAGCCCACGGCAAAAACAACTGGCCAAGCCCACCGTGGCCCAGCAGGACTGAGCCCCCTGGGACACAGCAGGAGCTGGAGGAGGCATCTGTGGTGCCAGATAAACCTGTTCTCTCCCTGCATGATCCTCTTACACAACGCGCAGGTGAGGGCAGCACACGAGACAGAAAGTATTTTGATTCCAGTGAAGCATTTGATCCCTACCTCTCACAAAAACACATTCTTGGTGCTCATTCCCAGAGCAGGGCAGATTCAGGGCTCACACGCTACCGGGCTGGAGGGACCCGGCCGAGCAGGGACGGTGGCCTGAGGCTTTATGGTGCTGGGAGGCAGCGTCAGGGGTCAGGGTGAGCTCTGCTGTGGTTTGTCATCGGTGCCACCACAGCAGAGGAGAATGGCACTCGTCTGGACCCTGCCAGAAGAGTTGCGAGCCTCCGAGGAGAGAAGGAGCTGAGTTATAGGCAGAGAGAAGTACCAGGAAAAATCAACCAGGAGAAATTCCCAAGTGCCCGGTGGCGCTGGTGGCAGGGGAGACCCGGGGAGGGGAACGCTCGTGGCCACCACAGAGGAACATGCAGAGCTCTCTTATCCCACCATCCCTCTGCCATGAGCTCCCCCCATCCATCCCCAGGACATCCCCTGCCTGTCAGCAATGGCTGGGAGGTTGTTGTTGGATACCCCTGGAGACAGAGAGGGAGCGGGACCTGGCACAGGCCTCTCCAGAGACACAGCCACCGGCCAGTCTGCCCCCTGTGCACGTGGGAGGGAGGGCTGGAATCTCTCCTTTCTCTCCATTCCCGAGGCTGCCCTTCTGTTTTGCCCAGCAGCTGCCAGAGCAAACACTGTGATCCCTGTTCTCCTTCCACTGCCGAGAAAGAGGGACACAAGAGTATTTTTCCACTGGCCAGATAAGACCCAGGAGAGATCCTGCACGCTGAAGGCAACACTAGTGTTGTTATTTCAGAAAACCATAGGATGGTTTGAGTTGGAAGGGACATTAAAGACCATCAAATTCCCCCCACCCTGCCCTGGGCAGGGCCACCTCCCCCCAGCCCAGGTGGCTCCAAGCCCCCTCCAACCTGGCCTTGAATCCCTCCAGGGATGGGGCAGCCACAGCTTCTCTGGGCAACCTGGGCCAGGCTCTCACCACCCTCACCCCAAACAAGTTCTCCTCTCAATCTCTGCTCTTTCAGTGTCAAACCCTTCCCCCTCATCCTATGGCTCCCCTCCCTGATTAGCAGTCCCTCCCCAGCTTTCCTGGAGCCCCCCTGCAGCCTTGGCATAAGAGCGAGCTACCGCTGAAGGAAAGCCATCAAAGCCACCTTGCTGACCAGTGTCTGACCATCCCAGGGGAATGCTAAACCCTGCCTTGCCCGTCTTCGCTGCCGAATGCTAATGCATCCAACGGAAGAGCCAACCAACGAGCATTCGATCATCTTCTCATCCATTTTGTAACCTCCCTTGTCCCAGGAGGGAATAGAAAAGCCTCTGGGACCGTGTGTGTTCTCTGGTTACACCAGAGAAAAATGGAGAGAGGGGACCAGGGACACAAAAGTGGATGGACCTGCACAACTCCACAGGGAACGTCTGGCCACTGTCAACAGAAATACCTGCTGGGAAAACCAATGAAAAGGCACAAAAAAAAAAAGCTTGGTTAAAAACAGGAAAGGGAACAAAACATGGAGAATGCCAGTAATTGTAATTATTTGTCTTGGGTGTCTGGTCTGGGGGGGCTGGGGCTGCCTTTGGGACATGGTGGAGACACCGGAGCGTCTGGTAGTGCTGCAGGAGCACCCCAGGAGAGAGGTGTCCTGGGGGGGAACCGGAGCGGGAGCAGAAGAGCGAGTCACCGCAGGAAAAAGGACAAGTTTCTGCACCAAGGTTTGCGGCGGGGCTGACGTCACCTCCCTCCCCAGCAGCCAGAACAAGGCAGGGGATTGTTGTCAGCGGTAAGAGCACGAGGGATTACAGCTCCTCGGGAGGCAGAAAGCAGCACAGGGAGGGCAGACCTGGGGCAAAAGGCCAGGCAGCCCCATCGCCCGCGGGAAGGGGAAGGGTAACGAGGAAGAGGAGGCTACATCTAGAGAGCAGAGTCTCGGCTCTTGCCAGACCCACAGAAAACACACCGAGAAGAGGACTTCACTGCTCCCACCGAAGTTTATCTCCCTGTGAATTAAGCCACCTTCGTGCAAACTGCTCTACTTTGCTCTCACAAAGATCCTGAATTAAAACCACCTGGGACTGGGGTGTCCCCCCCCCTCCCCTGGGGAGCACAGAGCAAAGCCGCACCTCGTTAACCTGCCTGATCGGCTGAGGTCAGCAGGTTCTCCAGTAAACTCATCCTGGAAACTTAAATAACAGCAAACAAAAGCTGTAAAACCAGTAAGGAGTAGGGAAAAAAAAAATAGATGGCATGAAAAGAGTGAGCTAAATCCTTCAGCTGATCCCCTCTGCTCTGGAAAAGCACTTCCCAACAAAACATACTTCAAGTCCTGGTCTCCTGGGAGGGCTGGCAACAAAGCAGCTTTTAAAAATAACTGTGGTGGCAAATATTTAATAGTTGGATGCTTTCCAAATAATCACAGAACTGGTTATCCTCACTGCGAACTGCAAACATAATTAATACCCCAAAAATGGGAACACCCTAGCACCTCAGTGTACTCAAATGCTTGTGTTATCCTTCCACATTTTGTTTTCATTTTCTGGTCTGGGGAAACCTGAAGCAACGCTTCAAAATCTTCCCCTCTTGCAGATTTTTTTAATATCACTTTATCTTTCTGTAAATTCTGCTTTGGTGTGTCTTTTCATTCTTTCTACTGTTGTTTCCCTCTCTTCTTTTCTTCCACCCCACTGGCTTCAGAAGGTAAAGCTCAGAGTTCAAGGCCTCAGTAGCACTACACGTTCAGCCAGTAACCCTTTTGCTAAACAAAGTGACCAAAAAGGGGGAGCAACGGACCATTCCGGGCGAAAAGCGACTGGCCCTGCTCTAACCCTGCTCTAGCCACCGCAGCCATCTATGTGCATTACTATCTATTAATTATTATCTATGATTATCTCTTGTCTATTATTACCTATCCTCTCTTACTGGGGTGGTACCAGCACTTGCTGACAGCAGAGCCAACAAATACCTCCTGGTCACAACAGCCCCCTTTCCAGACGGACAAAGGCTCTGCAGAAGCTGAGCATCACGGACAAAAACCGGTCGATCTCAGGACCCAGGTGCTGGAGCTCATTCGGGAAACCCCATCTGAACACGGAAAGCAGCAAGACTTCTAACATCAGCACCAACTCAAGTTTCTTCTCCCTTGCTACTTTTACTCCACAGGGTGGATGGAAAAAGTAAATGAATTCATCAAACCAAGGCTGAAAAAACCCCCAGTTCTTCCTAAACAGAGAAGCCCGCAGCAGCACAGCATCCTTCTGCTGCACTTTGGCTCCCAGAGCGGGGTCTGAGGCAGGACACGGGCTGTGAAGCCACCGGAGGATTCACATGACCACTTCTCCAGGTACCTTGTGGAGACACCACAAGTGCTTTTATTTGCCAAACTGCCCATGGAAATCTGCGACTTCACATCCATCGTGAACAGGCGAAGGAACTGGTGCAGGGAAATGATCTCTCCGGCGGTGGGCACAGACAGACCCCCGCACAGCACCAGCATCACGGCACGTTGTAGCTGCTGGGTCCACACCTGAAGCGGGCTGTAGTGATACACGGGGGTGTGAGCTGCTGTGCAGTACAACAGCCGTGTGTGAAACCAAAGGTACGGGGCCTGGAGAAGAGAAGGCTCCAGGGAGACCTCGGAGCCCCTTCCAGTCCCTGCAGGAGCTCCAGGAAAGCTGGGGAGGACTCTGGCTGAGGGAGGGGAGCCCCAGGAGGAGGGGGAAAGGTTTTGGGGTGAAAAAGGGGAGATTGAGGTGAGCTGTGGGGAGGAACTTGTTTGGGGTGAGGGTGGTGAGAGCCTGGCCCAGGTTGCCCAGAGAAGCTGTGGCTGCCCCATCCTTGGAGGGGTTCAAGGCCAGGTTGGAGGGGGCTTGGAGCCACCTGGGCTGGTGGGAGGTGGCCCTGCCCAGGGCAGGGGGTGGCACCTTTAAGGTCCCTTCCCACCCAAACCATTCTGTGATTCTATTGCACCATTAGGTGAAAACAGATGGGGATTGTTCAAAGGGGAAAGGATCTCCAAGCTGTCTCTTTGCCAAGGACAAGCAGGGGTTTCAGGCTGTTTTGGTGTGTCACAGATGAACACATGTCACCCAAGAATCGTGTGAGAAAACATAACACAACTACAGGTCAGAAAGAAATTTTGGGGCCTCATCGAGGACTGACACCAAATGCTTTCACCCTGCTGCTCGTTTCCAGCACATACTGGAGGTGACTCTGAGTCCCCAGGTCTATCTACAGGAACATCAGGGTATTCTTGCTAAAAATCGAGTTTCCACACAGCTTTCCTCGCCTCTTGAGCTGCCCCAGAGCCACCCTGGCACTGAGCGTGGGAGAGGCAGGGGTCTGTCCATCTGCTGTGCTGGTACCATCACCCCACGCCTCACCAGTGGCACTGAGGACACTGGGGACATGCCACATCGCCTGCACCAGCAGCTGGAGCCCAGTCAGACACAGGGCACAGCAGACAGAGGGACAGACAATGATGGAGCCAGCAGAGCCTAACCCAAAAAAAGATAAACAAAACAAGAGGAGAAAAAGATAGGGCTGTCCCTGACACCTCGGATGTGCCACACGTGTGGGACCTGTGACTCCAGGAGCACCAAGGACAAGCAGGGGAAGGAGCCACGGGATTTTGATGAACGGGGCGTCAGGTCCCAGCATGGGCATGGTGGGACAAGGTTCAGGTGCCATCCACACCATGCACCCTGGTGCTAGGCCCTGATGTACAGAAGATGCATGGCAGAGGTGGTATGGCAGCAGGAAGGGAGATCAAAGGGTGACATGGGGGGATGGAAGCACCAGAAAGCACAGAGGGACACAAGAAGGTCAGGTGCTGATGACACCGACATTAGCGGGTCATCAAGATCTCAGGAGAGCCCAGGCTGGGAAAACAAGGGACAGCCTAAAACCGGCAGCCTAGAGCCGGATGGGCTACAGACAGGTCGTCAGCAGGCGGTGGTGGGAAGATAAAGAGCGAGACTGGCCTTGGATGGGCCCTTTTATCCTTCAGCAGCCTAGGGCGCCTGTCATCACCTCTCAGTGCCGTCCCACCCCTGCCTGGGGTCAGGAGTCACCCACCAACGCTTGTCCCTGTTCCTGGGGACCCCGAGAGGGGCCGGGAGACTCGAGGTCCGCTGCCAGGGGGGATGGACACGGCACCGGTACGGGGCCACCTCCGGGAGAGAGTGCGGGCAGAGGGGCGGCACGGCTGTGCAGAGCCCCGCTGGGCCGGCTGCAGGGGGGACGATCAGCTGAGGTGGTCCAAACCCCTCCCCCGCAGAGGAGGAACCGGGGTCGCCAGCCCTGGAGCGGTGCAGGGGCCAGCCCCGCCATTTACCGGCGGGTCCTCATTCCCGCAGGAGCTGCCGGTCACCGGCCCGTGGTTACCGGCCCGCCACCCGCACCGTGCCACCGGGCACAGCCCAAAGACGGCCCAGCAAAAGCCTCCAGCACCGGGATCGGGCGTCGGTGCCCTCTGCTGCGGGCTGCGTGCCCGGGGCTGCCCCGCTCCCCTCGGGCACGGCACAGCTCCCCGCACCGATACACAGCAAGTCTCGCTTCACGCACCGGGGCATCCCGCACCGGGGCATCCCGCACCGGGGCATCCCGCACCGGGGCATCCCGCACCGGTGCCCGGCGGGTCCTGCTCTCCGCACCGAGAG
>VXBJ01001768.1:225026-247661 GCA_013400055.1 Nycticryphes semicollaris
CCAGCCCCCGGTTCCCGGCCCCCGACCGCCCCTCGGACCCTCCGTGCAGCCGCCGCCTTCCGCGGCCCCGCTCGGCGGGGACCCGTCCCCGTCCCCGTCCCCGTAGTCCCGCCGGGCCGGGCCGGGCCGGGCCGGGCCGGGAGCTCTCCCTGGTGTCCCCGTTCCTCGGAGAAGTTTCTGGCGCGGTTGATGTTTTTCTTCTCTTTCTGGCCGTCTCCGGTTTCTTTCAGCGCGTTCGTTATTGGTTCCGCCCCGTTTCCGTGTGAGCCCCGGGGCCTGCTCGGGGTGGGGGACTCAGGCTCACGGGACCGTGCAGTGGTTTGGGTGGGAAGGGACCTTTAACGGCCATCGAGTTATAACCCCTCAGTGCCACCCCCTGCCCTGAGCAGGGCCACCTCCCCCCAGCCCAGGTGGCCCCAAGCCCCCTCCAACCTGGCCTTGAACCCCTCCAGGGATGGGGCAGCCACAGCTTCTCTGGGCAACCTGGGCCAGGCTCTCACCACCCTCACCCCAAACAAGTTCCTCCCCACAGCTCACCTCAATCTCCCCTTTTTCACCCCAAAACCCTTCCCCCTCCTCCTAGGGCTCCCCTCCCTCAGCCAGAGTCCCTCCCCAGCTTTCCTGGAGGGACTGGAAGGGGCTGGAAGGTCTCCCCGGAGCCTTCTCTTCTCCAGGCTGAACCCCCCCAACTCTCTCAGCCTGTCCCCACAGCAGAGGGGCTCCAGGCCCCCCAGCATCTCCGTGGCCTCTGGACCCATACAACAGGTCCACGTCCTTCCTGTGCCACATTCTCTCCCTCCGGACAGTTCCTCCCTCTCACCGGTGTGGTTAACCAAGGGGGACCATGGTGACAGTGTTCATTGGACAAGAAGGCACTGATGGTTCAAACCTGGTGTCATGGACAAAATCCTGTTCTCTGAAACATGGAATAAACCCAACCTCAGAAGGACATGGCACATGCACCAGTCACACCGCTGCTCCCTTGGTGACCTTGTCCCCTGCCAGCCAGGCAGCGCTTGTAGGAGAGGAAACCACTGGTTCCTGTCAGAGTGGAAGGCAAAAGTTCAGCTGGGAAAAAAGGCCAAGGAATAAAAAGGTTGGAACCAAACATGAGACAGGGACCACAGCCCCGGTGCCTTTCCTACCTACTGGCGTCCCCACAAGCCCTGTGCCCACCCCATGGCCACCTCCCGTCCTCTGTGGGCTCTGGGTCTGCGGTGCAGCTCTGCCGGTTGGGCTGTGGCTGGGGGGGAGAGCCTGTGCTGGGGGGGATCTGCCGGCTTCAACAGAACTCTGTGAGCAAAGCCTCTGGCCAGACAAGGGAGAGAGACCCAACGGACACCCAGTGGGATTCCACCAATAACCATTTGTGCTCAAAACCACTGACAGCAAGAACGTGAGCAGGAGATCTGCAGAGCCTGAGGATGATGAGGGTCTAAACTGGGTCGCTGGAGAGAAAGGACGATAGTTAAGAAGCCAAGTTCATTCTCTGCTCTGGAGGAAGGCTTTCGTTACAGGAGGACAGCCCCAGGAGTTGCCTCAAAAGGAGGTGACAGAAGGTCACCTAAGGAACCAGTGGTGGGAAGGGTGAGGAGTTGCCAGGCTGAGGTACTTGACCCAGAGGTTTGGGGGGTCTCAGATGGGAAATGGCTGGAGAGCACACCCCGGGCAGGCTCGGGGCTTCTCAACACGATCACAAACAGTCCAGGAAAGGGACGAACAACGAGCTGGAGGAGTTTGCTGGTGACACCAAAGCCTTCCCATGAAACAAACTGCTCGGCCTGAAGATCAACAGTGGGGCTGGGGTCACAGGGCACGATCCCCACCGCCGGCACAGCGAGAGCACTCGGGATCGGTTACTCACACGGTTATTCCCCATTTCACATGGAACAGTGGTTGGGATGGATGCCCGGTGACAGGGCTGAGCAAGAGCTGTAAAAATACATGAAGGGGAGTAATTTTTTACTGAGTGAGTGCTTCCTGGGGTCACACCTCGGTGGGTGACACGTGGTGGAATTCATTGCCACAGGGTGTTTACAGCGGCCAAGGCAGAAAAGGGCTCTAAAAGCCATTAGGCAAATTTGTGGGAGAAAAATTGATTGTGGGCTATTAAGCGCAGAGACGCAGACGCAGCCTCTGGCTCGGGGCTGCCGGTTGCCAGACGCTGAGAGGCTGCAGCTGGTGGAATATTGTGGGGTCCCTGTGCTGGCTCCTGAGCTCTGCCCCCCGGGGTCTGCTCTTAGCGAGGTGTGTGCGGGATGCAGGAACCCACGGGGCTAGAGTGGGCCCTGGGGGGCTGCTCTCACCCCATCTGCTGCTCCGAGCCCCCTGGGGAGGAAACGTGTTGGGTCTCCACCTGCTCTTCATGGATCTCCGCGGTTTCTGCTTTGCCTGTGCTGGGCATGTCCTGCTGGGACGTTGCCGTGTCCTGGACTGGCCAGGCCCTGTGCGGGGGCAGCTCATACACAAACTGTTGTGGTCCTTTGGGGTGTAGAAATGGTGTGCAGCAGCGTGAGTTGGCCACGTCCTAGACCTCTCTCTTCAAACTCAGTCTCTGTCAGCCTGTGATGCCCTTGACTTCTTGGGACACATTATGGGAGTGACAGGAGGGGATGCAGGATCAGTGGATGTTCCTGCAGCAGGGATCGTCCTCCCCACTGTCACTGTCCCCTCATCCCCATCCAGATGATGCCCCGAGATCCCACCAACTCTTTCCTCACCCCTTCATTCCCTGATGCCTCGGCCACATCAGAGTGAGGGTCTTTATCTTCCTGCTATGACTTCCCTTTCTTCGCAGAGTCGAGCTCATCTCGCCGGTTCATTTTCAGGCATGGGTCACAGGTTCTTTTGTGGGCTGGTTGTATCTGTCACTCAACCAACAAGCAGGAGGGCTCTGGTCCATCCTGGTGACCTCCATGCTTTTATCCTGAAGGTGCCCCCCCCGAGCTGTCTGCCCTCCTGCAGTGGCTGCCAACCTGCAGGGTTGAAGCTACCAGCCATTTATCTGCGAGCCCAACACTTGCCATGGGCAGGGGATGCTGCCGCTGCCTTCACCAGCACCATTGGGATCCCCCTGCATGGCATGATGCTGGGACTGACCTTGTCCTGTCCATCCACCAGTCTCTCTCAGCTTGGTCCTCTGCCTTGTCTCACCTCATCCTACCAGCAGTTTGGAGTGGTGGACCCTGGGGAAGGTGCTCATGGTGCTGGCAGGATGCTCATGAGGCTTGTGGCTGCCTTTAACCCCTCTTTCCCTGAACTCCTTGGCTGTCCAGAGCAAAGGAACACCTCTGGAGTGGCTCCGTTGGTGCAGGAACTCTTGGCTGAGGAGATTTGGGGCCTCGGGCGGGGAGATAATGGGTCTAAAGGCAGAGGCTTTGGTTTCCCCTCAAGATTACTGTGTTCAGGAGGTGAGGCAGGGAGAATTTGCTGTGTGGGGTGAGTTCTTCCTTTCCACAGTCTGGGAGGGAATGGACCAGTGTTGGGGGGTGGTTGGGCTGATGATCTGAAGGGTCCCTTCCAACCTGGACAATTCTGTGATTCTATGGCTGGTGCTGCTCAGCAGCCCCCGAGCTGGGGGGCAGGCAGAGGTGTGGAACTGGGGCTCCTTCCCGGTCTCACCCCGTCTCAGCACTGGCCTGGGCACCTCTGCCTCCTGGGCCGTGGCTTGAAGCACTTTTAGCCACGGGTCGGCTGGGGCAGCGCAGAGGGTCTGGAAGTGGCTCCTCAGCCTGGCAGCCCTGAGGGGCTGGTCTGGCAGCGACAGTGACGGGCGGCCTGCCCCTTGCTCACTTCTTCTATTAAGTGTGGGTCCCAGCTCCGCATCACGTTGAGTGTGCTCCGACTTTAAATTGTTGGGCACCGAGAGGATCTTTTTAACCCCTTTCAGGGTTAGCTTGCCTTTGCTCCTTGCTGGAATGGGTCTGGGTTCGGCAGGAAAGCCCAGGCGATGCCGTGCAGCTGGGACTGTCCCTCCCTCCTGGTCAGGCCATGGGGTTTTCGGGACCGAGGTCTGTACTGAAGCTCCCTCCCTCCCTCTCTCCCCGTCGGAGGCCCCTTGTGGCTTCCCGGCTATTTTTATCCGCATGGGATGGATGGGGCCGGGATGTAAATGACGTCCTGTGTTTTTGCACAACTTGCACTTTGTCAGGGTGTAAGGGTCAGCCTGGGTGCCAGACGGGCCCTGCGGAGCCCACAGATGTCCTCCCCGCTGCCCTGTCTCCTCCCGGCACGGCAGTCCCAGGTTTCGGCCGGCGAGCGGGCGGCCAGCCCTGCGCTTCTGGGGAACCCGCCGTGTTTCCCAAACCAAGCAAGGTTCCCAAACAAGAGAGGGGGGCTGTCACCCCCCCCTCTCCCGCAGCTCCCCACGTGACACAAGCGTGCGACCTGCTGGTGTCAGCAGGCAGATCGGGGCTGAATTGTGTGGATTCAGGGCAGGGCAGGCCGGCAGACGTTTAGCGCTGCGGGGTCAGCGGGAACAAGGCAGAGCAGTTCCCTGAAACCACCTCTTATGGCTCTCACCGTGGGGAGCATCTCCCCAGCTGCCCCTGGGACAGCACCTCTGTCTGCAAAGGTCCCTGGGCAAGGGTTGGACCAGAGACCCCAGTGAAGGGCTGCTCTGCTCCCCAGCCCTGCTCCTCCCCACTGGCAGCTCCCACGCGTGCCCAGCCCTTCCATAAGTGCTTCCATAAGTGGAAAAAAGCTGGTGCATGCACCCGTGTGCCGCACAGAGGGGAAGGGCGGCGGGAACAGGGCTTGGGGGGGGCAGTGTGTGAGCAGGGAGAGGGGCACTCGCTGGGACTAGTCTCAGCCCCCACGCTAAAAATGGGGTGGTTGGAATCCTTTTGGGAAGGCTCATCTCTCTGGGAGGGAGCAGGGGGATGCGGGAGGCAGCAGACAGGCTGATGTGTGGGGCAAAGCCGAGGGAGAGGCTGCTTGCCCTGTCTGTGTGGCCATCTGCAGGTGGGAGAGCTTGCCCACCGGCTGCTGGACGGCCGAGGGGAGAGCTGGAGGCCAGAGGCAGAGGGGCAGCGGTGGGAGAGCTGCAGGCATCCCTGTGTGACCAGAGGGGTGGAGGGAGGGAGCCCAGAGAGGCAGTGATGACCGGGGCAGTGGGGGGGTCCAAGCACTGTGGGCACTGTCTGTGATGGGAGCCCCATCCCTGAAGGGGTGCAAGGCCAGGCTGGATGGGGCTTTGAACCACCTGGGCTGGTGGGAGGTGTCCCTGCCCAGGGCAGGGGGGCTGGAACTCAATGAGCTTTAAGGTCCCTTCCAACTCCAAGCACTCTATGATTCTACAGCTGAATTCTACCAGATTCTACAGCAGGATTCCTCTGTCAGAGCGGCTGAGGCTGCTCCGGCCGGTGCTGCCACCAGGGAAGGCTGCATCTCACTGAGCCGGGTGCTGGTCACGCACAAAGGGTGCCTGGTTTGTGTCAGCCCTTCTCAACGCCTTCCCCCGACTTGGCAGGCTCCTGCCTGCAGCTGGAGGGGCTGGGGGCTGCCCTGTGGTCCTGGCAGGGGGCTCAGCCGATGTTTCCTGACCCGGCCAAGGGGGAAGCCTGGCTGTGGGCAGTGCCCCTGAGTGGGACGGCACCTTCGGGGCAGCAGCCAGGGAATTTCCTGCTCTTCAGACCCTGGTTTCCTCCTGCAAATCTCAGCCAGTTCCTCTGGGTCCTGTCCTGCTTTGCCTCCCCAGGACGGGCTGACAGAGCCCCGTGTCCCTGCTCCAGGCTCTTCTCCTGCCCCTGCTCCCCACCTTGGCTCCGGAGGATGCTGGCAGACGCCGGGCAGCAGGGACCTGTGCAGGGGGACGGTGCCATGAGAAGGGCCTGGGTCTCTCCTCAGAGACGGTGCCATGAAATGCCTCAGCTGCTGGGGGACCCTGAGTCTCCCCCCACACGGAGCCCCACAGCCTGGGGGCTGGGAGGAAAGGTGCCTGCTGCTGGCGAGGCTCCAGCTCAGAGCATTTTGAGGTAAATAACGCCGGTTTTGTGTTACACAGGTAAGGAGTTAAGTGTAGCCTGGGCTGTCACATTGTAGCTGGGGAGTTCCCTGCTCCAACAGCCTTTGAACACTTTTTTGATGTCTTATGGAGAAAAAGTAGTAGAATCAGTTAAGTGGGAAGTTAAGCAAGGCTTTCATCATAGCAACATCTTCTGTTCCTTTCTGTCTACGAGTTGAAAACTTTCATTAGGAGAAACTTTCAGCGGAGTGTGAAGGTGATGTCTGCTGTCTCCTGTGGGGCTTGGGGAAGACACCCAGTGGAGACACCCTGGGGCTCAGTGGCTCAAACCCCCCTTTTGTGCTGTTAAGACAAAACCACGAGAATTGCAGATCACGAGAGCAGGGAAGCTGAGAAAGTAACGTCGATCTCCTGGGGCAGCCTCGCCGCTGTGTAGGTGCAGGGACACCCGTTATCCCATTCCACTCTGCCTCTGGGACACTGGATTGTGCCGAAAGGGGAATTGTAAGTGAGAGTATGGGCTGTCTGTGATGATTTTATCCATGGCTTTGCCACACGGTTTCAGGCACAGGTCAGTGAGCTCAGCCTAGAGGCGAGGGATGGTGGAGCAGTGGCTGGAACAGTGTTCCAGGGCGAGGGGTGACATTGAAGGCTGAAAACCAGGAGCCGTGGGAGGAAATGGAATGGTACGAAATGCAGAGTCATGCCCCGCAGCCACTGAACAAACATTTGTGCCATAAATTAGGCCCCCGATTTGGACGTGGTGAAAGAGGACGGGGCCTGCATGCCTTCAGCAGCCTCAGGATGGATGTGGGCTGCCACGAGACCCACCAGGAAGAGCTGGTGCATCCTGAACCCTGTGGGGACATATCTCTAGGAGAGGCGGGGAGTGCTGCTCTGCAGAGCATTATTTACAGACCATGTGCTGGTGCTGACCCGCCCTGCTAAAAACCACAAATTCATTGCAGAAAGGGTGCAGAGGAGAGACACGGAGCAGACTGGGGGAACGCAGAGCGGGGCTGAGAGCTGCCCAGCGCGACAGCGCCTCAAAACAGCTGCTGAGGGCAGATAAGATTGCCCAGGGCAGCTTTATCAGAGAAAAACATGGGAGCAGAAGGAGATCTGCTTGAATTGATGGATGGGTTTTGCGTAAGAGGAAATCGGCTGGAGCTGGCTAGAAAGGAGGAGGAGGTTTCCAGCGGCTGGAGGAGGTGGGATGGAAGGAGATCCTGGCGCGGCGGCAGGAGGAGCCTGCCCGTTTTGCCAAAGTATTTCGGTGGGAAGCTGCTGCCCCGGCGGGAGCAGACGTGCTGCCCCATCACCTTGCCCACTATGTCTGCTTGGTTTGGGTGGGCCGATGTGCCCCAGCTGGGGCAATGGGCCAGGTTGGCTCTGTGTCCCACACCAGAGGCCACCGTCCTGGAGGTCTATGTCCCCCACGGGTGGGGAGCACCACCACCCCACAGGGAAAGCCGCTGTGCTGTGGGCACCCTACTGCCTCACACTTGCTGTTGGCCTCATTGCTGTGAAAGGTCCCCTCTGGCCTGGGCAATGCTCTGATTCTCACTCTATGGCTGTGGGTACAGCCACGGGTTTGCTGGTTCCCTGTTCCTTTTCCAGCAGGTTGGGTCCTGGGGCTTCTGCTCTCAGCCCGGGGCTTCTCCCCTGAAACTGAGACCTTTCCCAACACATCCGCCATGGTGCGATGTTCCCACTGGGACTGGGCTGCACAAATGACCCTTTCCTTTCCCCTGCCTCCTTTCCCTGTGCTTCTGAAGAGCGTTTGGGCACTACTGAGATGCATTTGGTTACAAAACCAGCTTATAACTATGCAAATGTATGCAGCTTCTGCCTTACACAACGTCCTGTTTTCTTTCAGCTTCTTTTTTGGAAATTCAGCACTTCCTGTGGGAGTGCGATCCGTGTCCCGGGGAGCCATCTGGAACCCTCCCAGCCTGGTGCTGGCACCAGTTCCTTTCGGAAGCCTCACCACCCTGTGTCCTCCGGCCGGGGGTAGACATTATGGTGGTAACTGTATGGAATGCACTAGAGCGAGAGGTGACAGGGCTGGAACTGCTGGGAAGTGTCATGGGGTGGAACAGTTGGTGTTGGGCTGTGATGGTGGTGGAGTGGAGTTGAGGATGAGGGCTGGAACCCCTCTGCTGTGGGGACAGGCTGAGAGAGTTGGGGGGGTTCAGCCTGGAGAAGAGAAGGCTCCGGGGAGACCTCCCAGCCCCTTCCAGTCCCTCCAGGAAAGCTGGGGAGGGACTCTGGGTGAGGGAGGGGAGCCCTAGGAGGGGGGGGAAGGGTTTTGAGGTGAAAAAGGGGAGATTGAGGTGAGCTGTGGGGAGGAACTTGTATGGGGTGAGGGTGGTGAGAGCCTGGCCCAGGTTGCCCAGAGAAGCTGTGGCTGCCCCATCCCTGGAGGGGTTGAAGGCCAGGTTGGAGGGGGCTTGGAGCCACCTGGGCTGGTGGGAGGTGGCCCTGCCCAGGGCAAGGGGTGGCACTGGGTGGGCTTTAAGCTCCTTCCCACCCAACCCATTGGGTGATTCTATGCCTGTGTGACCCCCAGTCAGGGCTGTGCACCAGAGACCCTTGGAGACCCTCCCCACTCCCATTCCTGGCTGTCCCCAGCCCACCCGACTCGGGTGCTGGCCCCGCATTCCCCTGTTCTTTGTTGGAACACACCATGGTCACAACCCTCCCTGTGCCCTCCCCAGGACCGCTCCAGGAGAGCTCAGTTGGACAAAAGACACCTCAGCACAGCCACAGATGAGACAGCAAGGACTTTAACCATGTGCCCGCCCCGTTCCACACACAGGGTTGTCACCCCTCTTTCCTCCCCGTAATTAAGTTATGAGGGGGGCAAACTCTCCCGAGTGAGACACCTCGTTCCTCTTCTGGGCTGGGTGGAACTAGTGGTCCTGGTGGTGTCACTTCTTATGGTGTTTGCCTGTGATGACAGTGGTGGTGATGGTGATCTTGTTCACCGTCAGCCCTCCTGTGCCATAGGTATCAAGATGTGCCTCTCGTTTGTACTCAGAGACTTGCTTGGTGGAGAGGAGCTCCCACACTGACACCCTCTGCTCCTGGAACGGGCCAAAAGTAATGTAGGAGCCCTCGGACTGGAGGAGATCCACTGTCTGCTGGGGGAGAGTTGCAAGGTGGTCATCCTTGCTCTTGATGGCAATGCTGCTGGTAGTGCGGAGCAGCTCTTGAAGGGTGAGTGTCCCTGAACGGTACAGCTCCAGGAGCTCTTGCCTTTTCTCTTCAGGGACATACCTGGAGAAGAGCAGGTCCCACACAGAAACCTGCCTTCCCTGGAACTCATTGATTGGCGTCTCCACCATGGTAGATTTCAGGGTCTCTTCCCAGGTCTTGTCCTCCAGCAGGTGGGTGTCGTCAGCTTCTGCAACTGGCGACTCTGCCCTTGGACTGTGCTCACTTGCCAGTTCCTCTGCCCTCGCTGCTTCTGCCTTGGTTACGATGGTTCTGACAACCATTTTCACCTGCTCGAGGGTTAACTCTCCTGCCTGGTACAGCTCCAGGAGCTCCTTTCTGTTCTCCTTGGGGATGTACTTGGAGTGGAGCAGGTCCCACACAGAGACCTTGTGGCCTCGAAACTCCCCAACCTCCATGTCAACGACTGTGGTCTTCAAGGCTTTTTCCCACGCTTCTTCTTTGGTGGAGTGATCATCCTTCTCTCCTGCTGCTGGCACGGTGTCCTTGTTGGAAGCCTTGGCTGCAATTAGGAATTTCCTGCTAGTAGATTCTTTTTTCTTAACAAGAGTGGTGACAACAGTTATCATCTGCTCCAGGGTTAATACCCTTTCACGGTACAGCTCCAGGAGCTCCTGCCTTTTCTCCTCAGGGATGTAGTCAGAGAAGAGCAGGTCCCACACAGAAACCTGCCTTCCCTGGAACTCACCAGCTGGCACATCAATGGTGGTAGACTTCAAGATGTTATCTAGCTCTGCATCTTGTGCTGAAAAATCAGCTCCATTGTCCTCTGTCCTTGTCACCACCTTGTGTGGGCTTCTGGCGTTTGCTGTGAGTGTGGCATTTGCAGCCTCTGTTCTGTTCATGATGTTGGTGACCACCGTAGCCACCTGTTCTGTGGTCAGGATCCCTGCTCTGTACAGCTCCAGCAGCTCCTGCCGCTTCCCCTGGGGGATGTATTTGGAAAAGAGCAGATCCAACAATGAAACATTTTGCCCCTGAAACTCGCCAGCAGTGACATAGATGGTCACAGACTTTAAGGACTTCCTCAACTGCTGCTCCTGGGAGTGCATGTCCTGAACAGGTTGTGGTGCTCCCACCTTGTTGGTGGGTATAACTGTGGAGGAGCTCAGATCCTCCTTTTCCGTTTCTGCCCCGGTGACGATGGCGGTGAGGAGGGTGGTCATCTCCGGGATGGTCATCGTCCCCGCCTTGTATTTCCTCAGCAGCTCCTCTCTCTGGTGGTCGGGCACGTAGCGGGAGAAGAGTAGCTCCCAGAGGGTGACGCTCTGTCCCTGGAAGAGCCCCACGCTGAGGGTGGTGCGGGCGGCCTGCAGGGCTTTGCGGGCGTCCTCGGTCAGCTGGTAGAGCACGGAGGCCTTGTCCATCAGCTGGAGCATGAGCAGCCCCGTGTCCGGGTCGGGCACGCAGCGGCGCAGGAGCTGCAGGTAGGTGAGGTTCTCGTGGGTGTTGGGGTCGAAGCAACTTCTTGTTTGATTCTTGGGGTTAGAAAGAAACTGGCACATCTCCTGGTCAAAGAAGCCGCGCTGGTAGGCCACCTCCACGGGGAGGCGGTGGCCATTCACCGGGTCGATGATGCCGCCGGTGGCGATCTGGGCCTCCAGCAGGCGGGTAGCGTGCTCCTTGACGATGAACTCCTTCTTCATGGCCTGGAAGAGGGAGATCTTGTGCCCTGTGTAGGGCTCTGTGTACCCGGTCACTGCTCCCTCTGCTGACAGCAGCTTCTCATAAAAATCCCTGCCTACGAGTCCTGCGCTCAGCGCCGCTTTCACCGACAGTTTCTCGTTCCTCACGGGGTCGGTGAGGAACCCTGAAGCAGCCTGTGCCTCCAGCAGCACCAGGGCCGTACCTGGTGTCAGGAGCCCCCTCATCATGGCATCGTAGATACTCATCTTCTTTTTCTTGGCCTGGATGAAGACTCCAGCTATGAAGTTGCCCCCACCCCCACCCATCTCTTTGTGTCCAGGCAGGTTACTGCCCATGCTGTTGCTTGACTTGTTTTTCTGAGGGGGTCTGCTCATCTTCTGCCTTGTCTCTGGGGAACGGTCCCACTGCTGTGGGGCACCGCGTGTGTCTGAGGAGAGAGAAAGAAATGACTTGGAAAGACATAGGTTCTAGTGAGGTTTTCTTGGCATGTGTGAAGAAAGACCTCTCCCTGGATGGATAGTGGGGACTCAATGAGAAGTGGGGAGTGGGGTCTGGGATGTTCCTGCCATCCCCTCTCCCAGCACCAGCCTCAGGGCCAAGAGAGCCCCTTGTCCAGCCCCCTCCCAAGCTCTCTGGAAGCAGCAGTGACGGCTCAGATGGTGTCTTTGACTCAGGCAAAGGAGTTTGAGGGCCATGTCACATAGCGGCAGGTCTAGTGACAGACGCGCACTCCACAAAGCAGTATCCTATCTTGGTCCTGGAGGACTCCAAGGAGCTGCCTGCTGTCCCAAAGCCTCCAGCCTGTGGCATCCGACACCTTCCTCTTCTGTTCCTGGGTGACACAAACACTGCTGGCCTTTGGGCTGATGCTATGGGGTGCCAGCAGGCAGCACAGCCCCTGCTTACCTCCCTGTCCCCTCAGCATGGGCTCCTATGCCACCCTGGGGCTGCAGACGCAGTTGGTGACCATTCAATGAGCAGAGCTCATGCCAAGAAGCAGCAGTGACTTCCTGATGTGACTGCCACCAGCGACTATCCTGTTGCAGGGAGGTGCCGGATGGTACCACATCTGCTGCCCTTCTCCACTGAGGACACTATCCTGCCTGGCTTTGTGCTGTCCACAGGCAGGCTGGGAGGGTGGTGGAGATCTCTCTCCTTGCACCACCCTGGTATGACACAGGACACGGGAATGGCCTCAGTGACAGATGAGTGGCTGGTCAGGCCCACGTGCAGCCATGGGTCTGGGTGGGCAGAGACCTCCCCTCAGGCTGTGCCTCGGCAGCAGTTGGGCTGTGCCTGGGTCTCTGCTGGCTCTGAGGCCACTGTGCTGGCAGAGCCCCCAGCACCTCACGCTCTCCTGTCTTCCAAAACCAGTGTCTGCTGCCACCAGCATGCTGGCACCACTCCTGGCCCATGCTGACTTCATGGTCATTGGCCATGGGAGGGGGAGACGGCGGGTGCCAGAGACCACCCCGGGGACCATTCTAACCAGTGACAGCAATTGGGGACAAGAGCAGAGTGAAGGGGAGCGTCTGTCTGCCCGAGCGCTCTCTCTGCGGCAGGGCCCAGGCGCTCTCTCCAGGTTTTTAGGGAAACAGCTCCAGGAACAGGCTGGTTGAGGGCGAAGCTCCGGCTGAGCCCCCTGCCACGCAGCCCCCGGCTTGGCCTGGGCCGCTCTGTGTAGCCACCACAGACCTCCATGGACCTGTGCGGCCAGGTCTGCGAGGCCAAGTCTGGAGTCAGCCTCTATGGCATTGAGACCTGGGGTTTGGTCACTCTTTGCAGTGGGAGCTTCTAGCTCCTGGGCCACAGGAGGTTATGAATGGCCCGTCTTTGTTATCAGCCCATTGTTGTGCAGGTAAAAAGAATTATATATGTATATATGAAAATAAAAATTAGAGAGTAGTGATGAACTAAGAGCAGGTACCCCAGGGAGCCTGCCCTAAGAGGCTGCTCGCAGGGGTCTCTCCCATTCCCCCAGGACTTTGCAGTCAGTGTGACTGGTCACAGCCAACCCGGGGGGTGCCCTCGCCCCTGAGAACGCAGCACCCATCACCGAGAGCTCAGTTCTGCCCCGGGAAGTGTTTCAGGGGAGGGCAGCCGCGCTCTCCAACAGGCATCAGAGCCGGACCTCGGGGCTGTGTACCCCGGAATCTTGTTTCTGGAGCCATAAGGGGGAGGATGAAGAATGGGGTAAAGTGTGTAATATTTCCCCATTATCTTTTTTTTGTGTGTGTGTCCACCTCTCACTATTTTCAGCTCAGGGGGTTTGAGGAGCTGGACGTGTTTGGGGTCTGTGCAGTGACCCTGAGGGACATCTCTCGCACGCTACCACCTGATCTCTTCTGGAGAAGAAGAGGGCCCTGCAAACTTTGCACATCCACAACGCTGTGTGGGGATGAGGCCACAGTCTTGTAAAACTGGCAAAAACAAAACCCAAAACATCTTTTTTTGGGAACACCCATCTCCCATAAAGAGCAGTGACTGACATTAATGATATGCTTAACTCATTATCGGGGTCACTGCTTAATTCCCCAACTGTTTACCTAACTGGTCTAAAAGTCTCTGAGTCATTGCTTCTGATCCATTTAAATGTGGGACGGATGTTGGTGTGGACAGATGGTGATGGGGGAGAGGTTCCTCCCCGTGTTACACACCAGCCCCTGCCTCTCTGGGGACCCTCCCCGTGGCTTCGGGCTTTTCACCACCCTGTGACCCCAACCCTGGAGGACCCTTCTTCTGAACCCTCCTGGGAGGTGACGATGGGCTGGTTGTGCTGCCGGCACGGGTGGCACCGGCTGCGGGACACAGCGGAGCGCCGTGTCACACCCTGCAGCCGGCGACACCTATGTGGGACAGGGATGTCGTGCAAACACCCCATAGACTGCAAAGGCATTGCCCAACCACAAGCTGTCATTACCTGGTCTCTAATCAGGACTCCTGATGCTGGGGCTTGGCTGCACACACAGCTCCCGGGGCAGGAGATGCCTCTCCTTTCAAGCTGTCCCAGCAGCCCAGCCCAAGAGGCTCCGGTGGAAGCGGTTTTCCAGCTGGAGCAAGCAGGGTGGCCCGGTGGTGCCGTGGTCCCAAGCCCTACCTGAGCTCCAGGGGGTGAAATCACATCAGCCCCCCCAGCCTGGTGCTTGCTCCGCAGCCTCCTGCTGCCAACATCCAGCTGAGACCCCACCGCACCGACCAGCGCCTGCGAGCTCCGGCAGGTCCCGCAGCCCTGGTCCTTTCCCTCCCACACCCTGATGTCTCTGTCTGTGCAGCTCAGGAGTCCAGGACATAAAGCTCATCACGTGGAGCAGCAGCTCCATCCACCCCTGGTGCTACTCTGTCGCTTTGTCCCTTCTTGGAAAGGACCTGGTCCTGCCTGGAGACCCCCTGCTCACCCATCCCCAGGGTCCCAGCAACCACCCTCTGAGCACTAGGTTTTGGGGTAGAGGCAAGGTCCTCGTATCCCTTGCAGGTATCTTCATGGAGGGTGCCATGCCAAAGCAGAGCTGTGTGGTGGTTCCGGTACCCCTTGGTAGCCCTGGTGGCCCCTCTGGATGGACTCTGTCCTACCTGCTGGGAAGGTCCCCAGGGCAGCTGGGTCCCTGCAGGCTCTGGTCCTCTTCCTCCTGCTGCTGTCTCTCAAGCCAGGATGAGCAGCTCCTACGATGGAAGCATCCGATTTAAATCCTTTCCTTCCCCGCCCCTGGGGAGGACAAGGTGGCCCTGCCCTGTGTTGAGAGACAGGAGCACAGCTGAAATTCCAGGGGATGAGGGACAGGCTAAGTCTGTCCTGCTGCAGGAGGGCGACTGCTGAGGGGCTCAGCCAGAGCAAAGACCCTTGTTCTTTGGAGCACAAGTCTTGTGAGGAGTGGCTGAGGGAGCTGAGGGGGGGGTTCAGCCTGGAGAAAAGGGGGCTGAGGGGAGACCCCATCACTCCCTACGGCTCCCTGAAAGGAGGGGGTAGCCTGGGGTGGGGGGATTGGTCATGGTCAAACAGAACCACAGAATCACAGAATTGTCTGGGCTGGAAGGGACCTTCCAGCTCCTGGAGTCCCACCATCGACCCAGCCCTGACCAACCCACCACCCACCCGTGTCCCTCAGCACCCGTGTCACCCCGGCTTTGAGATCCCTCCAGGGATGGGGACTCCACCACTGCCCTGGGCAGCCTCTGCCAAGGCTTCACAGCCCTTTCCAGGAAGGAATTTCCCCCAATCTCCATCCTAAACCTCCCCTGGCCCAACCTGGGGACGTTTCCTCTTGTCACATCACCTGTCCCTTGTGAGAAGAGGCTGTGTGTGCTTGGGTGGTGATGGTCCCTGCGGCTGAAAGTGTCTGTCACCACGTCTCTGCTGTCATCGCCCCGCACGTGTGTCTGTGCCCCTGCACACATGTGACAGCGCATGCTCCCATGTGACTCTGCGTGTGGGTGACACTGCATGAGCGTGTGACACTGGATGTGCAAAGCCCAGACTGTACCTACACCCGTGTGGGGCAGTGACTCTGTCCCTGAAGGGGTGTGCGTGGTGGAGTGCCCCTGTGCAGAGGAGGAGGAGGTGCTGCCTGCCCCTGCCCTTCCTCCCCCCGGGGTGTCCTGCACGGGGTGCACATTCCTGGCTGCGTGGGTGCTCGCCGGGCTGGATCATCAGCACACGGAGGCATTTTCCCTCTGACTCACCCACCTCCTTTGGCTCTGGGGAACACACCTGGGCAGCAGGTCCCTCCGTTCATGGGGGCAGAGGTGGGCACAGGATCCTTTTCCCTTGTCTTTACTCCCGCCTCAGAAGCCCGTGACATCTATTTTCGGCCTGTGCCACATCGGCTGCTTACTGATGCCACCAATTTACTGCTAATTGCTCTGCACTCTGGGTTCAGCTGCCGCATAAGCTTGTTTTGGGCCACATGCTCGGTGGGAACGTGGTGCCAGGAGGTGCAGGGGGTCCTGCACAGCACTGACTGCAGCTGACCAGGACGCTCTGGTGCCAGTGACACTGGGCCACTACCTGGAGGTGGCCCAGCTCATTTAGATGCCTCTGAAGTGCTGGTGGTTGGTGGCTTTCCTTGAAGGTGCATTACTTTGCATCTGTCAGGGCAGAGGCTGTGATTTACCTCCCCGCAGTGGACACGGGGCTGGAGCCCAGCTCCGTTATAGCCATGGAGAACTCGCTGGAGCCTGGAGAGTGACTCCTCCGACCACTCGCACCTGACTCTCGAAGGACGTGTCCACAGGGCAACCCCCGGCCACAAGGACCTGCCCGGGGCAGCCAGGGTGACCTGGGCTGCACAATCATCACCTGAAGTGAATCAGCCCTGAGCATCACCCCAGCCCTGAGCATCATCCCAGCCCTCAGTGTCACCTGCATGGGCAGCCCCACCTCCCTCACAGGCATCAGGTGGCTTGAACAGAGCTGTGTGATGTGGAAATGCTGGTCTCACCTCAGCCCCACTCCCAGATTGTCCCCTCCTTAGCAAGGAAGTGGGCTCTCTCTCCCCCAACCAGGACAGAGCATTTAATCCCTTGCTTCCCTCCCTCCCTCCCTCCTTCCCTCCTCACCTGTTTCTAGGATGTGACAGAATGTTTTCTTTACAGCCCTGAAGCTTTCACAACCTTCTCTAAGGCACTGTCAAAGGCTTTTTTGGAGATGGATGGATTTTTGGAGATGGTGCTGTGCCCAGCCCTGCATCCCAGAGGCATTTCCCCAGGGGACTGGGATGATGCTGCTCGTGAGCCCTGTGCCAGCTCCTGGAGCCACCAAGGGGGATGGACCCCCTGGCACAGGACAACCTGTCCCTTCATGGCCCCGGGGCTCCCCTGCTCCTTGGCTACCCCCCGAGAAGGGCAGATGAAGAAGAAGGGTGCCCACAAGTGCATCTTCAGGCAGGTGGCCACTCCTGTGTCCCATGGGTGACTTCAGAGCCTGCATGCCTTCCCCAGGGAAATTACAGGCAGGAGAATGCGTGTCCCTGCCCAGCCTGTGGGACTGTGCTGCCTCCCTCTCCCCTTGCCGCTGCTCCTGGGGCTTGTAGTTGGACCTGAGACTGAAAGGAGGGCTCCTGTCTCTCTGTCTGCCACCCAGGAGCATCACTAGTGTCTTACCTGGTGACACAGACATCATGGGGCACATTCTGTGTTCTCTCGACACCGGAAGGCACCAGCCCAACTCCAACACTTGGTGTGAGCACCTGCAGGTGAGTTCTGCTGGTCGTGAGGTCTCGTGAGCACACAAGGGGGTTCATGATGGAGCTTCTCTACAACCCACTGAAAGGAGGGTAGGAGGGTGTAGCCAGGGGGGGTCAGTCTCTTCTCCCAAGGGGACAGGCCAAGGGACAAGAGGAAACGGCCCCAGGTTGGGCCAGGGGAGGTTTAGGATGGAGATTGGGGGAAATTCCTTCCTGGAAAGGGCTGTGAAGCCTTGGCAGAGGCTGCCCAGGGCAGTGGTGGAGTCCCCATCCCTGGAGGGATCTCAAAGCCGGGGTGACACGGGTGCTGAGGGACACGGGTGGGTGGTGGGTTGGTCAGGGCTGGGTCGATGGTGGGACTCCAGGAGCTGGAAGGTCCCTTCCAACCTGGACAATCTGATGATGCTATGATTCTATGATTATGTCCCTGTCCTGGCTGTGCTGGGTGACTCACCAGCTGGTCCTGCAGCTTCCCAGGAAGCTGGGCATGGAGAAACCTGGGTTCAGGTATCTGCAGCCGGGTGGCTCGGCCTCACCTGCCGGAAGGTGTAGGTGTCCTTGGCTGCAGCAGCCATGAACCACATCAGAGAGGTGGCTTTCCCAGGGATGCTTCAGCACCGAGGCGTTTGAGGAGTGTTGTTTTCCGTCAGCATTTGATTTGGGAGACTCTGTTAGACCTTGGCTGCTGACACAAGTCCCTCCCAACCAGTCCCTGCTGCTGTATGGGGAGTTTGGGGCGTTTGGGGGGCTCAGGGGTCTCTGCAAAGTGTGATGCCTGGGGAGGAGAAGGCATCCCCCATGCTGGGGCAATCCCCCTTGGGACACCTGTGCCGGAGCAGCCCCCACAGGGGACAATATTAACCAGTGACAAATCACCATCAGCCGGTGTCCCCGTGCCCAACGGGCCCCACGGTGTGGAGCTCGTGCACCAGCCTCCCTAGCACAGAGGTGTCCCAGGGCACGGAGCCAACCGTGTGCCGTGGACCTGCCCAGCCGTGTGGGACCCGAGGGGGGAACGTCACCTGGGCTGCAGGCACCGCCACGCCTGCTCTGCCCGTGCCCGTCCGTGCCATCAATGTGCTTTTGAAGGAAAAAATAACCAAAATGTCCTCTTTCAAAAACCGCAAGGAGCCAGCACCCAAGGGAGGGGCACGGGCAGGCAACTGTGGACAAAGAGAAAAGACAAAAATCCTTTTTATTCGGGCTTGGAGGTATGTGATTGCACAACCCCGATCTCTGTGAGAAAGGAGCTCTCGAGCATCTCCCACCCCAGCACGTGATTCCTAGGAATCGGATCGGCAGGAATTTGACTGGTGCTTCAGGCCACTTGGGGACAAATTGGAGCCAGGGGAGCGCCGTGGTGGCAACTGCCTCCTGATGCCCTTTCCAGGGAACTGGCTTATCATCTGGCTTCCCGGCAGAAGAGTTTCCTCCTGCAGCTCCGGGGCGTTTATGGTCTCGGATCCCCCAAGCTGCCAGCAGGGGCTGACAGCCCCCCAAGTGCCATCATGGCCCCTCTGTCCTCCTGGCCCCCCTCACCCAGATCTTTGCCCAGGGGTCCCCTGATCCCCTCTGGTCCAGCTTGAACGCTGATGGTGAACACCCCCACACTNCCCCCTCAGCAGCCAGTTCTGGGGACACACTCTGTGGGACCACCCCCAGATCCAGAGAGTGGAGTCCTTCCTCCCTCCCCAGCCCCCCTCGCTGCTGATGCTAAGACCCCCGGGGTGACATTGGCGCCAGCTGTGCCTGCTGTTCCATTATAGCCCACCAATTAGTGCCCACAACGAGGTTTGTTTCTGGTTATTGTCTTCGTTAATGCTAATTGGTCTGGTCAGGTTTTATGTCTGTGTGTTTGCCTCCTGCCCTTCCCTTATCATCTCAAGGGAAAGAACAAACATTCTCTGGCTCCACACCCCGCTGTTGGTGCCAGGTTTGATCCCACCGCCGCCTTCCGTGTCCTTTGTTCCCACCTGCCTCCCTTATCCTTTGTGGATGGGGTTTGTCCCTGTGTCTTCTCCTCGGTGCCTCCTTTGACCAGATGCCCTCAAAGGAGCAGGTACTCACTGGCCCCACTGCCTTGCACCACCAAAGCCCTGCTGCCCACCAAGACTGGGCCGCTGCTGGGGTCCTGGTTGCAGCCCCAGTCTCCTCTGGGGGTGAGAAGAGAAGGCTGAGGGGGGATGTGATCAAGGGCTAGAAATCCTTCAAGGGGGGGTGTCAGGAGGATGGGGCCAGGCTTTTTCCAGGGGTGCCCAGGGAGAGGACAAGAGGGAGCGGGCAGCAACTGGACCCTGGGAAGCTCCACCTGAAGCTGAGGAGGAAGTTGTTGGCTGTGAGGGTGGCAGAGCCCTGGCAGAGGCTGCCCAGAGAGGTGCTGGAGTCTCCTTTGTCTCTGGAGACATTCCAACCCCCCCTGGACACCTTCCTGTGGGACCTGCTCTGGGTGCCCCTGCTCTGGCAGGGGGTTGGGGGGAGACCACCTCCAGAGCTCCCTGCCCACCCCACACCAGTCTGGGGTTCTGTGTGCAGTATCCTGGCATGGATGTCTTCCCTCTCTAACCTTAATATTTGATTTACTGCCTCGGCTGCTGAGCAGACACCACAGGATCTGTTTGCATTCTGGCTGGCGGAGGGTGGGAGCTCGGGGCTGGGACATGGGGACAGCTTCTCCCCGCCTGCCCCTTTTCACCTGCCTGGGACAGAACCTGATGCTTTGGTCCCACTCACGGTGCGTTCCTCGCTCTCCCTGCGGCTTCTGCAGCTGGCGCTTCCCTTTGCTAAGCTGAATAATTTAACACCATCTGCTCCTTCCCTGTTGGCAGCATTTCCCAGGCTGTGGCTGCACGTGTTGAACGGCCCCGCTCCCAGCACGGGGCCCTCTGGTGACCCCCGCCCTGAGATAAGGACTCCTTTTTTCTTGTCTTTCCTTTCCTCTCTGCATGTGCAGCTTTTGTCTCCCTGACACCCCAGCAGCGACCACAGAAATCTTTCCTGCCATTTCCCCGCAACCTGCTTCTTAGTGGAAAATACGAAATTTGTGTTCCCTGCTTGCCCTGCCCACGTCATTTATGGTTTTATGCCCCTTCTACATCCCTCCCCTTTCTCCTGCCTGGCACAGACATGGCACAGACACTCCCTGTCTGCGAAACGGCTGGGATTCGGGTCCAGGGTTATGTTGGTGTATTCGTGACTTTGCCCTGACTCTAATCTCCCTGATAACAGTCCCCACTGCCACCAGCACACCATCCTCTGCCCTTCGTGCCTTGTACTCCTCGGCCTCACCATGTCCTCCTGGTGAGATTCCCTCTCTCCAAGAAGTCCATACTGTTACTGAAGAGGGGACATTCCAGTTCCTCAGCCCTATATATAATATTTATCTTGGTTCTTTCCCATATCCAGTGCCATGAACTTTGAGGAGGTGACCATTGGCAGAAGGTGCTCTGGCCCAGAGCTAGGAGACCTAGAACTTCAGAACACTATGAGGTTTCCTTTTGTTTCCTTCTCACTTGTATATCCTAGCAGATATATAAAAAAACAAGGCACGAGTTTTCGGTCAGGTTTAGTTAAGTGGCTTTTGCCAGGTGTGTAAGACTGAAGATCCTATCAAGAACTGGCCTGACAGTGGTTAGGTTTGGTACGGAGATGGGGCAGCTGCCAGGAGGAGCTTTTCACCAGAAAAGGGATCCTGAAAAGGGTGAAGCCAAAGTTGGAGGGCTGCAAGCCTCCATCCTGCTCCATGGGGATTGCTGGGTCCCCAAGGCACGAGGTAATGAACAAGATGTCTGGGAATGGGGCGCTTGGAGATGAGGCGAAAAGCTCAGTGGAGGCTGAAAGATGTGGAAGTAGAGACTGAGGAAGAGGAGACAGTCTGAGGGCAGGGGATATGGGTAGGAACACAGGGATGTGTGAAAGACATAAACTGGATTTGGCAAAAGCATTTTCTAATTCATTTCCAGGAGAGAGCAATAGTCTGGAAGATGAATATGAATAAGGGGAGAGTTGTGCTCTACAGCTCCCTGAAAGGAGGGGGTAGCCAGGGGGGGTCAGTCCCTTCTCCCAAGGGACAAGAGGAAACGGCCCCAGGTTGGGCCAGGGGAGGTTTAGGATGGAGATTGGGGGAAATTCCTTCCTGGAAAGGGCTGTGAAGCCTTGGCAGAGGCTGCCCAGGGCAGTGGTGGAGTCGCCATCCCTGGAGGGATCTCAAAGCCGGGGTGACACGGGTGCTGAGGGACACGGGTGGGTGGTGGGTTGGTCAGGGCTGGGTCGATGGTGGGACTCCAGGAGCTGGAAGGTCCCCCTCCAACCCAGACAATTCCATGATTTTATGAAGCTTCTTGGTTGACATGGGAAGCCAAATCACTGAGGTCTCTCTGAGGCCCTTAATTCATCCAATCACTTCTTAAGACTGTGCAAATCTCCAGGCTACGCCGCAGGTTATGGTAAGGTCTTCCAGGGCTAATCTCTACTTGCATCTGGCTGTCAGCTCGACAAACTGTGGCAAAAAACCCATTTTACAGGAGATTACTGGGTTAATGAAGGCAAATAGCTTAAGGCAATGCACTTAAGGAGAGTGAGTTTCCTTCTATTAAGCAGTAGTAGAATTATTCAGCCCTGAACTCCACAGCAGAGCAGCTCTGGGGCTGCTGGCTCTCCCGGAGCCCGGCACGTGGGCCAAGTCAACTCAGGACACGGGAGGGCAGAAGGACCTCAGAGGTCCCACGCAGAGGGGATGGAGGTGTCAGTGTTGGCTCCACCGACCACGGGCGGATGGATGAGAGATACGTCATGGTGACGTCCCCCACGGGGACTCGTCTCTTGTGTGGAGCCCAGGGCAGAGCTCTCTATGGAGGGTCCGTGGAGAGATGGAGGGAAGGGAAGCAGAAAAGAAGAACAAATTGAGTGTATGTGTCAGTGAGGGACCAAACCCTTCCAAGCAGAGAGTATCTGGAGTCCAGTTCCCCCCCACCCAAAGAACTGGACGGGCTGAGGCATTAGGAGTGAGCACAGATAATGTGTCCCACTCCAGGAACTCCTCACACCACCCCAGCACCGCGTCTACGTGGAAACACCCTCTCCAGGCTAAGTTCAGCGTTGAAAACCTGCAACTCTAATAAGGCCCTACAAACCTAAGAGAAAAAGGTTCCTCATGCATAAGAAAACTGCTTCTAGTCTAGAAGGTGTATAAAACCACCATTCTAAGTATACCTTGCACGCCACAAAGGGCATAGTTACATTCAAGTCTGGAGGAGGAAAACAAGGACAACATAATTCATCAAACTGACCTGAGATAACCCAGGCTGATTGCTGTGTTCCTGAAAGACCACAGAAGACAAGAGCTTATTATGATATAAAAGAACCCATGGGTGAGTCACGCCAAAGCATAACCAGATGTGAAGAGGGTATTGAAAAGGAAAGAGAGCAATACAGACATTCTCTGAATGGAATAAGAGCTTTGAAAAACACAATTCAAAAAAAGAAAGAAAACCCCCAGTAGCAAGAGAACTATTCAAAACAGCTGAATTCTTAACCAATGCAGTTTCACAATTATTTTCTAAACACCTTAAGGAAAAAAAGACCAGTGTCCGGGTCGGGCACGCAGCG
>VXBJ01001769.1:0-75685 GCA_013400055.1 Nycticryphes semicollaris
TTCTGTGATTCTGTAATAAGAAACAGTCTTCACCTAATGCTATTTTATATTGTTTTCAGAGGTCCAGGCCATGAGATAAAATCTTTGCTTTAAAGGCTTGTATATGACAAAATGTACAGTAAATAAAGAAGATATATTACTTCTGCAGTGATTTGATTTGGCTAAATAATCACTGCCCAACAAGCAGCACACTAAATTAATTTTACTACAGTGAAATGCAAATTAATACCTCTGGGAACCAAAAGCTTGTAGGAACGGACACTATCTCAAAAAGGAGAGACTCAGGGAATGATACAAAGCGATTACCCTAGATAATCACCCCTAACATGATGTCTCAGTGGAAACACTGTGGAAAGGACTCAGCACAGTCCTTGTGTGTTTCCAAAATATCAAGTACAGTTCTGGTGCCTGCACTTTAAAGAAGATGAGAAAATATTGGAGCAAATCCAAATATTTTGCAAGTACAAGTCTTGAGATGGGAGGCTTAAAGAGCTGGACATATTCCACTTACTCAAAAAAAGGTTGAGAGGATACAGAGAAAAGATAACAGATAGCAGTGAGCATTTTCACTCTTGCTGACAAAAGCACAACTAAATCCAGTGACTGGAAGTTTAAGGTTAGATGTAATCAACCTTGAAATCAGATGCAATTTCCTAGCAGTAAAGGTAATTAAATTCTGTAAGAGCTTACAAAGGGAGGTGGTGCACTCACCATTCCTTGAACTTGTCCTAAAAACTAGCTTTTTCAAATACAGGCTTCTGGGAGAACTTTTAATGGACAGAGCAGCCTCAAACAGGGAGGGAAGGAGGGTCACCTCAGTCTATATCCCCTGGTGATCCCTCTAGCCCTGCATCCATTAGAATGACGTGTCTGTTTGAGTCCTTCCATTATGGCTGAAACAAGATGGCTTGAATTACGCCCTGCCCACTCAGACATTGGCAGGTTGGCATTAGGGTAATGAGTATAATCAAATCCCACACTTGAGAGCTCCAGTTGGCTGTCTAGAGCAGAGAAGAAGAATCCCTTCTCCGTTCCTCCCAGAGGATGTTTTGGCCTCATATATTCTGCAGTAGAAGTTTTTGCCTTCCCTTGAAACATGTATTATTTATTTTGCCAGGAAGAGAGTAAACCAATGCAGAAAATTATTTTCGACATCTGATGCTTGGGTCTGAATTAAGCCAAGTCCAGGAGCAGTAGAGATTTTTCTAGCTCAGATTGGCAAGGATGGTGAATTTTTGCATGGGTCATTTCTGTAATTGTCTCAGCATGTCATGGGTAATCAGTTCTCAAGTATTGCAGGGACCTCAGCTACTGCTTTAGACACATACCAGTTTGGTTTCTATGGGCTAACAAAAGTAGTTGTCTCGGGCTTGAGGCATATTTACATCATTTAATAGCCACCAATATACAGGACATCACACAATCTGATGGTATCTCTTGGCCTTAAATTGTGAGGAAATGGAAAATTTAAATATAACATAATAACAGACTCTACTTTTCCAGGGCTTCCAGGAATGCAGGTGGTTACACCACAAGTCAAAAGCACCAAACAGTCTCAGTACCACCGGTCATGTAGAGACACACTTCTGGAGAATTCAAAAGCAAAGCAACTCCCACCAAAATAAAAAAAATAAAAACAAAATTTAAAAAAGGCACCGACACATAATATTGCCATTTGCTTGCAGGCTTTTGCCTTCCACACGTGGGAAGGTGGTACCTGCCTTTAGTAGGAGACCTGGCTTCACAGCTTCTACCATCTGTAGTTCCTCCCTACCTACACTGATAGGAGGGGAGTGCAGGACAGCCAGACATCTTGGTCACAGAGAAGCCCTGTTCAGAGTAGGCTTCTGAAGAATTCCAGCGCTAAGCTATGAGATGTTTCATCTTTGTGACAGGAGAGAGTGCTCAGCATCCCTGCATGAGAACTTGCATATTTAACACCCTTTTTGGCAAAGCGTTCACAAAGGCACCATGATGTTTTATTGTGGTTGCAAGGCACAAGTGTCTCCATGTGGAAAACCATTACTGAATAAACATAGATTAGCTGTTCCTCTATGTAGACTAACATACCTAGTAATAACTTGTTTGTATCCTCTTATACAGAGAGTCACGGAAAGAAGTGAAAGAAAACCAACTCAGACTGGTGAAACAAGACAGAAAAAAAAAAAATGTACCTCTATCAGACCAGTACAGATGCCCATCTCCATGGCTTGTTTCCTCTGAATAATAAACTTATAAAATGTGGCTGTTGTATTAATCACTAATAAGTGTAATGAATAGTGTGACAGAGCAATTTATCCATAAACAAAATTAATAAACCATGGTATTATAGATCCCAAAAATGTTTGCATCTGGCAGCCTACCAGAGCAGAGTAGATATAGGTTCATATAATGCTTACCATCCCAAAACTGTGGATACTTTCTGTTGCTTCAGGGTAGGAGGAAAGGACATGGTGTAACTTCAGCTCAAGATACTCTTCTCTTTTTAGATTTATCACAGGTTTCTCTTAAACTGCAGCTTTATTTAAGAAATGGGCTTGTCTCATTGACTGTATGTACAGACTGCAAATGAGGTTTTCTAAACAAATCCTCTGTTGCATAATTCTTGCTGTCATTTTTAATAGCTAGATGGAAAAAAGAGATCAGCATAAAGAGTCATTGTTTATGATGGGACACGTAAGAAGCAACCAGTGCTGTCCCAGAAGCAATTTGCAGGGTGTCTGGGCAGAAAATGAGAAACTTTGGGGGATATAGGTTTAAAAAAGTAATCCAGCAACAACTAACAATAACATAAAAGATACTAATTTCAGACATTCGAGACTCAGACATCTGAGATGCTGTTAAGAGGATATTAAAGATATTTCTTACTTTATGCAAAATATCATGAGGACTTAGAAAAACTTGATTGTTCTAGAAGAACTCACATCATACCTAGGATCTGTTATCTTGAGTTTTTCAAATTAATCAGTGTGATAAGATTTTAGATTGAATTATTTTAATGATATCTATTTTTGTTATGTAGAAACCACTAGCCAAATTCATTGGGGTATTGTGCATATCTACTGAACATGCATATTTTGCCACAGATATATGGTACCTTACGTTAAAGAAAACAAGAACTATGATGTGCCCCAGAGAAGGTGCAAATATAAGATCCTGGTCCTGCAGGATCTTATGCAGGAGTAATAACAGGTATGTTATGTTATGGACAAATATATTATGGTATCATAACAAGTATTACAGGGAAGATTACATGATCTGCAGTACCTTATATATATTGATAGATAGATAGATAGATGGATAGATATTTCCTATGTGTGAAAAATTCCTTCTCTTCACATACATCAGATATCAGACATCCCTTGTTATTACTGTTGCTCAGTGCTGAACATCAGGGAAGACCAAGATTGGAACACTAAGAAGACATGCATTTCCACCCCCTGCACTACCCCACATTTGAAGAGAAAATGATGGAAATTTAACATACTCTAAGAGTCTCATAACTGTTCTTCAACATGCTCCTTTTCAGGACAATTCCACAGAAGACAGTCCAGTGTGAACCTCCTGTTGAATTAAGCTTTGCCACTGCAACCTGGATGGAGAACCACTGTGAAAGAACCAGACATCCTGGGAAAATGAGAAGCATGAGCACTGTTGTGGTTTGTATGAAGTGGGACAAGTATGACCTGTTGCAAAGAAGCCCATTAAGGGATTTTTGTTACAAGACACTGTTCCTGGGCAAATTGCAAAGCTGAAGTTACAGGCTCTCAGTAGATACAGCTTGATCCACAAGAACAACTGAAAAACAAAAGTAAAAAAGGGGATCAAGTAAGCAGAAACATTTGAAGAATAATTGCCTCCTTTCTTCTGGCTGTCAATAAAATCAGGCATTTTTTGCTCTTAACTAGTGGAGTGCACAAATTCTGACTAGAGTCCTTGTTAGCTTTTGTGCTCAAAGGCACTAATGGCTGTCATTCAGACAGTGTTTAACCTGAATAAACATTAAACTCCACTTAAAATCAGTGGTTTGCCAAGAACTCTTTCAGGCTCAGTAGAGTATCTGAAACTGTTAGTCAAAACTGATCGCTAAGTGGAGGAGAGTAGTAGCCCCAGATTCTCAACAAGCAGAGAGCAAATTCGTGGTGGGTGCAGGATTCTTCTGGTTGCAGGGAATGAGCCTGGTTGCAAGGTTTGTCATTGGAAGGACCAAATGATCCAAGTTGCCTCCCTCTCTGAAAAGCAACTGGAGCTTAGACCATCTTTGTTTTGCTATTGTATTTTAAGGGAGCCAATTATCCTGTGGCATATTCATTTAAATTAATTTAAATTGTAAATAAATGAACTGGATTAGAGCAAGGATTTGGCCTGATTCATGTCAGCTTGGAGGAAACAATGAGATGAGGTCCCCAAATAATACTGCTGCCAGCTAACGACTTGGTTCACTAAGAGAAGAGTCTTGTGATGATAATCATACTAAAAGTGCCTAAAATCATTAGAATTAATTTAAAAATGGTCTCTGGGAAGCAGCTGAGCAGACTGTTAGAGGAAGCGAATGAGAAAGAAAAAAGTGAGGACATTAAAATTGACGGATTAATAAAATATGAATGCAGAGAAAGGTGTGCAGCTGGGGTTTTACACTAGCATTTAGAAATAGCCATACATATTATTCTGCCTCTGAACCCATATCACTTTAAATCTTTTCGAAACATATTAAAATTCCTCAAAGAGGAATAATTTTGAAAAGCTCTCTAGAGTTACCCATGATAATTAAAGAGCGGTTCATTGTAAATCCTTCTGCCTAGTTCAACAGTATTATCTGCTTACAGACAACCCTCAGAGGGCAAAGTCACAGCCTTGATCTGGTAAAATTATTGTCCAGTGATGATGCCTTGTTTGTGTTTACAAAAATGCAGCATGAGGCCAGTAACAATACATCTTTTAAGTAGATGCTATAGTGTCATTACTTATACTAATGAAACATTTCTGAAATAGCACTATTTGCCTAAAACCAAGGACAGATCAATTTCAACAGCCAAGGAAAACAGGTAAAGAAAGTGCCACCTGTACTTCAATTTTCCATTTTAGGACAAATATAATCATCTAGATCATATAGTAGCATTATGAAAATCAGTGTAAGAATTACTTTGAGGGAGGTGAGTGGTTGAAAACATTTGGTTGGTAGCACCTCTGTATATATATGAGTTCAGAAGATCATCATCTTAGAAATAATATGATTCAGGAAAAAAACAGGGTGGAAAGAAATCCATTAATTCATCTGAGACTGTATGCTTAAAAAAAAAAAAAAAAGGAGAACTGAATTTGAAGTTCTTATTAGTCATCACTGAGGCAAGACATGTATCTGTATCTGACCTACAAAGCAGCAGATTTTTTAAGCAGTGTATCACTATTCCCTGCTGGGCATGCAAAACTGCACTGAATTTTGGAATAGCCTCTGCCCTGATGCAGAGGGCTGGCACAGGCCTGTGCAAATTTCTTCAATTTAAGCCTTCAAGACAGAACTGAGGCGAGATCTCGATCTTTTCTTCACCCTAAAGTCAAGGAGTGATTTTCATCCTATTCCTTTTTCCTTAGTTCCTTGTATTCATGTACAAGAAGGGGTTGGGCAGCGTTTCCAAATGCGCTGAGGAATCTCCTTGCGGAGAGGCTGCGTACACAGATAGAGTTTGCGCTTTTGAGGGTGAGTATAAATGTGGCCTCTGTTACCACAGAACAGTAATGAAACCACGTATTCATTTTTATGAGAAATGCATAGGTACTTCCATGCTTCTTACAGTTTAGTGTGAATTGTTGCTTTCATTATGAACCTATTAGTTCAGGATTTTAACAGAGCCAAGCAGCTCTGCTTCGGGCTACTATTTGGCACACAACAACAGCAGTACAAGAATAATGGCTTATTTGGACAGTTTAATAAAACTCAATATCTCCACTGTTGCCCAGCTCAAAGATAAACAAAAATGCACACGGATGTTTTCAGATTTTACAAACGATGTCCAGATCATACAAGGCATCTTAGCCTTTAAAAACAAACTACACAAAAGGATGAGGGTTCCTAATTTGAGGTAATTGCCTTGCCAAATTAGGCTAAAAATGTATTACAATATTGGCTGACATAGTAATGGGTAAAAAGAATGTTCAAAGATAGCACAGGAAACAATTGAAATTCCATGGAATTTGGTTTTAAGTATCTGTTAATGATTGAATTAGAACAATGTGAGTCATCTGCCATGGTGGGGTATAATGATGAATTGCACACTGTGCTCCTGTGTAAGGTGTTCGAGTTGTGACAAAGAGCTCATGTCTCACACCTAAGTATGTGTAATTGTTATTGATTAAGAAAGATGTATTTCAGTAACAAACATTTTTTGGTCACTACAGATCTTCAAAGAAGAAACCTTCTGAAGTACTAATTAAGCCTAAACTTATTTCAAAGAGGAATTTGAAACTGTTGTGCTATATACGCAAGGAACATCAGACACTGCATACGCTTGATTGGAGATGCATTTTCCCTCCTTTTTCTTTTTTTTTTCTGTCCTTACATTTTCAGAACTGAGAATGAAGTATATTGGAAGTTGCAAGTCTAGAAGCCTTGAAAATTTTAATTTAGAGGCTTTGAATCAAACGAATGATTGAATTGGGAAACTGGTAATAGGCTGTATACCCCTTAACCACAAGACTACTTGTTCGGAGTCAGTCTGGGTCCCAGCTGACCAAACAGGCCTTGCTGGGGAATCACCAGTCTGGGCTCTAAGCAGTCAGTTTTCCACACTGGCAATGAGCAGTCACAGCTTGGGGCTATTGGACGATTCATTTTCACAGCCTCAACAAAAGCCAAGTAGTGAACGGCACCAAGTAACCATCTCGTAAGTCATGCTTACCCATTACTCATTTATGCAACCCTTCAAATGACATAATTTGTGGCTACTACAAGATATGTGTGTGCTAACTACCTAAGTATTCCTGGGCAGATGTTCCACTACAGCTGTCCTGGTTCCGATGCCGTCAGCAGCGCCTAGGCAAGATATTTTAAAGCTAAAGTGGCTCTGCCTACACGTGTTACAGCCACTGTGAACAACCCCATGCTCTCACTAATGCCCAGGGTCTAGCATCTCCTCTTTCCTGCCCCTAAGTCATCAGGAGCTGCTTGTCTGTGGGGACAGCAGTCACAGAGAGACAAGGGAAGGATTTTGGTTGTCATTCTGCATCCTAACGGTGACTTGTCAAGATCAGGATCATGTTGGAGCAAAAGAAGGTGGCAGGACTCTGCGCATTTTCTTCCTCTTCTTTGGAACAACGAGACAGCTATAAAATTATCTTAGTTCCACTGACTTCAGGAAAGCTATTAGAGTTTATACTAGTATTTGCAATGGCTAACTTTTATAAACATTGGAACACATGCACAAAACCACTGCATTTGCATTTCAGAGGAGAATTCTGTATTGGATAAGGCGGCATATGTTTTATGAAACAGCACTATTTCTGCTGGCTGTGTACCTGCAGTCCTTTTTGCTGCAGACTACTGGCTGGGCTGTACTGCACCATGTATGGACACACACTCTGCTCTCACATCCCCTAAAAACACGTGGGATGGAGGAAAAGGAACGATTCTAGCTCAACTTTTTTCAAAATGTACCTACCTTCAAATCTTGTTGGCATTCACAAACAGGCTCCTTTACAAATGCCTGGCAATTGCACTCATACCTATTTTTAGAGTTGTCTAACACACTTCAAAAAGCAGCAAGGAATGCAAAAAACTCCAGGACTACAATGTGTCACTTTCTTTAAAATCCAACATTTTAGTTGCTATGTCTTACTACTTTACTGCTTGCGAGATGGGTGGTGTCATCCTTGAGATTTTTCCAGGCACTAGCTGTAGTGATATTTAGTCACTCAGACTATATTTATTTCAGTTTCTTGGGAATGGGAAACCAGGAAATGGTGGGACAAGAAAAAAACACATGGTTTGACAGAAGATGGGAATATTTAAGAAATGTTAGCTTCTGGGACAAGCGTATGACCTGAGAAGCAATACTTTGTCTTGTAATGTCTTACACGACATGAAGCCTAAAAGGGTTGCTGAAAGAGTGTGACATTGCACTGCATTTTAACAAGGTTCATTGCATTTTGCATATTCAATTGCATATTTCTCCTATAGGGATGGAGGTTCCCATATTTAACACAAAATGTGTTGTTCTCTCTGCAGCCTTCCTGGTAATTATAAACATGGTTCCATAGATGGAATCAAAAGTGTTTGTAGGCTGATCATTAATATTGTTTTACCATTGTATATGCCATATTTCCAAATCCTACATTTCAGTATAAACAACACAAGTGAAAGAACACTTGGAATTACCAGTGGCAACCTCAGCCTTCTTTGGCCCTGTTGGAATGTACATTGGGATAGTCCAAACAGTCTTTCCCTCTAACTGAAAATCAGATGAGGAATAGCTATTCCACATCTGTACCTTAAACAGTTCGGGACTTCACGTGAGAGAAAAGGACTAACGAGGAAATGAAAATAGGTCTGTAATGCAGAGGAGGTACTTGAAAGAAATCCTTCATTTTCATGCTCTCCAACATGACAACAGAGTTTGACCATCATTTGCAGCTGTTCTGGGATATATCACAATGACCAGAGATTAGCTGTTATTATTCAGTGTCTGCTTCAGTGTCCTCAATATCCTGTAAAATTCTGAGCTTTACCTAATTGGGCTGGAAGGAGAAACAAACCAATAAATCTATTTTTATTATGATTATGTTATGCCAGTCTGGGAGTAAATGAATGTTAGATATAATGTCTGGGAATACTAGCTAATCGTATTCCAATCATAGGAGAAGGTATTAAGAAGCAGACTGGAGTATAAAATTGTTTAAAAAACCCTCTTTTTCTTAATCTTATAGCAATTAGAATAGCCATTTGTTATTAGTCATTAGTGCCACCCCTTAACACCAGGGCCAGAGGTTGCCAGTGTAGTTGGAGCAATGCTTAGCCCCTTTCTTACATAGAAAAGCAATTGAAAATGCTTTGTACCAATGCTCCAAAACCAATGTTTGTTTCTGATAAGCTTCCTGATGGGACTAAGTATACCTTAAACAGTTCGGGACTGAGCTTACACCTTTGCTTCCACATCCAGTGCCCCTGGGGAGATGAGCAGAGATCCAGTGCATCCTCTTCCTAAAGGGAAGTGCTGGCTGAAACCCTCACTAGTAGGTTTATACCTTGCTCTCAGCCGTGAGTTCTGCTAATGTTTGAGGCATTCTGCTCTGCCCTCCCTTTCCCCCTGACAGTGAAGGCAGAGTGGGCTACAGGTTGTGCATTTATGGGCGGCTTTCCTCTATGCTTACTCTGTGATTTTTCTTTTTACTAATCTTGGGATAGGTGCTTTGACCTATTTTTTTGGAACTGCTCACATGGAGATGCATTTTGAAGCTGTGAATCTTAATTATAACCATGCATGAGTAGGAGAAAGGATGAGGACTAAGAAGGAAAAAAAAACCAAACCAGCTGCAGTTTAGTAAACACCTTCTCTCTATCCTCACCGATCCAAACTGAATCACCTGGCAGGAGAGTTAGGCTGTGCAGAGCTGCGCTGGCACGTAGGCAGCTGTACAGCAGGGTGCTTGGTATCCAGGAAATTGGTCTGTGCAGGTGCAGATGCAGGAGGCCTGGGATCATCTTTGCACCTTCCCTCACTCTTTCTCCACAATAACTTTTTGATCTTTTGTGGGTAGAGTTCTGTAAGACACTACTTACAGATAGCACCATAAGTGGAACGGATTATGGGATACCAACTACATGAGGAGCGCTCCTGAACAACCATTTTAGGTTTATAACAGAAGAAAGAAGGTTTTAATTTTTTTTGGGGTCAGAGAATATTGGGATCTCTCTTCTCCAGAGACTAACTGTGGTGTAGTATAGCACAAGACTTCCTTGGAAATGCTGCTTAGAAGACAGCTGAGGATGGATGCCTCTCTGTGCATACCATTATAATAGCTGCATACAATACCATAAATGTGTTACAGCTTGAGTATTTACAGTATTTAAATTCACTGACCTTGCATATCTAGGACAAAAAAAAATGGGGAAAGAAGAAATTATGGGGCTTCTGATACTGAGCTTTCAAGATCACTTGTTTCCAATGGTGATGTTATTGTCAACTTTTTAACACTGATATAAGGCAAAATGCCTGATAGCATTCTATGCCAAGCTGTATGCAAGAGAAGTATATTCATCCCTTACATCAGTGGCTGCCAGCTCGGTTCTGTATATTCACTGTATGTTCAGTAAATTATTGCATGAAACAATTTTAAAAGAGGCAGATTAAGGATATTTAATTGCTTTAACAATATATTTTATAATAAGTACTCAAAGCTCAGAATTAAAATTCAATGTTCTATCTTAATGGTACATGAGACTGAGAATTTGGGGAACTTTTTTCAGGACTGTTTAAATTATCACATGCTTTTCCATACAGCTATTATAATAACTAGAGGGGAAAAGCCTCAATGCTTACTCTCTCAGGACAGTCAGAATTTATGAGCTGATGGTAAGCCTGTACTAGCTTGATAAAACAATTGGCATGTTTTCAGATATATTAAGAGATGAAGTAAAATGTGTTAACAACCTGAAAAAGTAAGCATATCAAATGGGTTTTATCTGGCTTGAGGTATGTAAAATGTAACGATTCGGTAGCAGTTCAGGCATTAAACTTTGTTTTTTGCAAGATGTAAGAATAAAGAGATGAATTTCAGTTTGAACTGGAAAAAAAAGTCCCTCTTATTTATAATATACATAGGTTTTCTGAGTGAGAATCTTTGCAGAGTGACTGTTAGAAATGATCGGTCACCCAAATGAGGTAATGAAGCCCAAACCTTCAGGGAAGCCATCAATATACTTCACTCTTGCAACAGCCTCCCAGGAAACCATGTTGCTCAGCACATTTATGTCTGAAATGATATCTGTTTGCAGGCTTCAGATCAGTGAGGAGGAACTATAGTGCCTTCTCTTTTTTTCCAGCCCTATCTGGCTGCCACCACGCCTGAGCTGTCAAGGAACAAATGCTCTGACTTCATCTTGTGTGCTCATTCCTCCGGATTCTGACAACGCCTCTCAGGTTCATAGACGTGTCAACCCCATTGTAATGACTGATGCTAAACTGGATGCACAGAGGAATTAAAGGTGGAGATATATGTTAAAATTGCCTTACTTTTTCATCAGAGGTGCCAAGCCTCTGAAAGAAATTTCAGACAAATAAGCACATCTGTAATGGTTAAGGTTGGGGATTTTTTTGCTTCTACAGATAATATTTTATATAAAGCAAGTTCTCTTCACTCTGGTTTTCTTATCTAAAAGAGAGAGAGGGCGCAAAAAACCTGAACTTGAAAACTGACAGAAAAACGGTTGCAATCAGAAATCTAATTGCCTTGCAGAGGAGCAGTGGGATTGCACAAAACAGAATCACTCCATTTCTATTTCATCATCCTATCCAAACATCTTCAGCATTACTGTATTATTTTCTAGGTGTTTGCACCACCTACATTAATAAAGATGATTATGTCACAGTCAGCAAGCAAAACCCGACGTCTTAAGAGGAACGGTTACTTATGAATTGAAAATGTTTAATACATATACATCCATCCCAGGGGTCCAACACCTTTCCTCAGGAAGAGCTTGTAATTGGTTTCATTCAGGAAAGCCTTTGGGATCTCTATTAAGTTAGCGTTAGTGGGTAGGCTCTGTCAATCCAACAGTTTCCCTAAAGTTTTTAACCCCCTCTGTTTCTTTCAAAGGTATTTGTTTATTTAGGGGGAAAAAAAAGGGAAAAAGAAAAAAAGAAAAGAGAGAGAAAAGGGATAACTCTTTAAACTAGTGCCATTTAAATAAATGTCAACTCCAGCTGACTTGACCTACACTGCAGGCATGATTTTTTTCAGAAGGCTACTTTGCAAATTTCAGACCCTAATTTCATGAGCTCATGTTTGAAAAGATTTCCATAACATTTTCTATGCTATCCTTCACCATCCACATTTCATCTGTAGTCATATCCCTCCTTAGCTGCTCCTGACTGAAAGTTCATTTGATCTCATGCCGGTCCAGCAACATAAATAAATGTTACTATGAAAGGGCATGGCATGGGGCTCTGTCTAAGCTCTTGATGAGTAACTGCTTTTGGAAGACAATTTATCTGAGATGTGTTTTAAGCTCATGACTTTGTCTTTCCAACAGTTTAGTAGTAGTCTGCCATGGTCTCTAGGCAGGGATTTGGGCAAGCCTGGCTCTGATCCAGGGGAGTCTGTCCAAACTGCAAAATTCTCTTGTGGAGCATCCACAGCCTAAACTCTCTCTGACACAAGCTCAGCCCAAAGTGCAGCACTCTTTAGAGAAGAGCTTATGTGTGTGTTGCTGTCTGGCCACCATGTCCCAATCTGCCAAGAGCATGCTTTAGCCCCATCTGCCAGGAAATTTCCTGAGTTAAGAGCGTGACTGCTCAAGCCAGGGCTGGGCTACAACTGGCAGCAGGGAAAGAAAGAGCAGGGGTAATAGGGCTTGGTGGGATTATGCCTGCTGTCAAATCCTGGCCTCTGTGAGGACTACATAGCTATTCTTGTTGGAACCAGCATTTTCTCTGAATATAGAAAGAGGACAAGAAGCGGTTGGTACTGTCTTTGTTACCCAGCAACAACATTGCAGTGGAGACTCGAAGACTTTGTCCACTATCAAGCTAGAAGTCCTTCACCAGCTAGAGACTGATCTCTGTTGTACCCAGACACCGCAGACAACTTTAGACAAATGAATTAATATTTCAAAATAGAGGCAGTACTTTACATCCTTGCATTTAGTCCATCCAGCTGAAGTCAGTGGAAGCTGAATTAGCTCATGCACTTTCAAATGATTCATCACTCATGCATTTGCTCCATGAAGTGCATCTCCTACTGCTCTATTCCACAGAGGCACAGTGCAATGAGGGCAGTACTCAGAAAAGAAAGTTGGTGTCCAAACTTCCCATGCCCTTTTCTCACTACCTAATATATGTGGGCAAGGATCGTGCTCGTGCAAGTTACTGCAGCGTCTCTGATGGCGGCTGGTTTATGCTGAGTTGCCCAAGACTCAGATATATGGAATCTCCAGAAAAAAGAGCAATGAATATAATTTTTAACTGAAATGTTAATATAGTCTTCTATGCAGAAAACAATATTTAAATCAGATTTTCTTCAAATTTGTTGTTGCTGGAAACATATACACACAAAACCCTCTATAAATAAGATCTCAAATCTTAAATCAGGGAAAATTCACAGGCTGTTCTCTTTAATTAATTTAAACATCACTAATTTAAATCTCCAGGCTCTCTTGAGTAATTCTGGTAACAGCACTTAAAAATAATGCTCCTGTGAAAAGCTCTGCTAATTCGGACAATGATCAGAATTAATGTTGCTCATTTCACAAAAAGAAAGAAGATTGTTTCTGTTGTGGCACATGCAGGAAGTTCTAGTCTATTAGCAAACAAGATCAAGAATGACATCATTAATACTGGCTGAAACAAACAAGATTTTTATATTTAAATATTGCATAGTAGGTCTTATGAAAGCCTAAAGGGGGAAAGAAAACAAAAAAAGCAAAAAAGGTGTTACACACAAGGGGAGGAAAAAACTATACTTCATGATACTGGTAGACAACTAGTTAAGTACCAAGTACTTTAACATTTTATTGTTGTTATTGCTAGAGGTACTTCTCTGGTTTTGATTAAATTGAGGTCACAATGGCCAAAATTCTCTTCTCATCATGAAAAGCAGCTGCCGGCCAACTTGCATTTTTTAGTTTATTCCCCAAATTTCTCACAGATCAGCTTCCAGGCTGCTCTCGTTTTATCCTACACACTGTAAAATGCCTCTGACTTCTGTCCAGCAAACAGAAAAGTTTTTTGTTTAACCTGCTGAATTTTTTATTTCCTATCACGTGCCCCTACAGAAGTACAGTTTCTGCAAGAGCGATGTCATGCAAAGGGGAGCTAAAGCATTAGAAAGTTTTCCTGTGATGACTGATGAGATATTGAAAGCATATCTTTCAACAGAAGCCTGCACACTTTTGGCTTTACATGAGTTCATATTCAGTGCAACTGAGTTGGTGGTATTTGGATTCTCCTATCAAGAGCCTATTGTCCTTCCCAGAGTGTAATTGGATTTCATTGGTGCATCAAGGAGAGCCACTCATGCAAAGAGCCAGCCTGTAGGCATGTATGATTAGATGGTCTTGGCTGACTGTCAATGGTATTTGTTTGTGAGATAAAATATATAGATTTACATCTGTAAGAAGGGTTGGTCTACAAGTGGACTTATTAAACGCAACCAGCTAGTTACATGACATTTCAGTTGCACACACTAAGCCTACAAAGTACGCTATCAAAATATTCCTTAGCTAGATTCACAGTAAAAATTTACATCCATTGTTTCACAAGTTAGTTTGTCTACAAAACAAGGTATATAAAAATAATTCATGGGGTATTGGAACTGCCAGTTGCCCACTATGACCATGCAAATTCAATCAAGTAGAAGTAGGGTCCTGCCTTCTTGGATGATGCTCATTTTTGTACCTTCCTTTTGGGAGTTGGTAAATGGAGTTATTAATTAGTTTTACTTAGAGGTTATCACCATCACAATCATGATTAGATCTGTTCATTTATTCTTTATTTCTGTTCACAGGCTCCTGATATTTATTAACACCATTAAAAGAGCCTAGACTACACAGTGTAGTATCATAGACAGGAAGAATATGGGGTTTTGAAGGAAAGAGCACAATGGGTAATTTTAGATGTCTCTATCATTAAACACGCAAATACTATGTACAGCCTACCTGTCTGACAAATCTTCCATAACTTAAAAATCAAAAGAAATTTCTGACTTTTATTTGTTTCTGTAGAAATCAGCAAGAAGTCATAAAGGCGTGTGTGTGTGTGTTTGTGCATCTGTGTGTATGCATGTGGCACTTTCTTTTTTTAATCCATGTTGAAATCTATGTAGTGTTGAAAATACTGCATTTGGAAAGCGAAGAAGCTATGGAGTTGTTATTGTCTTAACATATTGCAGTATTCCTTTCGCCTGCCTTTCTGATATCAACTAAAAAAGTACATGCTATGGGGGAAGCAAGATAAACAGGAAGAACTCTGATCTTTTTCCTCACTTAAACAACTACCAGTTTGCATTTGAGAAGTGTTGGGTTTCAAGTGCTTCTTAGAGCAAAGAGAAAACACCTAAAAAGCAAATATCTTTCCAAAGCACTTTCCTGCAAATTGGATGGCAGTACAAGATTTCTACATTAAACTTAGAATAAGTATAAGAAAGGAAATGTAATATAAAAAGATTTCTGGTTTACATATGTTTATATTTATATCTTGCCAGGAACTTCAGTCCAATTAAACAAATTCTGACACCAGATTTTTAGTTGATTTAGACTGACATTGATCTATTTATTTAAAGAAAAAAACAGCTGTAGTGATGGAAAGATAAATAGTATATTCTTGCTTTTATATTAGAGTTTATGGGACTATAAAATATATGGGACAGGTAAAATGTAGATATTAATTTTTGGAAGAATTATCTAGAAATTAGCTTTTTCGGGTTTGCACTTAATTACCAGGCTGTATACTGAAATGCTTTCTTAGGCAAAACTCTCCTTATCATTTTCACAAAGTTCTGAGATAGTATTTAAGAGTTTGAATCCAGATTTGCAAACACCTTTAACTACTGAAAGATGCAGATAGACAAACGGGATTTGCAAGAAAGTCTACACAGGATCTGAGGCTAATTCTCTTTGAGAAGTTATAGATACTAATGTCAAGTAGACCTGGTGTTTTGGAAAATCCATTGCTGTGCAATGTTATGTGCCAAACAATCTTTGGAGTTTTTACTGTTGGCCTTTTGTCTGGAATTACTTTAAAATCTGGCTCACGGTTTAAGAGAAAAGAAAGAGAAATTTGTAATTTTCTATTAACAGATAAAGGAAATGAACATGTAAAATAATAAAAAAAAATTGGATGTTCCAACCTTTAAATATCTGTTATGTAAGTTCTAGATGTTCACATTTTAAACTACTATCTAAGAGTTAGTAGGCCAGGAGGGTGTAATATATTACTAACAGAGAACAGATTACCTACCTTTACAGGATTGTTTATAAGAACACATCTGATTTGTCTTGGCATTTGAAATATATTTATAGCACATGAGCTCCTTTTTCATTGCAAGTTGAGTACAACTATGTGAACTATTACATTTTTCTCCTGCTGAAATCCAGAGAAATGAAATTGCTGCCTTGAGCCATGTTTTGAACTACTAACTACTGTCACTCGAACCAAGCAAATCTGTAAAAATTATACTGCAAGAGTTCTCTAGAAGCTACAATATCCCCCTCTGAGCCCCCAAGTCAGCTGCTGATGTGAACACACATTTTTCAGATTGCCCCACAAGGTATTTACCTTTCAAGTCAATCACTGCTGAGTTCACTGTATGTTGATCTGACTTGAGTACAACAGTTGGACCCTAATAAGTATTTACAAGAAATGCTAGTGTGTCTAAAATGTTAGCACGCCATGACCATGCACGTGAAACAGCGCTGAGTGCAAAGACCTGACAGATGAATCTTGCCATGTCCCTATGCAATGAGAGAAACAAATCTTTGCCTTTCAGGTTTTTTTAATCAAAAGTGTAAAACCAAGAGAGATTTCTTTTGTTCTGTAATTGTATGTGTGTGAGTGCCGTGCCGTTCCCAGTTCATTTGTTGTGATTTATATTTTCAGAAAGCATATGGTTGTGCTGCATGAGAAATGACTCTCTTGAATTGAATCTCTGACTGCAGTAAATCTAGATGAGCTCAGCGTCTTAATCTGATGGCGATTTCTTGTTTTTGTAAAACCACTATATACAGTGGTTGTGTTACTTAGAATAATTAATTTTGGTCTCATCCTGCAAATTCTCCACTGCGTGGGAATTGCCAGAAAATATATTTTCTTGTGCATAACAAACCAAAATAATGTACTACAGGCAATTTCTATTTAAAGATCGTGCCATAGGTCAAACTCTGTTTTAGTTTTGTTAGTTCAGATAAAGCATCAAGAAGTTGAAAAGGAACAGGAAGATTTTCTAAAACTTCAGCAAGACTCCTGTTAGCAAAAAAACCCCAAACTAATGCGTAGCCAGATCATAACTACAAATGTGTCAGCAGCATTTGTGCCTTTCGTACTAGGGAATTCATCACCATTTGACATCGGAAGCCTTCTCCAAAGTAACTAAACTGGGATTAAGGCCTTCAGGATTTGGGCAACAGTAGGCAATGTGTTAGAGGCAGAATATATCCAAGGAAAGCCATGTTATACATGAATTTTCCTTATGGACTTCAAGAAGCAGAAGGTGCAAAAAAGCAACAGATCATAGAATCAGAGAATGGTTTAGATTGGAAGGAACCATAAAGACCATTTAGTTCCAGCCCCCCTGCCATGGGCAGGGACACCTCCCACTAGACCTTCTTGCTCAAAGCCCTATCCAGCCTGGTCTTGAACACTTCCAGGGATGGAGCATCCACAGCTTCTCCAGGCAACCTGTTCCAGTGTCTCACCACCCTCACAGGAAAGAATTTCTTACTAATATCAGATCTAAATCTACCCTCTTTCAGTTTAAAACCATTACCCTTCATGCTATCACTACACTCACTGATAAAAAGTCTCTCCCTGTCTTCCCTGTAGGCTCCCTGTACATACTGGAAGGCTGCTTGGAGCCTTACCTTCTCTGGGCTGAACAACCCCAACTCTTTCAGCCTGTCTTCATAGAAGAGGTGCTCCAGCCCTCTGACTGATCACATTTGTGGCCCTCCTCTGGACACACTTCAACCCATGTCCTTCTTATGTTGGGAGCCCCAGAGCTGGACGCAGTACTCCAGGTGGGGTCTCATGAGAGTGGAGTAAGAGGAGAGAATCATCTCCTTCGATCTGCTGGCTACGTTTTTTTTTTATGTAGCCACAATTAAACAGTCTGCTTCCCTCTGATGACAAGGACTGCTCTTCCCAGTGCATGGGACTGGATAGTTAACCTTATTTTAAGTATATTAAACAATGACACACTGAGCCTTTTCCTTGCAGACTCCATTTCTAACCTTCCAGCCCTCTATAAAAGGAATTTTTTTAACATACGTACCAAACTAATGCAGCATGGAATTTTGGGAATGTGCCATTCTGTTTCTCAAATTGTCAAGAATTACTTTTAAATTCAAAATAAAATAAAAAAATGAGAAGGAAAACCTTTACAGTTTGAAGGCAAAATTTTGCATGAGGGAAAACTCATCTTGCAGCCCAGTATGTCAAAGATACCTGCTGCCTTCCCCAGGTATTGAGTTGCAATACCTGCACTGCCATCCCACACCTTTCAATTTTCAAAGGTGATAGTAGCAAAGTTACACATTTAGCTTTAGCATCTTCACTTTGCTGAAAGTAAAGTGCTTACTTTGGCAGCAGAAGGCTGGAGGCACAGCCCATTCTGTTAGGTAAACTCTATTGAGAGATTCTTGGCTTAGCCGATGAGATTTTACATCCCTCTTAATGGTCTTCCTCAGGCTGGCTGTGTGTGGAGTCAGGGTTTCCAAAGTAGCAGGAAGAGGAAACAGGGCACAAAGGGAGGACCTGAGAGAAGACTGGGAGACATGATGAAAAGGAGGAAGAAAAAGCACATTTATAACCCTTGTCGTGGAGGAGAGATGCTGATCCTGACACAGCAGGGAATAGCAGGGATACCTGAAGGCCTGGCATCAGAAGGATGTGCTGTTGCAGCAAGTGCTGAAAATGGGGACAGAGAAGCACAGCACACCAGCTTTGGGGGTGCGAAGGGAGTCTCCAGTGACTGCAGGGGGAACAAGATCCTCTCAGATCTGCTCTTTATGAAATGCTTGTTTCCCAGCAGTTCACTTCTGGTTTCGCACAATTCACTCTTCACAATCTGCACAGTCACTGATGGTCACATTAGCCAGAAAACCATGTGCTGTGTACAGAGGCGTCCTCAGCACATGCACACAACAGGGCGAGCCAGGCAGTCTTGCCATTTTCCATACAGCTACTGTTACAGGCTCCCAAAGCATGTGAGTTATTTACTCAGTATTGGCTGCCCGGTCCCAGGCACGGTGCTTTCCAAATAACACGAAGGCACAAATCTCTTCCTGCAGAACACAATCCAAAATAGGAAAGATCTTGTTGAAACAGTGGTAAGGGACACCAGACACAAGCAAAGGGCTCAAGGCAATTAACACTGATCACACTCTTAAAATACTTTTGCTCCTGTTGTCATGACACAGCAACTTTCCATTCTCCCATTGCCTTCATATCACATCACTATTCAGTTCAGCTATTCCCCCCTCCCATCTGCTGGAAATCCTAGCTACAGTTTTCCAAACAGCTCAGACAATATTTTTATTTCTCATCCAGCTAAACACAAAAATTCTACAATAACAGCACGTCTTTCACAAGAAAGCTCATATATAATATCACCTGGATGAGAACTTCAGAACACTTGTAAAAGGCAGTCATCTTAACTGTTTATGTGGCAATAGACTTTCTAAAGGACAGAAGAGATTTCTTAATTGATTATATCTCTTATGAATAAGCCTCTAACTAAGAGGAAAGCCTCTCCTTTCTATCCATAAGGAGTTACTACACAGCTATGGCACAAGCAAGTGCTGTCCCACACTGGCTGATGAGTGAACCGCCCATTCATGGCTCATGTGTCAGGCAGTTTTCAGCATATTCACAGGGAATCGCCACTTGAAAAAAGCTAATGGGCCTCACTGTCTGAAATATGACCATCTTCTCAGCAGTGGTAGAAAAATGTGCTGCAAAATATCTCAGTAAACAGTCTGACCTATTCTCCTGGGCAAGATGCTGAGAAAGTGAGTTAAACACCGTGGCTTGTCAGATGTGTTAATAGATGAGCTGTATTCTCAGTGCCGATCCTAACAAGAATACACAGAGCAAATGTCACTTTTACAGGCACTAATTGAACAAGACTATGGCTGATGGCACTTTCCTACCTCCTCTGCCTACCCTCAAAGACCATGTCCCATTTGTTTATTGGAAATATTCATGCTTCCCCAAAGATTCACCAGGGACTGCATCTCTCTGCCAAATAAGCCTTGTATGCAGAGTTATTATTCTGCATTTGCTTCTCATACTTGCCTGATTCAGCCAATTTAAATCATCATGTTCATGCAGCACCTCTGCCAGCAGAGGAGTGAATGCAAATCATGCCTAACTTTGCATTTGGTTATGCCACACCTCCAGCTCATCAAAGCAACACCAGGGGAGGTCTATATTCAAACTAGGAGACTAGGTAACTTTTAGTTTTGTGTTTGCTTTCAAAGCAGTGAACAACCCTGGGTAAACTGTTGAACAAGTAGTGGTCAAAGGAGATGGACAGAAGGAAGGAGAAAGCAAGGAAAAATAGCACTGTTTGAAGTGAAACAAGTTGGGAAAACATCCCTTCACAAGGTCTGATAATGTGACGTGAGGATCTTCTGCACATTGGGTCAAAACTTCCACATATCTGTGTGTGGACCTGCGCAGACCCAAACTCACGTGTCAAGACACCACTCAGTAGCAGTCATCAGAACCACAGAAGTTAGTCCTGACAGAAGCTAGGCTCAGATTTAACACTCTAGTTTAAATGCATCTCTAGAAGGGCAAGATAAAATTTGCTTTTAACTGCAGATAGCTTTTTTTCTAGCTTGCTGGGAACTGCCTGACAATTATCTTTACAAGGTTTTTGTACTGCAAATAGCCCCAGAAAAACCACATTTCAGCAAGATGGCTGCCACCAGCAACTAATCTGTAATGCCAACTGCAATTAAAACCTTGAAAAACAGCATGCAGTATCTCTCAGTTTATGAATAATGATGAGTATGTTATTGCACATAGACCCTTGAGCTCAGCAGAAACCTCAGGTAATTTTTCATTATCCTGCAATCCTCTGCACCTTCAATCAATCACAGTTCTGCCATGGACTTCTAAAACGACAGGGTGAGATATCTTAGGACATGCAAAAACCCGCCTCCTCTGAATACACAACAAGGAAAACTACAGTTCATGCTGGAACAGCAGCACTAGCATAAAGCAGCACAACCTGCATCAGCCCAGCTAAGATACACCCACTGTTTCATGATTTATAACAAAGCCTTCTCAATGACACTGTTGAAGAAATTAATTCTGGAAGGTAAGATACAGATTCAAAGGAGCTGTTTTTCTGTTAAAAAGAAAAAAAAGCTATAGTTCCTCTCTTAAAAAAAAAAAATAAATAAAAAGCCAGCTGGGAAGGGCATCCAAAGTTTTCTTTATGCACAAGGGAGCCAGCCATGGCTTAGCACATCTTCAGGCTGCATGAAACAGCCAGAGACAAGTGGTAGTAGACCCTTTTTTACCAAGTGGTAGCTGAGATCTGTTTCACTAAAGAAGTCAAGACCCTTGTCACTTCTATATGAAACTAGTAGGAGTTACACATATGCACGTAGGGGAACTAAATCAATATCCATATTCTTCACAGTATGTTTTGAACAGGGTGTTGTTTTGTAAATGCCTGTATTACGAGAGATGGCTTCAGGCCCTGCTAAGGCTATGCTGTAGCTTCAGGGGCTCAGTTGCTGTGTGGTGAGACCAGGGTGGTGCAAGGCACCCAGCAGGATGGTTGGGCATCTTCTGCCCATCTTCTGGGGAATTCCCACAAGCACAAACACAGTGTCCTGGAAGAGATGCCACAGGGCTGCTGCAGGCAGGGAGTGTGATATCCTGGCAGGAAAGGATGAAATCCTGACTCCCCTTCATGATGTCGCATTCTTTAATGTCCCTGTTTTGATGCATGACCACAGCAAGAACCACCACCTGTCTCTAAACAGCATTCAAAGTACATGGTTAAAAGCCTTAAAATGATGTAACTCCCTCAGTCTTCTCTCTGGCTTTCAGCTTGTAACTACTGCTGGCACCCTACCAGGTTGTGTGTGCACAGAGTCCTGGAGCCTCCAGCCTCAGCTTGGAGGTGACCACAGCACTGGCTTCCCCCTGTGACCGCCTCTTGGCTGCCACCTCTACCTTTCTGTCCTCACTCACACACAGCTGCTTCTGCTTGCACGCCTCAGGCAACAGTTCCTTCCCTTCCTTCTGCTCAGAGGATTAGCAAAGCCAGTGAGATGCTAATCCAGGAGGCAACACAGTGCTCCATAAAGAGCTGACAGTGCATGACTGTCCTCTGTGCCGTGTCCCAGCTGTGTACTCACTGACCCCGCGTCTGACACAACACAGAAGGTGCCAAGCCCAGCATTCCTGGTATCTGACTTGGATCTATGTAGATGAATGATTAACAACTGTGCAAAAAAACTAACCTGAACTGTACAAAATGTTTTAGCTGCGTATTCCTGGAAAAGGGAGTTTTAACACTCGTGTTTGTACCTTTTATTGCAAAGCCCCAGTTTACCACCTTGAATCAAAGTTATGGGCAAAGATACATTACATAGGAGCACAAAACACAGATATTTCAGGGTTTGGTTTGCTTGTGTGCTATGAGATGGAGTTTTTAGCAGATGTAGTGCACAGCAGGTAATACTGCTGATCTTTCTTTCCACCCACAACCGGTTTGGTTGCAGCAGGAACAATACTTCAGGCTCCTCTCCAGCTTCAATAAGATTTGGTTTTGTCCCAAAAGTGGGGTCATTTACACGGTGTGCAAGATGCCAATGTCAATATCTCAGGAAGAACAAGGTGGTCTCAGAAGGAATAGTCTTTCTGAAACTGCCTCTGCATCTGGCAACTATTACAGCTAGTAGAACTGAAATACAAAAGGCATTTGTGGTACTAAATGACTGTTAGATTAATGGCTTCAGAGACCTGGTTTAACAGAAAGGAAAATTTAATAGTACTTGTTCAAGTTTATAATGGAGGGAAGGTCTGGGACCAGTTCCCCAAAGAATTGGCCTGAGGTGCTTATACTGCTACTTGCAGAGACACATTAGAGAGTGCAGGGTGGATGAGAGGTACAAACCCTGCTCTGGGGCTCTGGCTAGAGGAGGAAGATGTAGCTACATATGGGGATGACAGTTTTTTTCTGCAGTTGAATTACTGGGGGTTTGAGGTATTGTCAAAAGCTGATGGTGATGAGGGTATCTGTCTCGTAATTCAACATTACTCCATTCTATTACAGGTTGAACTGAAGCCACTAACTTGTTTCATGACTAACACAATGTGGACATCACATCTGGTTACACAAGTAATATAATGGTCAGCAGGAGCCTAAAAGGTAAAAATTTCTGTGATGTTTTATTTTCTGACTTCCTGGAAAGACGAAACAAAACTAGGAAGCAGACATCTGAATGAAAGGAATCCAAGTGGTATTTATGGATTTTTTGCTAGGCCGGTGTCATTACTAAAACAGACTCTCAATACATTGAATGCTCTCAGGCCCCTTATTCCCCTAAGACTTGGTGCATGCCTGTGTGCGCTTACCTTGTTAAAACCACCCCAGCAGTGTATCGTTGAGCTGTGGAAAATGTAATTCTACAGGAAGCATTCAGCTCTGACTCATTATCTGTATCTAACCGCAGGATGATGAGCTCAGCAACAGAGAGCAACTCTTGCACTAGCACAGGTAGCCTACAGCATTCTTTTCCTCAGTGATTTTGACATGCTGCACACAGTTTGGGGAGATTTTTCATCTCAAACATGATTGCTGTAACACTATAAAGTAACTCTGTTGCTCTCCTCCACATTTCTGCACAGAATTAGTGAATGAGAGGAGAGAGGCAGATTCTTCGGCAACATTCTCGGTAAGCTGCTGGCAAATTGCCTTACTGAAAACAAACAAACACCAAATCTCCATCATGGTACCTCAGGACCGCCAAGCTGTTGCTAGGGTCCCTGCTTGCAAAGTGCTGTGGTTGAATTAAGTAGGTCAAGAAATTACTATTGTAATGAGACTCCCCTGGCTGTTCTCTAGCCTGCTTCCCACCTGGCCCTGCACTGCTGCAGGACCTTCCTCCTTGATCAAGGAAAGCTTGATCTTGCTTTCCTGCATGGTGGCCCATTTGCACAGAAATGACAAGAAGCTCCATTTCAGCCTAGCCTTCAGGCTGGTGGGGAAGAATCACAGCTTAAAAGAGAAGGGGAGCTGTTGGGTGGAAGCCCCCAGGCTGAGGAGAACCTGCAATTCCCAGGTGAGCCCTGCAGGCTATTGCTGTCTCTGCTCCTTTTCCATCAGATAGCTGCTTCTCTGGTATAAACTCAGTACTGAAAAGATGGATTTAAGGATAGAGGTATTTAATGTGAAGTCCTGATTTAAATGCCCATTAGGACATACACATGTGTTGCTGTTTCTCTTTGGCTGACCAAGCATCTCCTTAACACCCTGGGAGCATTGAATATTTTCTGTGGGGGTGCCTGGTCTTGTTACATCATCCACCAGAAAGATAGGCACATATTTCTGTGAGAACATGCTCATTTAATGAGTTAACACTAGGCATCTAACCTAGGAGTTCCCTGATGCCACATATCTGCCATATTACAGCCCTGCTGGTACAAACTTGCTTCATGACTTAGGTCAATTTGCTTAGGTGCTGCCTCATGTCAGGAACAAGCCAATGTACCCAAAAAGTTCAAGCCAAGAAGAGCCTCAGAAAGGCCCTCTAATACAGGAACAGACCAGTTCATCCTTTGCTCCTCCCTGGGACTAGACTTGTTAGCTGGCTTATATCACTGTGGTGTTACCTCAGTAGTCCAGATGGCAACAAGTATTTTAGAAAGCAAGGTGGAGAATGGCCCCCAGGTTTGATTCAATTCTGCTCTTTTAATTTTGAGCATAAAGATATGTTCTCTCTGCTCCTGTTTTACTGCTCAGGAAGACCAAGATTGGGTTGTTTAGTCCATGGCATAACCCAGCCATTAATCCTTCCTTCCTAGCCAGCCGTGCCTGAGCATTGCTAACCAAATGACCCAATTCATGACATTAGGAAAGGTATTGCTCCTGTCTGTATTGTCATCCATATCAAAATATTAATAACTATTTACTTAATAACTATGAATTAGATAATGTACGTACAGTGCTTACTCACCAAGAAGAGCTAGGAAGTGTTAAAGGTTTTAAAAAAATACTAACTTGGAAAATTGCATGAAAGTTAAATCCTATGAAAGCAACAAGCCTTTTCTGCTTGAACAATGACTTTTTATTCTTCAGAAGTGTTGCCGTTGTAGAGCTTTTCCATTTCCTTCATAAATGCCAACCGTCTGATGAGAAAGCTATTTACTATGAGTGCTGGTCATACATAATCTCTGTCTTTATCTCAGAAAGGTCTTGGAGGGAGGGAGAGGCAGTCATATGCCCTCTGATAATAGCAAAGCCCACAGTGAGGACATAATCGCACATGTATTTTTGTCATCCTTTTGCCTGAGGGCATAGACAATATTTTGGATATAGCTCTCTTGTTTTCACGTCAAAGAGAAACAGATTATGCTAGTCAAGTACTCTCTTCGGTGCCCTCCTCTTTATTTACGAAGACTGCATGGGGAACGCTATTTCCATGAAAGCAGCAGAAGCAAAACAGAATCAATCACCGCATTCATACATCCTTAAATCTGCCTTCCCAAAGGGTTTTGTGCTAAATATCACTGCTTCCATTTCCTCTGATGGAGATTTTTGTTCTTTTGTTTTTCTTATCTGCTCTGTTTTTCTCCTTTCACAACCATTCTGGAGAGCAATTCCCAAAACTTTGCCTTTGCCACCTCCCCCAGGAAACCTTCCTGAGACCCACAGCTCCATTGCTACCAGAATGCCTCCGTGAGCAGAGATTTCCCAGGACATTTTATCATGACATAAAGGTATACTGGACTGCTCTGATTAGCTCAAAAGTCCAGGATTTGGTACAACTGTTCTCTGTAAGTAGGTACATAAGTGAAACCAAAGAAACCATAATAAGCCTTCAGCATAAAAGAAAAACTCCAGGAAAGAAGAAAAAGGCTATGAGTTTCAAAGTGCCAAGTTTACAGCTAGAACAAGAGTCAGATGGTGTCTGTTGTGCTCTGAGACTTTGTCATCTTGTTTTATTTTATCTCACAGCAGTTGTAATTGTCCTTTGATTCTGGCAGGCTATTGTGCTATTTTCCCATGGATCCTATTTGGATTTATATAAAGGGTTTCATTGAACCAGATTTCTTTATATGTTTAAGTGTTCCTTTGTCCTGCTGTTGTTTATATATTTATTTCCTAGGTTTTTTGAGTACCTGACAAGAGGATTCCAGGTACTGTTAACTGTCCTTTATGATACTTCTTTGGCAGAAATGACAGTTCCAATCATATCAAACAACCCAATAGCGAAATCAGCCTTGTCCATGTTCCCCATTTCAACCCTATTCACTGTTGCTCTCCTTGTGAACTAAGTATGCCTTGTGCTCATCTCCTGAAGATGAGGGCAATTTCTTTAAGACCTGCAGGAAAACAGCACCAGACGCCCACACTTTTGTGTATCAAAATGCTCTACCGCAGGTACTGCTGCTGGCTACAGCTGTTGCAATGGCAAGGACAGCAGGAGAATATAGAGGGTGCAGTTGTAATATATAATTTCCTTTGGCACCCTACACTTTCTTGCTATTCTTTTCAAAGCCAGGGCTTTTAACACAACACATCCACTTCGTACAACACTGGCGAGAAATCTCTGTATTTGACAGTTGTTACTGGTCATCAGTTCTGAGGCAGCTGCTGGCAGAACATTTTGGGGGCAGAAGAGAGTGATCCTGTATTAATAAGGAGTTTTAATAATGAATTCTAACTACCAAAAGTGCAGTCACTACCAGTGATAGGAAATAATGCTTGCCACTACTTCCCAGCTGTTCCCAGCCATCACGGCTTCCCGTGCAAAATAATCTTTAGAAACACTAGTGAAAACATAGAATTAAGGAGTCATATATAATACTTATGGCCACAGACTTTCCACAGGAGACAAATCAGGCCAGGAGACTTGTCAGAGACAGTAGATGGGGTAGACCTTTGCTTCTGTAAGTTCAGAGGAACTGCTGGATCAGCACCCAAATTTTAACATCTTCAGGCTGGAAATCAAACCAGCCTTGAATGGTCTCCCTATATAAGTACCTTCTTAGTGTTAGCTAGGGCATGAATAAGACCAATGTCCATAAAGAGGAGAGCCTCTTGGCTGGGTCAAAGTCCTCCTTGCCACATCTGGTGTTTCATTAGAGAAACAACTCTAATCCACTAATTCTGAACTCATCATGTGTAATGGTTGCTATGGGGACATGCTGAGATTGTGCCATTTTAACATTTCTTTTCCAGATTCCTCAGCAAAGTGACTATGTGGGCTTCCAGGCAATAAATATGCATATAAAAATGTGAATGTACAAACCAACCCATGAAGCAATATACCCCCCCATCCTGGCAGACTTGAATATTAGCTGCTATTTGCACAGTAGCTGTGGGAACATTCACTGTCCCCAGACTCCTCTCTGCCATGAATGCAAGCAGGAAAAATGTTTGGGTGAATGGCTCATAAATGCAACTCTCTTTCACAGTGTGCCAAAACAGGGAAGGAGGGAGTTGTGAAATGTTTAAGAGAAGCTTCTGAACACCATCCATAGAGCTCTACTTGTGCTTTACTTATGACACCTTTTCAGCCAACTTAAATTCTTTAGTCTGTAGTAAGATGGTAGAATTGACACAAAAATCAGTAATCTGAACACCCTGCTGAACAGGTAGAAAGAAAGGGAGACACACCTGAGAGCTTATCCAGAAATGCTTGTGGCTTCTTAACCTTTTTTTCCTTGCCAGGCTTTATCTGGGAGTGGATTTACTGAAATAAAAGGAGATCAGGGTGTAGGAAACAAGGGAGAAGGGAGAGAAAGATGGCAAAGAGGCAAAGAGGAGTGAAAAGAATACTGCAGTTAACATCAGCTGATGCAAAATATGATCCATGTCCTGTGACAGGAATAGGGCTGAGTGACAGTATGGCAAGTGGCTCTTCCCCATGTCACTGTTAAGTATGACTCTGCCAGGACTTTGGGTATAAAGAATGGAGGAGTGTTCTGGGGAAAGATAATAATACCACTGGAGTCAGTAAAAAGTCTCCAGGGACACCGTAAGGCAAAATGGTGCCTTAAATGTCCTAGTTAAGTGGAAAATGATCTGTGTTGATCCTCAAGCCCAGAAACTGAGGGTTTGTTCTCATGGCAAGCTGCACACTGTGGCACAGAGCTAGCGCAGCTCAAATCTTCATGGCAGCTTTCAGTGCCCTGCAACTACTCTCCAGCACAAAGTCTTTGACTCTCCATGTTGTCCTAGCCTTGAAGCATGGGTGACAGCATATTGAGAACATCTCTGAAGGGAAACCTTATGCATGTTCCCCTTCCCATTGCTACCCAGTGCCCTCTAACCCATGGCCACTCTGAAGATGGCTACTCTGAGTTACGCACTGGGACAGTTCTGCTGATGAGAGAAGATGTTGTAAACTTGCCTTAAAGCCTAGAGGTCAAGGCAAGGTGACTTTAGGAAACACTTTCTGACTGTCCTTCTTTCCAAGTGATGGTTCTGAGAACAACATTGAGTAAAACCTCCAAGCCAGGAAGAAACAGGATATATAACTATGCTACTTCATGCATCCTGCTTATCAGCACTCTGATAATGTAAACTTGTAGCTCCATTTCAATTTTTAATATGTAGATACTTTTAAACAGGTATTTAAGTTGTTAGATGAGGCTGAGTCAGGTAAATAAATATTTGGCAGGTTTCTGATGGTTGAATGGGATTGGAATACAAAATGTTCTTGATAAATTGGAGAAGCTTCCTGGGAAAAACATCAAAATGGTTCTCAGCAGGGATGAGTGCAGTGTACTACACCCAGACAGGCACAGTCAACCAGACAAATGAGTATACACTGGGCTGGATGGCAAGTTCTAGAATAACATGTAATAATAGCAATGGATGATAATGTTTGTATGAGACAACGTTATTGGGATGGAAAAGCATTACCCTGGATTATAAAAAGAGGAGTAAAACCTGAAAGACACTCAGGTAAGAGCCTGAGTAAGGTTGAGTAAGGCAAGACCTCAGCTGGATTAGTATGTCCAGTTTTTGGCAAAACACTTCAAGAATGACCTGGAGCAGCTGGAGAGTATGAAAAAAAAATAGAATACCAGAATATCAGAAATCTAAGAAACGTCACCAGAGAATAGAGATTGAGCTAATTTGTGTTTATTCCAAAGGAAGCCTTAAAATATATACAATGCAATTGCAAAAGTGAAGGGAACAACTTGTTATTGCTTGTTTAGGTAAGACATAATAGGCCTAAATAACAACAAAGAAGATTCAGTGGTATAATTAGGAACTATTCTCTATCGCTAAGGATAATGGGACACCAGAAGAGATATGATGAATCTCCATCACTGGAGCCTTTGACTAGAAATTATGGAATCTTTTGGAGGGTGACATAGGAAGGGAAGACATGTAAATGGCCCTGATATGCTTTTTAAGCCTAAATAACACTCATCAGTGTACGTTATTGGGCAATAGTTATCTCTAGAATGTTCTTAATTTTGTTTTTATGCAGAAATTTGACATTGAAAAATGAAGAAACCAGAGACTCAAGAGATTTTCAGCTCAAGTGTAGGTTGGTACCTATAGGTGTTATATGAACACAAAAGAGGAGCAATTATTGCTAGCTGAGTCTTGCCATTCTCTAGGGGAACCGTGTAACAGAGTAATTATAGCAAGGAGTGAAATACCAGCATGACCTGGACAGGCTCATTATCAATGAAATCTCAAAATAGCAATATCAATTAATAAAATGTACCATACACTACAAAATCCTACCATGAATTTAAGCTAGCTAGAGGGGGGAAATAGAAAATAAGTAGGGTTCTTAAGTCCACTTTATCTGAGGAACCAACATAATCTTTTGATAAAGCAAAGACTCTACCATTTGAATAATTTTTTTACTATCTCTTGTGTATGGTATGTTTCTTAAGACATTAGGTTTGTTCAGGTAATAAGTAATTCAGTGGGTGAAGTTATATTAAAGAAAAGTCTTTATCAATCAGAGTTAATCCTCCACATCCAAATTTTGCAGCTAGTATACAAAAGGTAGTGTGGTATGGCAATGGCTAGAGCTAAAAATACCACAATCCAGTGTTTAAGATCAACTCTGAGATGAACAAATTACCCTTTTAATTAAGTGAGAGGCATATATTTGACTATCTAGCATAATATAAAGTATTTGGTACTGCATAGGTAGAAAGGATAACAGTACAGTGAAAAGAATCCTATTAGCTTCAGTGCCTAAAAGTATCTAAAGCCAGATCAGTGAAATAGCAATAATTCATGCCAAATACAGGAGCTGGGATCAAGACTTCAGCATGCCAAACTGAGTTTCTGGTTTAGAGAGCGTGTATCAAGGAACGACAGTACAAGCAGTATCCGAAATGCCTCACTGAGTTTTCCAGGGTTTACAAGTCAGCTTGATCTAGTAGGTAAAATACATTATGGCTTTACCCACAAAAGCAAAAACATCAGTATATGGTTTGTTGCCCTCGCAGCTACCTTAGCAGGGGAAATTATTTGCATCCATGTGCCCTTTTAGTGATTCCCAATAGCATATCATGTTAGACCTCAGAAGCTCCAAACAACGTATTTGCTCAACAATTTGCTCAAGACTGGAGTGCTGTGCTCTTGGTGTGTTGTGGTTTAACCCCAGCCAGCAGCTAGGACCATGCAGCCGCTTGCTTACTCCCCCCAGGATGGAATAGGGAAGAGACTCAGATGAGTAAAAGTGAGAAAACTCATGGGTTGAGATAAAGACAGCTTAATAGGTAAAGTGAAAGCCACACACGCAAGCAAAGCAAAACAAAACAAGGAATTTCCCATCAGCAGGCAGGTGTTCAGCCATCTCGGGGAAAGTAGGGCTTTCTTTTCCTTTAAGCAAACCACACTTAATGATTACTTGGGAAGACAAATGCCTTAACTCCAAACACCCTCCCCCTCCCTTCTTCTTCCCCCAGTTTTATATACTGAGCATGATGTCACATAGCACAGGCTATGTCTTTGGTCAGTTGGTGCCAGCCACGTCTGCTTCCAGCTTCCTGTGCACCTTCATGCTACTCTCTCATGGGCAACATGAGGAGAGCAAAATACCTGCATTGCTTAGCAACAATCAAAAACATCAGTGCGCTTCCACACTATTCCCATCCCAAGTCCAAAACAGAGCACTGTACCAGCTGCTATCCAGAAAGTGAACTCCAGCCCAGCTGGAACCACAACATACCAGAAGGGCTGAGAACAACGCTGATGGGTAGCAGCACAATGCATAACTCCTGAACACAAGCCTACGCAGGGCAGCATGCCCTGGTTAAGCATCATTTTCCCTGCGAGCCCTGCAGACCTGACATTCCCCTTTCTTCAGTGACTCTCTTTGTGCAGCAGCTTTAGAAAGGGAAGTCCAGGCAGCCGCATTGCTGCCAGATCTCATGACACATCACACTTCCATAGCCACCAAGCTGCTGTAAATTGATTCTTGTTTCTTCCTTTTAACATTAAATGCAATTTATCTCTCAGAGGATGAGATTTGTGAAGAAGAAGAAAACAGTTTCAAAAAATTAACTTTGGTCACAGAAAGCAAAATTTTAATTTGCAGATCAAAGCTACCTATTAGTGAATGGTACCCAGAGGAAGAAAAGCAAGCAGGTGTCTGAAATAAGTCCAGAATTCAAATAAAATGTTTCAAGGTAAGCTAGCCAAATTTATCATAATTAGACTTGGGCGAGAAGACCAAAGCCTATAATTTAGGGACAGCATCCTACAAATGTTGTGTGTGTAATCAGATAAATACTGTAGTCCTAGACTGGGACTTAGAAATAAATAAGGCAAAACTTTGTGGGTTTTTTTTCCCTTAGAAAACACATTTTTTTTCCCATCCAGAGAGATAATTTCATTGAAATCCAGACATGCAGAAGCTCCATTACCAACAGTGTCTATGCTACCTTTTATGAGCCCTTTTAGAAAACAGTTGTGTGTCCTAGATGCGTAAAATACATTTTCAAAAGTGATTTATGCCACTGGGAATTGTCTGTCTAAAGACCTTTGAGGATTTGGGGTTTAAGGCTGGATTTTTGAAACCACAGGGCTTAGTTCACATTTTTAAAAGTAAAACTCCAACACCAATCATTGAAACAGTTTTGAAAGTTCTACGTCTTACTTCCTAAATCACTCGTCTCCTTAAAGGATTGCACAGCACTGATGTTCAAGTTATGGTTAGACAGGTTACTTCCAGGAAATGATTAACCAAGGTTTCCCCCGTGGGGGGGAGTGCCCTCATCTTTCCTTGCAGGGAAGCTGTCAGGGGCCGGTTAACACTGTGGGCAGTTGGCAAGTGCCTCTGTCCCTGATGGCTGGAGGGGAGGACACAGTGTGCCAGAGCCCTGGGAAAACCCGGCTGCAATTCGCTTGTCCGTTGTAATTCCGCCCTACAGACATACTGTCAATGCATCTCTTCAGCTCCATGAACACAATGCTAACACACAAAACTCCTCTGCTTCTCCCCAAAACAGGTTACCAAGGCTCTAAAGGGACAAAATTTGCGTGAAAAGACCTAGCTGCAGCACACAGCCCGTATCTTCTCATGAACAGTTTTTGCTCCCTCATCCTGTTGTACAGACCATGACATGAGCATATCAATGGTGAAACCACGGCACTGAGTATGATGAATAAACGCGTGTGCTAGATGGCAGCACAGAGGAGACACATCTTTACACCATGTCCTTCTTACACAAGGAACAACCATACCACAGAAGAGGGAGCAAACCTGGACTGCTTTACTTTGTGCGTATCAAAACCTGAATCAACAGAAATCTACAGTCACTGTCTAATATGGAATTATGTTTGAAGAAGTACTGTAAATGTAGGCTACCCCTTTGGCCATGGCAATTTTTTTAAATTCAGATTGTCCAGTTTTGCAAGGAGGGTTTATTGGATAATCTGGTTTCCCAGAATTCGCACCATTTAATTTTCTTATAAATATTGAGAGATATGGTACCTAAAGTCCTGAGGCGAGGGGGATGGGAGTTTTCATTTGTTCATCTGGCTTTGATAAAGACTGAGTAGTTGCATTTTCGTACTGTAGTGGTGACACTTCAGCCAGCATTATAACCAGGAGAGCTGATTGGCAGGCATTTAAAATGAAGGATTATCTTGTGGTTGAGGCTGAGGAGCAGGGCTCTGGAGACCTGATTTCTGTTCTTTGATCAGTCACACAAACCCTGCATGACACTTGCCAAGCCAATTAATAGCTCCATGTCTCTGTTCTTCAGCAAAAATTGAAGGGAGGAATGTTTTCTTTCTTTCACTTTCCCTCTCCTCCACATAGACTTCCAGCTCTGCAAAGTGTTTCTTATTGATTACTACAGTAAGGACCTGATTTCTGTTGTACCCCTCAGTGTTTTCAAAGTACAAATAAAATCCTTTCACATTTTCAGTGTCTGTTTGTACATGAATTCTGAACAATGACCAAGTTCTTTTCTACTTAAATTTGTCTTATGGATTTCATCACTGTTTTTCATTATTATAATTTGATACTTACCTGGTAATCGTTGTAAGTCTCAGAAAAGACTTGAGAAAATTATTTTACAAATATGATCTGTAAAAATGAATTGTACATGTGTGTGGGTTTTTATGGATCAAAGTCATAATAGTAGTTTTGCTGCAGCTGTGGTGGCCAAAGGATGTAAGCAAAATACATTTTCTAGAGAGGTAATATCTATTACTAGCACAACTATATGAGCTAGACAGCACAGGTAGGGTGCCAAATACACAAGCCCTAGTTCAAGGACATACAGGTACATGCAGTGCTCAGGCTGGGCATTCTGAAGCACTTGTGGAAAAGAGGTCCAGCATTCTGCTCTCCTACCCTCTTCTCCCTCCACAAAAAGTACCAACGTCTGTGCTGAAATACAAGCGAACAGGCAGACACCAGCCCCCTTCAAACATTGCATCTGTGCACATAACATTAATATGTGAATAGTCATTACAGTGGTCAGAAGAAGAGTTTGTTCTCATTTTCCTATCCCCACACCACAGCTGACAGCTCAGCACTTGAACTGCAATGATGGACTGTGACTGCGCCACAGTTTCCTTTCAATTTTGCTTATCCAGGATGTTGACTATTTGGACAGCTCAGCATCAGAGAGGAATAATTTACTGCCGTGTTCCTCACTGTACTGTATCAGTCCTCCTTTAGCTGCAGCTTATGCTTCTGAAAAGGAAAATCTATTCTTATTTTAATTTTCTGCATGCTTACAGGAGAGAATCATTGTTGCGGTTATGATTTAATAAACACCAACTTGGACTTAGGCCAGGTTAATAGATGAATACCAGGCATAACAGCAGGAGAGGCACAAGAACTTCTATTTTTCAGTCTTAGGAAAAAAGCTTAATACAGCAGGACATCAAATAACATGTTCACTTGTTACTAGTTTGCATGTAATTAAATAACCCAACTACAAATTTGCATCTGGAGTCATACAGGTGCTCAGGTCATCTTGCCTGTCATCACACACCTGGCCCCTGTTAGGAGGAGACATCACAGCCCATTTCGTGTTCTTTCCAACGGTGTTTCAGAGGAGCAAGCCATCTATAGTGTGTTTTACTAATGGAAAAAAAAACAAGGCATTACTAATCAGTGTGAACCTGTGGCCAGCATTCATGCTTAGATTTCAGCTTAATTTGACAATGACCTTTTGCCTAATGTTGTTAATTTTACTTTCTGTAGTTTTTCATTAAAGCAAGCTCACAAAGATACAAGCTCTTTTGAGTAAATCATTAAAGACTGACTAGCAATGCAATATCAAAAGATAGATCCGTCCTCTCCTATTTTTTTTTTCTTCGTTCATATTTTGACAAGCCCTTAAAAATTCATATTTTTGAAAGTGGAAGACTCAGGGGCCTGTAAAAATAAAGACATCCACATAGGACATTCATGAGAAGTCCCCGTTCTACCTCCAGTGGCAAAATTCAGAAAGAGTAGTCTGTAAAAGACTTCTGACTGAAGAGAGCATGTGCAAACAGAATGGCACTGTGTGTCTGGAAAGCCCATACTGCTGACAGTCAGGACTGGACCATCCCAGCAATGCTCTTTTTGTTTAGACAACAGAAAGGTCCAAGATTATCTTCACTACTAGATTTTTGTAACACTATTGCTGAAACAGTGTAGGGTGTATTGTTTATTAAGAATTCATTTGTCTGTGCCCTTTAAAGCACTGCAGTAGCTGTTCAAACAAATGTGTTTTACAGGAGTGCCTCATAAGCAATCTGTACACACATTAGATGGGGAAAAGTTTTGAAACTGAAGCAGTTTCATGCTGCATTATCACTGTCAGATATGCTTTAAAGACCAGATACTTTTTTGGCAGTGCCAGAAAAAGTGAGTTTTCTCACTTATATTCTTCATTTGGAACCAGTGAGTTATTGGAGTCTCTGCTTTTCTTTTGACCAAGATCACCTTGTGTCTCTCTTATATACTAGGGAGAACTCTTTCTGTGCTTCCCTGAGAGCTATGCCTCACCTCAGTCAAGCAGTAAGGGATTTGAATTGGCTAGGCAATTTGACTAAAACTGTTCTGTTGGTGCTAAACTGAAATGTTTCAGCTGTCCGACTAGTTTTCTCACTCTAACTCCTTCTGAAGGTAGAAGCCTAAGCCAAAAAAAACCCAAAACCCAAAAGAGAAAATGGCCAAATTGACTAATGTACTTACCAGTTTATTTAAAAAATGTAAAAATGTATTATTTCAGAATTCTGGTTGCCCATAGCAATTGAACAAGTGTCTCAGATACCCCACAGCAAGTGAGGTGGGCTAACCTGAGCACACTGCAAGAAGTAAATGAATAAAAATTGGACAGTGACCTTACGCTGTACACCTCCAACATGCTAAAGTTCCCATTCCAAATGCATTTGTAAATATCTCATATCTGTAAGGGAATCTTACTGAATAATTGCAATAATAAAATTCTTAAATACGTACAGGAAAACAACATACCTAGAGATCATTGACATTTCCAGTTTTGCTAGTAACCCGGATATCACCTTGAAATTTAGCAAAACCAGTGGCTGAAGATCTGCCAACTGGGCATGAAGGTACAGCTTTGTCCTTCAAGAATTTTGTTAAATGCCAGAGGTGAGTTAGTGTTCAAACGTCCACCATAAAACCACTCAGGGTGTGGACTGCAGAAACATTTGGAGTGTCCTAACTATACCCACTGCAGCAAGCAATAACACTGACAAGATTTCAGCATTTGTTGCTGAAACCTAAGGCTCTAGTGATAGCTCTGGACCATGCCTACGCTCTTTCTTTGGCCCATTTCTGATTTTGTGGGTTTTACTTTCTGTATGGAAACTCTTAAGTTTATGAGGCAATATTTATCTCATAAATACAGTGTTTTGTAGCTTCTGTTTCCCACAGGGTCACCACAAGGTACATGTCTGTTACCTGATTGCCAATGAACTAAGAAACGTGACCCCCTGCCACAACACATATTTCCAGCGTAGGTACCCCAGGCAATGCCAATATTTTTAAAGTCCTCTCCACAGACATTATGAACAGAAAGTAATAACACAGATACCTGTAGTTTCTTAGATATTGAGTGAACAAAGTGCTAGATCTTCCTGATCTTCACACCTTGCTTAGACAATGCTTTTGCTGAAATCCATGGTAGTTTTGATACAATAAGGGCAGCAGGATTTGATCCTATGATAATAATATAAAAGCCTGAATTCCAAACAAGGTGTATGGCAAGACAACTCACAGAACTCCTTTGTACGAGGAGTTCATAATCTTTTTTGCAAAGGAAGAACAACACGGCAGAGAAACAGACTGTCAGATATTTTCACAGTCAGTGTTTTCAGTACAACAAATATTCATTTCATACAATGGAGTACAAAGCTATGAATCATCTTGTACGTGAAGAGCAAAAATCAAGAGAAAGTAATGAATGCAGACAGTTACATTTTGAAATCTCAACCTTCTACCACTTCTATTCGGATTCACTATTGGAACTAACTCCAGGTAAATTTCAGCTTCAATGGACTAACTTTTTTTTTAGCATATAAGGGATTTTTAGTTAGATAACGCAGCCCAATGATGGGTTTATTAGCTATGACTTCTTTATTTCTATCTGACTACAAGCAGTTAGAAGCCACACAAAGCAAGAATGAAGGAATAGCTGTAACTGGTCAAAGCCCACTGCTCCATCTGCACCATTATCACCAATAACTGGTAGTTGTTGCAATAGGGAATGACACAAGAAACCCTGACCACTGAAAACCTAGAGAAAGATTCTCTCAGTTTTGATTGGGATAAGACAATATTGGGCTATCAGGGAGAAGCTCTGACAGCCACAATCAAGGCAGATAAAGATGAGGAACTAAAAAAGTCACAAAGTCCATAGGGTAAAATGGAAATGTGATCCAGGATCATCAAAACAGGCATCATTTTCTTACTTTGTAGACACACTGGTCTGTAACCAAAAGCCTCATGAAACTTTCAATATTTTTTTTTATTCTCTGCTACAATTGCTTTTTTTTAAATAGTCCTATAATTCTCCCTGGCATTTCCTATAGTAAAATAGCATGCTGAGAGAGGTTTTTTGTCTTAAAAAGAAATGATCTCACTGACATCTCCTTGACATTTAAAGTGAGCCGTCTGACCACAAGGCATTTCTGCATGAGGACCCCGCAGTGGGAGGCAGAGGAAGTCTCTCCTCTTCTCCTGCAGTGGCACCAAAGATGGGGTACCAGTCCCACGCTGTCTCCCCGGTAATGTGCATAAGGGCACCACATACGCAGTCAAAGACGTAAGAAGGCAGACTCCCTGAGACTTCGCAGATGGATAACACACATCAAGATCTCATGGCTATGACAGAGACAGCTGTTTTTAAAATCAGTGTTATAATCCAAATGCAATCTTTTGGGACGAAATCTTGCTGGTTCCACTGATTGCAGCATTAAAACCTCAGGTGAGCACCAGTGTGTGTTCCTGAGACTGCTGAGATCTGCAGAGGATGGGCTACACAGAGGAGCAGGAGGTGCCAAATCAGCACCAGGATCTTAATGTTTAATTGCTAAGGAAAGACAAATAATATAGTAAATTTTTCTTCTCTGTGCACAGTTGTGCACGCATATGCATTTTCCTTCTGGTGAGTAAATATCACACCCTGAGTTTGGGCCATCATTTGCCATATGATGTGTGAGAACATTTTGTTGCTCTCTTTTAGGATTTATTCCTATTTGGAAGAAAATGGAGGTTAGCTGTGAGCAGTGCAGCACTGCTGACAAATCTGCTAAGCCGAGTGCTTTGTTCCTCATGAGCAAGTAAGATGAAGTAAGCTGTGCAGAGTGGGTGCTGCAGGCTGAGGCCCTGAATAGATGGCTGTTAAGAAAACTACTCATTTGAGCTTTTGGAGGCATTTCTAATGCAGGCTACCCCTGTGATTCATTGCTTCTTTTCTAATCTCTCTCACCTGCAAGTCACCAATCCATCTGGCTGGCGGCAAACTGGAGTGTAAATCTCGTAAGTAGCCCAGCTTTTGCATTCCCTGGTTTGCCCTGAAGTTGGAGATGCTTTAAAATAAATTTTTAAGGCATTTTGGAAAGCACTAAATATGACATACCTTTTTTTTTTAATTTAACCAAAATGGCTCTTCTGTTTAGTGTAAAGCACATGAGAAAAACTATTTTGTCATAGGCATGCTGACCATAAACCAAAAGTGAAGCTAATGGACTAGGAAGAGCAGATATAGCGATTTCCACCTATACAAAAGCAGTGTCAAGAATTAAAGCCTATGGTTATGAGTGGAGCTAACCAGAAATTGCCTCATAAAACATACTTTAGTATATTCATCTATAAGCTATTCCCCCAAACCAGAAAGGTTTTAGAAAACCACTCAGTTTTGATGAATTTTTACTCTGGTGGGCACATATTTTTAGTCCCCATTAGGTTACTCAGGTGGTGCTTAAGGCATGGCACAGGAACCACAGGGATCATGGATTTCACAGATTTCTCCAGGCCGTGTGGCACTGCTGCATTGCTCCAGAGCTGCCTTGTCTGGAAGCCCTGAAAGCCTGACTGGATCCAATGCTTGATTTAGCAGACCTTCACAGGTCTCCTGTGCTTCTGCTGAGGGTGAGCACCACACACTTCCTGCCAACACCTGTGTCATCCCACCCACTACCAAGGGAAAACAGGTCATTGCACAGTTCATGTTTGAGCATTCCCAAAACCACAGCTTGGGCATGTTGGCATGTCCTGTAGATCAGAGACTCGGTAGGTTCAGCCAGGCTGACTGGTGAGCTGCCACATTTTCTGATCTTCAGGCAAATCTGTCACACCAAAAGGGAACCCATCTGTATACGCTGGTCATCCCAAAACACTTAAACTAACTTGTATTCCTGCAACTCAGAAGATGCAACTTCATTACAAATCAGAGCCACAAGCCTAACAGAACAAACATTTCTGGGGAAGAATCTCATCATTTCAGCTTGTGAAATGTTACATAAAGTAATAATCACGGCCTTCCTTGAAGGACAGTTAGGTAACATATTCATTAAAGCTTAGTTGAAGGAGCCTCTCAGATCAAAGACTTCATATGTAGGATTCAATGATTCTTGCAACAGTGACATTCAAGACCTCTGGATATTTTTAAATACCGTGTTTACTATTTTTCCTAAGAGAAAAGAAAGAAAGTGTATGCAACAGCTTCCATTACAACTTCACTACATCTCCTTTTCGGTAATTACAAGTTAAAAATTCAAATGTTTATATAAAAAGCCCATGCACCTACATATGCAGATTGAACAAGTGGAAAAAATTATAGACAACAATATTGAAGTGTGTGGCCAAGACCTGACTCCCCAGCGAGGATTTCCTGTAAAATTCAAAGACCTGTGAGACTGCACGCCTTGGCTCTCTTCAAAGGAATCTAATGTCATTAGATGCCAACTTCACTGATTCTATTTCTATGGCTTTTATCCACCCCTGCCTGAGTAACAGCAAAAGAACTATTTTTTTTTTCTTCTGAAATAGCTCGTTTTCTGCTGAAACTTAAAAGACTGCATATGGTATGGGATTGATAACACTCATTCAGCAATGAATAGGTGTTCCACTGCTGGCGATGCTGTGGGAATACTTTATAGGTAGGGAAAAGGTGATTTATCAGTAGGGATATCCCCTTGTTATAGGAAAAGGGTGTAAACACATGTGTGAGGGAGAGGATTGTGATCCAGTCCAGCTCCCCTGTTGTCTTATTGTGCCCCCACACTGCATAGCCAGCGCAGCACGAAGGAGTGTGCAAGGAGAGAGGTGCCCACTCTACCTCTGGTTCCACCTTCTGCCTCTAACTGGTCAGATACCAAGGACAAAAAGCTCTCATTAACATTTTCTCTCTTTCTCATCTTCGGGGTGGGGGGATGACAAAGAGAATCAAAGAGTGAAAAGGCAGCCTCTTTCCAGCCTGCCTAGGACTGCAGGTGCAGGAGCTATCTCAGGCTATAACTTGCCAGCCCTTTCTGCCTGATAACAGTAGGATTTATGAACTAAACCCTTGGAGGAGAAACGCAGAAGGACTATGCCTGTTATTTGACAATATTTCTCAGAGAACAAAGGTATTTTTAAAAATAAATAATGTGTATATGCCACAGCACTGAATGCAGATGGTACAAGGGCACTCAATAGCTAGCAGTCTAATGAGCTCCCTGATGGTTAACAGATTAATTATTAGGGACAGGAATGTTCTGGTATCTCCACCACTGCCACTCACACTGGGGAAGGGAACAGAAAGAGGAGAAAAAGTGAATGAGAATAAGATAATGAGAACATAGCTTGGGGCTTAGAAAAAGGCCTTTAACAACACAGTCATTGTATTAGAAATCTAGAAGCTGCTTTAGGCAGCACTTCAACCAGTCATAATAGCAAAAAAAAAGTAATATAGAACAAAGATAAAGCCTTTTGACCATCACAAGCCTTTTCTTTCCATTCCTTGAATGGACAAAATAATGTCTGTCTAGTAGTTTTCCTGCTAGCTGGAATCATATCCTTTCTTTGCAATACACATAGCTTATTGCGGGTCAATTTTTCCCAGAACTATGAGGCAGATCAGCGTCCCATTATTCTAGGTGCAACAAAAACACAAAGCAAAGAAATATTGTTGCCCCACGGTGTTATTAATCTGAGGAGATAAGATAAAGGGAGAAAATTAAAACTTATGAGAGAGAAGAGAGTGAAGAGCACATGACTAGCTGCAGTCATGACCGTAGTCAGTATGTGTGTAGTATTCCATCTGGTGCTACCCAGGGAGAAAGACAGCAGTGAATCCATACCTTTGAGTAGCCCAGCTTAACAGACACACAAAAAGCTGAAAGCAAATAAGACCTTCCTGAAATCACACATGCAGAAATGCTAAATACTAAAAGTAAAAGGAAATGTCTTGGAGCATACTGCATCAGTTTAAAGGGAAAAATAAAACCAAAAAACCAAACAACCACACAAATGGAATCTGAGAGCTAATTGGGAAATTATTTTTGTATGCAGATCTGTTTCTCACTGGAAGACACTTCAGCAGTTTTTAAAGTCTGTTTTAGCTGCACAGAAAACATCTAACAAATCAGAGGAATAGTTTTTGATCTCCTGACCTTAGGGGCACTTACCTCAAAGAACAAACTTCACAACCAATTTATCTTCACAGGTGCCTGAAAACTTAATATGCTTCAAGCCCTTCAATGCCTGCTAGGTCTCCAAGCACTGTTAGAGCTACCCAAGGGAAGAACGCTTTTTGCCAGAAATAATGCTCCATGGAGGCTGTTTGCAGCTCTGTTAGTTCATTTTCTCTAGGGTAATGCCAGCACTTCCTCCAAGCTATTCACAGAATAGCTTGGGGGAAGATCACATTGCAGAAGTCACAACCACTACCCTCCAACAACACTGATCAAAAAGTCCACAGCCACTCTATTTCTCTTGCCATCTTCCAGAATGTAACACAGTAGTACTAACGTGCTCAAAATGTCACAGGCACTGCCACCATTGTATTGCAACACTGACTATTCATATGTAAAGCCATCCCTATAGGACGTTCATTACCAGTACTGTTTTAAAGTAGCAGAATAAAAAACATCTAGTACATTTTCTTCAGGGCCCTCGGGGTTTTTTTCAGAATAAAATAAAGTTTGAAGAAACCTTGTCCTCTTGTATGCAAATATTCCCATTAGGGTAAAGCAGTAGTTTTCATTGCAGCACACAGAAAATGCACATGTGCCTATGTATCTGGCAAATAAGACTTGAAAGACTCTAAAGACAGAATAATACAGAGCAACAAAAGCTGTTGAGGAAGGTGAGAATGGAAATCCTGGCTGGAAGATACAGGATATACAAATAGCAGGATGAAGGAATAACCTCATCGTGCTTGAGATGCACTGAGTGCATCCTTATGCCAGACACCCATTCAATGTTAGCGGGTTTCAGCCTCATGTTGCACACCAGGCATAAGGACAAAGAAAAGTACATTTTAGATAATTTTTCTGTATACATATTCCTTTTCAATAGACAGAGCTTTTCAGTTTCTTCCCACCTAACTTTAGACATTATCTTGAATAGTCAGTGTTGGAATTAGTCCTGGCTTCCTTCATAGTCCAAGGAAAGACATTGGCTTGGTGCCATGGTCTTGCCTCAGCACGCAGGCTTGCAACCTGGTTTATTCCTGTCCTACAGACACATCCTATGCACCTAACATGAATCTAGGGTAATCAACAAAACTTTGGCAGCCAAAACTTAGCCTTTACGTCTAATCTGTATATAGAGTACCACTGCACCACTCCCACTGACACCCATTTTACCCACCCGAGGTGAGGATCTGTACCTACACCCATATAAAGAGGCAGAGATTGAAGGGATTAGATATGTACATAGTGGAAAAAACACAGTAAAGTACATAAATAAAGTACACTGCCTTTCAAAATCTATTTTAAAACCTGTGTGGGTTCCCTCTGATCTTCTCTCCCCCTCACCTTTTTCCCCTGTTAGCACAATTGAATGAATTGCGCTGGTTGCGCAAAATTTCAAATGTGTCAATTCGTCTGCCTGAAGCACTTTCAACTTACTTTGTTTATGGTACAGCTAAAACAGAACCTGATAATGCCAAGCAGTCTATCATCGTAGGCTGCACCAAAGGATTAATTGAAGGTTTATGCTGCAGAGTGCTATGCTATTCTTATAAACAAAAACCCGTTACCTCAGTTACTGAGACTGTAAGTTTTTGAGTTCAGTGATTTGCATTTTTCATACACTTTTAGTGACTAGAAAGAGGGGCTTGAAGCCAGCTTTAGGGGACTGTATTTACATTTCATGGCAGATTATTTATATCCTCCTTAAAAAAAAAAAATAAAAAAGGTAAGATTGAAGACCAAAACCCAAAGCAGTATCAATGCTGTATTCATTTTTTTCTCTTCCATCTCTGTTCCTGCATCCCACACAGACCTCCTGGCAGCCTTTCTTATCTGGATTCACAAAATAGGCTCCCTCTTATCACTTTCAATTTTTGGTTGGTTGTTTTACCTGCAGTGTCCACTATGCATCAATCAACAAAACCTGTGGAAAAGAAAGCTAGAAAGCTTCTCTCCACTCTCATTGCAGCTTTCATGTTTCTTGTCTTCCAGTTGCTGAGCCTGAAACTTCTTAAAGAGGAGATTTTCTTACTCTGGGATTTTATACCACGCTGAAAATACTGCCGTCAGTGAATAAACCCTTATTATGGAGGTCATGAGTGAACGCTAGAGTAATACCACTCTGTACTAACCTGCCAAAGTCCAGCTGTGTCGAGAGCTACACATTAGCTCATGGGATAGGAGAGAGTGATCTACTGCCAGGCTGTCTGGAGTATCCCAGGAAAGCTGAGCCAGCTCAAGCTAGGACACAAGGAGCAAGCCTCTTCCTTCCTCCAAGCCCAAATTCACCTGCAGAGAAGACCACTTGCAATGGATCACCAGAATAACTCTGGAAGACCCAGCTGGAGACGTGCTATGCCATTGTATCAGTGCTTGACATTCAGGGAATTGTGCTCGTGAAGCGCCTCAATTTATTCCCCGACTGCCACAGAACTTCACACTTTGCATCTATTCCACCTATGCAGCAGAAGCAAGTGGTGGGACCAGCCTTCAGCTGGTAAAAATCAACATTATCCCATTCATCTTGTCAGAGCAACACTAAGCCACGGAACACAGCCCTGCTCCTGCCAGTCTATCACTAGCAATCACCTTGCTAAAGAAAACATTTTATGTTGTTCGTGGTTTTCCAAATAAAGCATATGACATTCTGTTAAAAGACTAAATAAAACCTGAACTTCATAGTTATAATCTTGCTCCTACTGTATAGAAAAACGGAGCACGAGTATCCACCATAAGGTTATTTTATAGCCCAAGCACAGTGGACATTTCCTAACCATTTAGTGTACTGTAGAGGCAATTTCCTGGCTACATAGCAACAGGTCATGTGAAAGGCCTGCCTCTTGGGCACAATGATATCTGATACAATTGAGAATTTTCTAATAAAGCCTACATTTAGGACTGCCACCTGCCCCGTGTGATGTATTAGTGATGATGGAGCTGGCACCACTGGTCATTATTTTTGTGGCTTTACTCCTGCAGAATCAACATTCAGAGACAGGGGAAGAAGAGCAATGTGAGCTTCTGGGAATATGAGAATTACTTCCAGAGAGTCACCACAAAATTAATGAGAGCTACATCCTTAGTCATCCATGGTTACTCTGCCATTGGCCCTCTTTCTTGTGAGGAAGATCATCAGACCTAAGGAAGTTTGAGTCCAGCAGGATGAAAACCAGTTATAAAATCTTATGGTGTGGATAAATGTGACTGGATCCAGTGCCACAGAGGCTGATTTGACTGCTAGAGCATGTTGGGATTAAGTGTTGCTCGCTAGTTTTGGCTGGTGTGAAGAAAGGAAATAAAAATTTTGATGACTTTAAAATAATGGGAGGCCAGGGGTGATGCAAGTAAAAAGAAGGAATAGTGAACTGAACCTGGGAAAAGGAAAACTCAGAATGAACTGGTCAGGCTAAAGAATTGTGGAGATAAGTGAATCAAGCAATTAAACATAACAAAATAATGAAATAGGGATAGAATATGAAATCAGAAAACTAAAAGTTAAGCTTTGTTATTTTTTTTAAATAGAGGCATTATGATATGTGCTGCTTCCTTTTAGTCTAGTATAAGCCAGGAGTCACTCTGATGCTATGAATATCAGCAAAAAATTCAGATTTTATACCAGTGCCACCTGTGAGTACATTTTGATTACCATAACCCAAAGGAGATCATTCTGACACTGTGGTATGAAAATTAATTTCAAACACTGTCTATATTTCTGGTAGATTATATTATAAAAAAATCAGGTTTGTTACAAATGTGGAAAAGATAAAACAGATAAAATTGAGGCATTTGAAATTACCAATTCGTTAAAACCCAAAATCATTCCAAGGGGAGCAGAGGTAGATGCAGAGGAGAACCACGGTAAAGCAATGTGATTCTGTTTTTACTTCCAAGATTTTCATCTTTTTAAACTAATACAAAGGACAATAATGGTGCTAACACAAGGTATTTTTGATACAAGGTAATTCAGTGAAAAGAAGCTAATATTAAGCACATGGGTCTAGGTAGAAAAGAGGGAAAGGCATAAGAAGGTAAAACAGTTATGCATGGGCCAAAAGCATTTTGATATTTATGTAGATAACAAAAGCCTTGGGATTCCTTGGAAATGCATTATATAGATAACAAGTTAAAACACTCCACATGAAGACACTATACCATGGGTGTTTTAATACTCTTCCTAGGAGAAGGGAAAGGACAAATCAGACTGGGAGAACTTATGAGGTCCTGGAAAGTACATTGTGTGCCTCCAACAAAAATCAGGGCAGATTATCATAATTCCTCCTGTCTGCTACTTCACTTAGTAAAATCTGCTGAATAAAGAATAAAAAAAAAAACAAATCAAAAGACCTTTCATGATATCTGTTCTCAGACTGAGGGCAACTGAAAGAGGTATGAGTTGAAATGAAATCTGGTTGCTCTCATTAACTTACCATGTAATATAGTGTTTTCCTCAGCTTTGAATTTATTAATAACATAAGTAAAGAAAACAGTAAATAATTAATATACTGAATAGCCATGAAAATAATATTTCAGCTAGATGATCATCTAGTACCAAAACAATCTTTAATGTATTCTGCAATTGTATTTGAAAGGTTGAAGACTAATGAGGTGAACTGAGCAATTCTTTGATGTTTAAAGTTGAAGACTCTTTCCAGCATCCTATTATTATTTTAAGGGCAAAATGACATGTCAATCAATGTATTCAAAACAAGACTGAAGTCATCTGGCAAGTTTGCTAATTCCAGTATAATTCCATAGTTTATGTTCAGAGAAGCATTATGGAATAGACAATAGCTACTGTAAAGCTGTTTGAGCTTTATTGAGCCAATTCACAAAACCCTTGCTGAATACACATAAAAACCTTTTTCATAAATCTCCAATAAGATTAAGTCAGAGTGACTTTTGCCCAAATATCAGTTTAAAAAGAGGAAAAGAAATCATAAGTTTAGGACATAAGAATGGGAGAGAGAAAATAGAGTTATAAGCATGAAAGCCAAAGTCCCTGCCAAGTTTGAAAGTGTTGGTTCATGCTACAGTGTCAGATTAAAGAATGGCAGGATAGAAGAGAAACAAAATACTCTTTTCTCTAGGAAGACCCTAAAGCTGATGTACCAGGTATGAAGATTTATCTAGGGAGTGGACTTGTAAAATGATAAATGAAAAAATATCTCCTTCCGTTTATGCAACCTCTTTGCATCAGAAAATGTTGTTCAGACATCTTACGGTTCTCACAGTTTCAAATGGCCAGAGGTGTCATCTGCAGAAGTCTAGGAGAAGGCTAATACTATTATACCCATTAAGAATTGTATGTATGTAGTGACTTTTCACAAGTTCTCTGTTCTTCTTCAAATTTCTCCCATCCTAAGTAAATCACACAAAACATTACTCTGAGATAACTTCTCCTTGAGTTGTTTCACTTTCTTATGAAAGCTTCAAAAGGATTCCAGCCTTTTCATATTTAGCCCATTAAAAACTTGTATAAAACTGATTTATCCATTGCTCATAGGGACTGTATCTTATCTCTTTTTGTGAGCTGAATGTCTACACAAAACTCTACACAAAACTAATATTTAAAGAATATGTCTGGTCCTCCCTCTGGAATAAATATGAGAGCTTATCATCATGCATTATCTGTGCTTAAATCGCTATCAGTTATTCTCAAGATAATGCATAAATCTTGAAGAAATAAACATCAGAGTCACTTCCTCCTAGTCAGACCTGTCAATTCTCCTTATCTCAAATGCCGTAGCACCCTTGCAATTAGCTGAGCATGATCCTTCTTTCTGCAAACCAGAATCTCATCCCAAAAGCGTTTACATTCTAAATGGTCAAGGCAAAGAGAAGCAGATAAAAGCATTCCTTATAGACAGAACAAATAATCCGGTAGTGACAAATATCATTTGACTACATGCTATTTTTCTCTCTTTGCATGTATACATTAATGTAGTTGTATCAGGGATGGCTTGTTCAGCGAGATCATAGAGGATGCAGCATTAAAGTTTTGGGAGAAGCCAGCACAAAGAGACCGTGGGTGCAAGGGATTTATTATTGAGGGTGAATGGTCCAGGAAAAAACCCAGGCAATGCTGGTATTGTCATTGCCGATATTGTGCCACATCTCACTGGCTTCATCTTGCAGCTTCTGCACATGAAAAAACATTTGGACTGCTAGAATAATAACAGAAGTTATAGGCTCTGCAGTCTGGATTTATTCAGCTGCTCACCCAGTGGAAAAAAGGTAAATCATTGCTGAAAATGCCAGTCAAGAACCCACTCTTCTCTCCATCAACAAAATGTCTGTATGTCTGTCGAAAGGCTTTGAATTCTTCAGTATGGTGAAGATGGCAGTTTGCAGAGCCTGTTCCCAGAGAGATTTTCTCTGCAGTGACTCTGCAGAAGTTTCTCTTACTGTAACACAGTACAGAAAACATGCCCCACTCCCCAAAAATCTGGTGCACCATGCTAGCCTGATGCAATGGAAAAAAAATTCTGAAGAGGATAAGCAAGTACATTTTTCATAGTGTATTACATCGGCACATTTTGCCAGCACTCCTGCTAATCACAACTAAGGCAGAGACTGAACTCTTCTAATAAAATAAAAAAATGAACAAATGAAATATCAGGTTTGACTTCCGACAGTATGCTTTTTTTTTTCCACTTAGTAATAGACTCTGTAGACATTAGTGGACTAAGTAGTGCCTTAGTAGAATATGGAAAAAAAAAACCCAAATTCTCCTCTCACACCACATAGGTAGAACAGCATTCATGTGTCCGCTGTTATTTTTCCTTAAGCTTCTATCAGACTAAGCATTCTGTATTAACAGAATATCACAGCAAGTAGAAAGAGCACAAAGTAGGTTTGTATAGACCTGCTAATATGTGTGAATCTGTTCCTTTTTTCTCTATTAAATAACAGTCCTGATGATTGTGCTTGGCAAGATCCTTTTTCTTTTACACTTTAAACTCATTAAATTTAATGAACGTATTAAAGGTCAGAGGCACAAAGGGAGCATTTACCACTACAGCACAATGTGAGAAAGCTGACAAATATCAGCAATAATGAACACAGGCAAAAGACCTCTAACAACATTTCATTATTTCAGGCCATTTCTCCACTATTTGAACCACACATTTTGCTGAAAGTACAGCTAAGAATAGTTTAAAACAAGGACACATAGCATATATTGCAACTAACCTGTTATTAAATGAAATCTAGAAGGAATAATTCAAATTTATAGAATAAAAAGTACCAGTAGAAAGCAGTAAGAGAAATAAGAAAGAGTGTGAGTACACATTGCTACACAACTCTTCTTTTTTTTTTTTTTTATTGCCACCTAATCATGACTTTTAACATATTATGCAAAGACAAAAGAAAGTTAAGATCAGAATTCTAAAATGCCTTCTCAATAGAAATAATCTGTAATACCTTGGAGGTGGTTATCTTCTCTGCTGTGCTTTGCTCTTCTGTAGAACTTGATGTCCAAAGGAGAGGATGTGGAAAATATTTTTGCAGAGCACAGGACTATTTAAAATGTAGAGCTCCAGTGATCATCACTTGGTTAGAATAGTTACCTGATGGCAAATCGGGTTCTCTGTGGGAATATCAAGGCTAGTGTTAACTAAGCAGTGTACTACATGGTGGGGTCGCTGATAATCTGAAGAGGATAACTTGACGAGAACTTAATAACACAACTGAAAAGACTCGTGGGGAACACAGGTATAAAGCTTTTCTTTTTAACTCTGGAGTAGGGAAGGAAAAATGTTCTCAACAGAAAGGAGGGGAAACTAATGATTTGGGAAAAAAGGTATGTGCAGGAAGGGACTTGGGCTAATGTCTCCACTGTGGGGACCAGGATCCTGACCCAGCTCCAAAAAACACTGAAGAGTGTGAGGAAAGTAGTTAAAATTAAAGAAAAGCATCTTTGCTATCTCGCTCTGAAATACACAGAAAAGGCCTTATAAAAATACAACCTATTCAGGCCAAGGAAAGCTTATGAATGTGAGAGTTTAAAATGGCAGGATTATGACCCAGAGCCCTGTCCCACAGTCTGTCATGCTCTGGCCCCTCTTCTCTAAGCTCCCTCCTCTCTCACTGGCAGTGCCCTGCAGATGTGGATTACAGACAGGGAGAAAGTCCTTCCATGAACTGAGTCTTTGGTCCTTGATCAGTCCACCTTTCCTCCATGCAATTATTACCAGTCATAGAATCATACAATGGTTTGGGTTGGAAGGGACCTTAAAGATCATCTAGTTCCAACCCCACTGCCATGGCCAGGGACACCTCTCACTAGAGGAGGTTACTCAAAGTCCCATCCAACCTGGCCTTGAACAACTTCAGGGAAGGGGTATCCACAGCTTCTCTGTGCAACCTGTTTCAGTGTCTCACCACTCTCACAGTAAAAAATTTCTTACTAGTATCTAACCTAAATTTCCCCTCTTTCAGTTTAAAACCATTACCCCTTCTCCTACTGCTACACTCCCTGATAGAGTCCTTCCTCATCTCTCCTGTAGGCCCCCTGTAAGTACTGGAAGGCTGCTGGAAGATCTCACTGGAGCCTTCTCATCTCCATGCTGAACAACCCCAACTCTCTCAGCCTGTCTTCATAGGAGAGAGGATCCAGCCCTCTGATCATATTTGTGGCACTCCTCTGGACCCCTTCTAACAGATCCATGTTCTTCTCATGTTGGGGGTCCCAAAGCTCGACACAGTCTCCAACCACACACAACTGTTGCAGGATTTCTGCCCTTGGTGGAACTCGATAAACTCCACAATAACTGCTGGAGGCCTACACCACTGCAGGTCAAAGCTGTTTCCAGTGTCAGAAAGATATTTTTATAGCCATCTTAAGTGCCCTGGGATTTACTGGGGAAAGGAGAGAGATATCTATCATTTCCATTGCAGATCCCCAGCAGTCATTTATCTTAGCGTATCTCCTCCTGCCTTAGCGTATCTGAATGCTGATAGTATAACATGACTAAAATTAAGTGAGAATGTGCCAACAAATACTAGCTCCACATGAAGGCTGGAGGCATGGTGTCTGGCACAGAGGGAGCACATTTAATTCACTTGAGCCCTTCGGGTACAAACTAGAAGGACAAGATACTGATACTGTAAATGTTTAAATACTTCTGATTTTATTCTACAGAAGAGCAGGGAGATTCACTCTGCCATCTTTTGCACAGGACTTCTTTACCATAGCCCTTCTCACTTCTGTCACGAACAGGAAGCAAACCCCACCCTTAAGTGCTTTTTATTTGAGACTAATAGGCATCTGAGGTGATGCAGAAAGCCTAAAAAGCTCAAGAAAGCTGAGCCATAAAGCAGACCAAAAAAAAAGAACAAAATAAGTTCTAACAATGAGATACAGCCTCAACATTTCTCATGCTCAGCTCAATGCTCAGGAGCAGAGATTTATCTTAGGAATTTTAAAACAGTATTTCCAAAATCATTCTTCACTTATTGAGGATCAATTTGTTTCCACCAGGGCTGACAAACTGCTGACATTCAAGCTCTTCAGAAGTTTCCAGAAGAAGAGTCATGAGTCAAAGGATGCATGTAATCTCAGTGACTCCTGCCAACAGCTTAAAATTTTGAAAAAGATAAGATGTCCTAGGATACAGAAAGGAAAAATAAGTCTCATGGATTTCTGTTGCTCACTTCTGGTGAACACATAACCTGCTAAGTAGTTAGTTTCTCAATACCACATATATGAGAATTTTTGTCTTAGTACTAGAGAATAGGACTTGCACCTCTTATATGTCAGCAAAGTAGAATATAGTCTTTATGCACCAAAACGTTTAAAAATAAGACCTTCCTAGGCAACTATGGGAACATACAGGAAAGAAGACAGAGATAAAAGTTAACTGCAGGAAAAATAAAAATTAAAAAAAAAAAGAGAAAACACTACAAGAAATAATTGTACATGTTAAATAAGAATGAATGGAAGGACATGTACCAAGATCGTTATAACAATTTACTGCTTCAGTCTTTACTCAATGAGCCTTGACAAGTACAAAGCTATGAAAAGTGCAGTCTTACAAGGTATGTTTGAGGAGTAAGTATATATTCATTTTCACTACACCATAAGGAAACTACCACTGACATTATTCCACAGGGCTCCGTGAGGTCACCCCACTTTGATTGTTGCTATTCCAGAAAAAAAAAAAGCTCCAAAAGGTTTTGTTTTCTGTTTCCATAAGAACACTTACTTCCCAGTAACTTTATTTTAATAATACATGATGAGAAACCTGAGCAAATAATTTCTGTGAAATCTTCAATCTGACAATTTGTGCATACTTTATTTCCAAGCTATTTTTCCACACTGCAAGATGCTCTGGAAGACACATAAATACTTTTTTTTCACCCTCCAAGTTATTATATGTGGTAGAATAGAAGAATGCCAAAAATAAACAAGTAAACAATAAGGAGCAATGTTAAACATTGAACAAAAAAAGGAAGAATGAAGGACAGCTGAGATGAAACCTTCCACCTGCTTCCAGAGTATCCTTTCTCATTTAGTCAGGCTACGGAGTGCAGTACTCTTAAAAATGCTCTGTGGGAATAAGTGGACAATTTGAGTTGGGTTGAAGTCAGTGGAAGTCAAGAAATAGCTTGGCCCATCTGTCTTCAGAAGTTTTGTATTCAAATAGTAATCCCCCTGCTGGATATCAATACCACTAGAGGTTAGTTTTTAAAATCAACTGATTAGGTTACATAAAAGACAGATGTCAGCCTCTAAATACACAACACTGGTTACAATATCTAAAAAAAAAAATATTTTAAGCACTTAGTTGCTCTCTCCTTTGAGTGTTTCAGTTTTTGCACTTGCTTCATGAGTCCAATTTTTTTTCTGCACAATCACGAGACCTCAACATTATTTTTCTTTTTGAGTTGACAGCTAATGTTCTCATGTAGATCAGCTTACGGCTGCTGCTTGGGCTTTCAGTCTGAAAGCCTGTCAAAAGGCAAAAATCTTGCAATAAAAGCACCAGAGACATCAGTATCCTATGAAACATTAAAATCAGTTCTGCACAGTGGGCTTGTTTAACCAGTCCCAGGAAACATGTTTTTATTCAGGAGAAAGTCAGACAATTATGTTTAAAGCAGAATATTTAGGAGGATACACCTAGGAAGCAATCACTAAAATACTAGAGGTTATACTAGCCACTCAAACATACCTTTTTGCCACAAAAACATTGCCTCATGGTCATGAAACTGTGTACACTGAAATCACAAGGCGGAACCAAACATTTAAAGTATAAATGTTACTGTAAAGTAAAAGAGAAATGTGGCAGGAGGAATAAGGACACTAAAACATACTGCTCTTTTTCATCCATAGGTTTCAGTGTTTAATGAATCCAATAAACACTTTAGATAATATGGCAGTGCTAACTGGCTCAGCATGCTTTCTGGCACGTGTTCAAGATCAGTAGACCTCATTCCTCTTGTTTACTCACAGAAATCTAAGTCACAGCAGGATTTTAGACTAGGTCCTTCTCATTGCACGCTACTCGTAATAAAGTGATTCCTCCTTACCAAGGTCTAACCCCCACTATCCTAGGTTCTGTGTATTCAAACAGAGAGCTAGCCTGTGTCCTAAATAGTCTATTCTCTACATACATGAGCTAAATGATTAATATAATTAATCAGTTTCAAAGATGAGGAATTTAAGCAGATGAGAAATTACATCAGGGAAAGTAAGGGACATGACAAAGGCCAAGTGGAAAAATCCACGATTGAGCCCAAGTAAATTGAATCCAGGGCCTTTAATATGAGCTCATTCTTCGTGTCTTTATGTTGGTAAGAGTTTTGCTGCCAGTAGACAGCTTCCGTGCAGAGCAAATTAACATTTATTTTCAGTGCTGTAGACAGAAAGGAAAGCCACAGGGAAAGAAAGAAAAAATATTCTCCTCTATAGAGGGACCATAGTCATATTCATTAAGATTTGCTGTCTTGAGCTTACTCCTGGCAATTTTCTGACTCTTTTTGGCACAGAGACAATCAAAGATGTTATAGACAGCAAACAGAATTGTATTTCCTACAATCACACCACTACAGGCAGTGCAGCTATGCTGTTACATATGCACATGCTCTGTGTGAATTCTCAAAGGATTGGGTAGGGTATTTATGAAAGTTAATAGAAGAATTATGTTTCTCTTGCAAACAGCCTGCCTCTTGAGTGATTACTAAAACATCATATGCACATAAATCATCTATCTCTATTAATTTAGATTTAGAGTCAAGATGTTAGTAGCCACCTTTCCAAATAGCTATAGGCACTCACATATTATGAACAATCTGTAGTGTTAGAATAGTAACAACAAAATAACAAAAGCCTACTTTTTTTTTTTATATATATAAATGCCTTTATCATTAAGACTGCATAGAATGCCTTGCCAAGAAATATCAAATATCCAACACCAAAAAATGCTTGCAGGAGAAAACCTTACCATACCCTTTTCCTCATTTAAAACAGGTCTTCAGGTAAAATGGCTCAGATGGGTGGGACAGACAGGCTCTCTCAATTAGATTATTTGAAACATTATGGGTTAAAACTGAGAACCTGAACTCCGACTCAAAAACAAGAAGTAGCCTACTCTGACCATATCCTAAGGATGAAACCCTGTTTCAGGAAATCGGTCTCTGTGGGTTTGTCACCATCAGCTGTAAATGATATCAAACTGAACCTACACATAACAATAACACCACTAATCTGCCAGTCTTCAAAGCTATAGCAAAGATGCAAATCTTGAATAAAATAGCTGTAGTGTTCTTTCCAGATACGTGTAAAAGATGAGGATTTAGCTGAAGTAACTTCTTAGTTACCTAACCAAGATACCTGCTTCTGCATGTGAGAATTGTGTTCAAACAGTCTGTAAGCAGAAGATTTTACAATGAAGACAGACAGATCTTGCCTGGAAATAAAATAATGTCTTGTCTTTTAAAGAATGTTAGTGTTCAGTACAACAAGAAATAGTTTCTAATTGTTTCTAAAGGTTCCTAAATGAGACATCTGACTATAAAACCAGGGCAGCTGCCATAATTCATATCTCTTCCTCAGAATGCATTTGCCCTGCTTCAGGCAAAGGAAACTTTCCACCTTGAAGCATCGCCAGCCACCTAAGCTTATATTACCACTTCTCATTCACCAGCTTCCAAAATGTCAGACCACTTGTTTTCCAGAGGGTTTTTGTGCATTATGACCTATGCAATCATTTGTGTTTATTCTTCAAAGTTGTGACTGTATCTCCTGGACACATACTCAGTCTTGCTTTAAGTTAAACCAAACTGTGTTAACAGTCCAGTGGGAAGCCCATGATAATGCAATCAGACCTGCACTTGTGATTCCAAGTCTTTTCTCCCCAGATAAGGAGTCATTTCCATAACCAAGAAGGAAACATACCTTTTAACAGAAAGAGAGCAATTATATCTGTGAGTGAGGGTTAAATCATCTGGTTGAGTGATGGATGGGAAATACTTAGCAGGCTGTGTAGATGAGCCATTTTTGGACAAAGGCAAGGATTAAAAAAAATTTAAAGAAGTCATAAATAAATAAAACAAATAGAAGAATTATGACTTTTACAAGAATAGCAATGTGACAGAGTAGTAGTTTGATGTGTGTTAGCGGTTCCAATAAACAGTTTAAATAAGTAATGTTGCAGTAAGTCAAGACAAGAAGGAGGAAATGGCAAAATAAACTTGAGGGGACAACAGAGGGCCTGAATCAGTGTTATTCAAACTAAGTATTCAGCATACTGCTACTTCTTTATTCTTTTTGGAATAGAAAACTTCAGTATAAGAACCGAGAAGAAGCTCTGCCAAGGCTACAGCCAGTAGTGTCTAACAGTATTAGATACTAGTACATGTCGTAGACACATGTTATCGCAAATCTTGCTATTCTGGGCAAAACCTTGATACTCAGAAGATAATTCATCATGCAACCCACTTAAAGAAAGAAAAACTGAATTATGGATTGAAAAAGAACACTACTATGTGTATTTGTCATTCAGGCCATGAAAATCTCAGGTCTGAGATTAAAGGTCATATTCAAGACACAAAAAGCGCTAGAAATTATTAGTACAACTCAGGTGTTTAGTACCATCTGACTTTAGTACCCAGAATGGCACCATCCCTAAGCTGCCTTTCCAACCCCATACAGGTTCCCAAAGGTGTCTAGTGCCAGACACCAATGATTAGGCAACTAAGTTCCCTGCTTAGGAACAGAAATTTCAAATACCAGTGGGATACAGGATGCTATGATTGCTCCTTGATTCTTCTGCAAGAGGACAATTTGATAGTGGCTATTGTCCAAACAGACTTAGAAAATGCACACCCAGGACCTTCAGTGTATCCAGGCATTTAACTCCTTTAAACTGCACACAGATTTCATCAGTAGATGCCTTATTCCTATTTTCATGTTGCAGCAATAGAAGCTTGAAGGGACTGGGGCAATGATGAGGTGAAAAACTGATACCCAGACTGAGGCACAGTAATCAGAAACCTAGAATTGAGGAAAGGTATGCAGAGAGGTGGAACAGGCTGGGTATTTTTCCTCTGAAATATAGAGTACCTTGGGTAACTGTTACTTAAGGTGCTGTTTCCAGTGAAGTCAAAGGTTGCATCCAAGTGTGTGACTCATTACAGATCAGAGTAGAATTCATGCTTTTAAAAAACTCCCAATACTAATGTAAAATGAAAATAAGATTTCCTCAGGACTCGGTCAGTATTTAGCTCAGATGGAAATGATTGCAGTAAGCAATTGTCAACATTTTTTAACACCAAAAAGTTACGAAAGGTATATATTGTTTTCACTACAATAATTTTAATCTCTTCAAGAAGAACTCAATATGGTATTGGTGAAGGATATTCTCCAGCAAGTAGAACTTACTGCTATTTATAGTACTGCAGTTTTACATTTCAGTTTGATCACAAACACCTTTTCAAGCCACTGCTGCAGGCTAAGAAATGACTCAAAGAAAAATTTTGAAGCTGATCCTTTGCAGGCTGTCAGTGCACAGTGTAGTGTTTTGAAAAGTGCATGTGTGAGCACAAATGGACATGTGGTTGTGGGTGTGAATATCATTCCTTGCAAAGCCTTTCTCCTTTTCTAAAGGTATCTGACAAAGGACAGGCAGCTCTTAATAATAACTCTTGTTGCCAACATGTTTTTACACCTCTTCTATTTCAGGGAATGCACAATGTGTTGCTATTACGCTACTCGATGGATCCCAGAGTAGTTCCAGTTTGGAAAAGAGGCAAAAGAAACAAAATCATTTTACTACTCTCACTTGGCTGCCAGAGGATATTTTGAGACATTTTGTAACCAGATAGTCTCAGACCATTCAATGAAGGCAAGAAAGAAAATAGATCTTCAATGAAATGTAAGGATTGAAATATTACTCCGGGTACTTTCCTGCTTCAACTGAGCTCATATGCACGGGTGACTGAAAGAAGTCATTAAAAAGATGGGCCTCAACTGCCTTATGAAGTCAATAACTTTTTTCTGTCCATATGTTTTTGAAGATAACAAAAGGATTCTCACTGTGGTTTCAATTCTCTCCAGCTGGGTAATTTGTGTGACACACTTTTCAACCCACCAGCTAAATAGCTATAACTTCTGGGTTTTAATGCATCTCAGGACACAATTGCATCCATCACAGTTCATGTGCTAGAAAACAGGAGAAAAATATTTTCGTTTGACAAATTAGGCACTGTCTCCTCAAAACAATCTAATATTTATAGACATTCTGACAGACTAATGAATAGATAGATACATTTACATAGAAGGACAAGTACTAGCTTCTAGATGAAAGAACAGAGCAATGTGGTAAAGCATTAAAGACAGACAAATATGTCATGTAGGTTCTGATTATACCATCTGACTGTCAGGAAAAAAAGAAGTAACTTGCTAGCCACATATTAAGCAGACAACTCAACAATGAAAAGGTTTGAAAGTTTCACCAGAACTTGAACAATTTGAATTCTGGAGTCTCTTGGTACTAGCTATATTTTGTTGTTGCTATTGGAAAGGTATCTTTGAAATGATCACTTAAAACCATCTGTATATCTCCAAGAAATCCAGCATCTCTAGGTGAGGTTAAAACATGCCTTAATTTTAAACACTAGCCAAAGAAAGATATCCAATATCTTATCTTTGCTATGATATTATGAGAAACCTGACCTTATTGTTATTCAGCAGGTTCATTATTCCACCTCCAATCAGGCACATTTGTACTGTCATCATCATCAGGAAAACTGGTATAATGAAAGCTGTAAGAAAACATCATTTAATTAAAAAAATAAAATCTGTCAACTAATCAGTAGTAAATAAATAATGGAATATTTTTAAGTCTGGCAGGATACTGTGGGAGTTAAGTCATCAGTATGTTTAAATGAGAAATGAGCTAGAGCAACTTTTTTTATTGGTAGGTCTTTCTACTAGCTCCAACAAAATACAACAAAGTGAAAATAACTTCATAAAGAATATGTCTATAAGGTGCCTTGGAGACCCTGGCTGTGAATAAACAGACTTGCTAGGAAGGATATAGAGACAGTAGCTTAGGTATTTGGTCTGCAGGGATCATGAAGGGTTTTGATTAGCACCATAAATAGGAGTTTCTGTCATAGAAGTTATTAAACTGTTTGAGGATTTTAAGGAACCTTGTTTATCAAAGACAGAAATCACAGCTTTATAGAAACAGCTAGCCAGTGTTAGGACAGAGATAAAAATATAAAATGAAAGAGCCTTTGAAGACTATTCTGCAACCCTTCTTGCACTGAGTTGCACTCATTCTTTGAAGAAAGACAAACTTAGTATGAGAACAGTTGTAGAAATGTGCTTAATAACACAATAAAATAACAGGTGCTTCCCTCTTGGCCTAGGGCAACTGGCTTGAGTTGCCTACAAAGTGGAGAGAATGAACTAGGAGGATAATCACCGAGATGATGCACTGAGCCATTATTCCTTCTGCTTAACTTCTGCTGGAGGAAAAAACACTAGACTAAAGCCAGTGCTTAGTTTTCAGCGTGAAAGGAGTCACAAAGAAGAAAACAGAACTTTTCCTTCAGATGCATAGCATTTCGTTAACACATTGCCAAATGTAGGACACTATGGAGGTAGAGATGAAGGGCATAACAGTAGTGACCGGGATTCTTAAGGTGACTTGTCCTTACTCCTGCAGTGGAAGGGAGATATATCTAACCCAGTCAGGTCTCAGAGTAGAGCAGCCTCAGACGTTGGCCATCAAAGAAAGAGAGCTGACCCCTTGATCCCTCAGCTTTTATACTGAGCATGATGAGGATGGGATGGAATACCCCAGTTGGTCAGTTTTAGGCCACCTGCCCTGTCCGCTCCTCCTGACAGTTGCTCTCCATCCTCAGCTGATCTGAAGAGTATGAATAGATCTGGATACTAACTGGAAAAGTCGTGAACGTTTTCCTTCCCTGAGAATTTTGCATTTTCTTTTTTGCCTTTGTTTTCTCTTGAAACACGTTGGGGAGGTGGGGGGGAAGGGAGATGAAATCAGTGGAATAACAAATACAATGGAAGTTTAAAATGACTTGACTTGAAACTCGATGCATACAAATATCTTAACAGAAGCTTCACACAATAGTACAACTCAGAAATAAACAATGCCACATACACGTGCCCTGAACACAAGCCAAAACACCAGTTATCTTGCAGATTGAAAAACTTCTGGGAGCAATCCTGGAAGTACTGGTTGAGGTCAGTATCCCTAACACACGTACTTACTTACAGAGGGCTATCTGTAATTCAGCTGAGAACCAATATACAGATAGATATGTGATTGGACTGAGTTTTTAGTTACCCACTATAGGTACGTCTTTGAATCCTGAGAGCTGTTTGGCTGTACTCTTAAAGGACTCCTGGTAGGGCATGACCTTTTGGGTCTGCCTGAGCCTTATTTCGGATTTCAGACTTTGCTTGTTCAGGTGACATGGGCAAAGCCCATGCAAGCAGTGCTGCGTGCAGGCATGAAGCCTGCAGCAACATCTTCTCCAAGACAAGGGCAGTAAGCCAAAGTGGACTAAGCCTGGGGCAACTCCCTCTCTCACCCCATATTGGGTCCTTCAGTAACCAGGACAGGGTGAATGTATGGTCATTACACTCCCAAGGTGATCATAGAATCCTAGAACAGTTTAGGTTGGAAGGAGTCTTGTTAAAGATCATGTAGCTCCCACCTCCCACTAGACCAGGTTGCTTAAAGTGGCATTCAACCTGTCCTTGAACACTCTTGTATTCCATCTCAAACACAACGGGTTTGAGACCCAAATCACATTATATGTTCTGGTTATAAACACATAGGCAACTACTAATCTAGTAATTAGTCTTTTTATAGCTTTAATTAAACATATAGCATATAAGGTTGAGCTTGTGAATGTGCTGTGTTCAGTGTGTACTTGGGTACACATTTCCAGAAGGAACCCCAAGTACCAAAGCCTGCAAGGCAACATGTCGTCAGCTGCTATTCCAACATTGCTGCTGACCCTAAGTAATTAATCTTTTTGGATGATGCAAAATGCATACAAGCTATGAGCTCCAAGAAATAATCTGCACCTTTATTTCTACAAAAATCTGCAGCAACTGTGCACGTGTTTTTAATAAAGCAAATACTTTAAGGGTTTAAATACACTTCTTTGCAAGTCGGTTGGCAAAAAGCAAGAAAATTGGCTTTTATGTCCAAAACATAATTATCTGTCATATCAGTCTCTTCTGTGTCTATATACAACTCTTTTTGTTTGAATAAAGACAGGTCAACTAATCCTGATAACTAATTCAAACACCTGACATCACCACATACTGTAGCACCCCAAAGCACTCTAAAGCTAAGTGAACTGTCATTATGGAGCAACTCTCATTGCGCACATGTACATTGTACCCAGTTCTGTCCTGACAGGGAGCTGGTAGATCCCAAGGATATTTTACACCACTTTGAAACTCTGAAGAAAACAAGTTTGAAAATTGTTCTTTCTTCTCTATGAAATAATATAATCTCAAGCAAAGAGACAGCTTCTTACCCTTATTTTCTTCCTTTAAGCTAATTTTAGGATTTTTTTTATATAAATTGTTAATTAAGGAATAGGACCACTACCTTTAATGGCATAGCTCAGCTGCTGGCAGATCTGTTCCTAGATCTGGACATATTTGGTGAAATATCTTGATTATTGTAAACTTTCCCTACCTTTTGCATATTTTGCATGAATTCTTACCATTTAGGATTTCACTTACTCTCCGCATCTTAAATGAGATTCACTGGAAACTCATGAGACTATGTATGCTCTCATTCAATTTCAAACCAGCAAGCAAGAACAAAAAAACTCCATTATGAGCAGGATATTATACAGTTATGTATATGTCACTCAATATGGTTAAAAATAATGCACACGCATTTATGGAGAGATACTGGTGATGATCATTAATGATACAGCCAGTTGACACACAACTTGACTGCCACCCTTTGTCGTACCGAAGTTTGAAAACAACAACAAGGCAGACTGAAACAAACTCTGTGGGTATTCAGGAGACATTGCTATACCTATGGTGGATATACAGGTGGATACCCTGGACATATTCAAGGTGAGGCTCGACGAGGCCCTGGGCAACCTCATCTACTTGAGGGTGTCCCTGCTGACTGTGGGGAGGTTGGACTAAATGACCTTTGGAGGTCCCTTCCGGCTTGGACCATTCTACGATTCTATGATATCTTAAGTATTTCAAATAGCCATGTAACAAAAAAACTTAAGCCTTATTGGCTTACCTGATTCAGTGTTTAGAATGTCTGAGTTCATTGTCCAGGTTGTATGCTTACTTTCAAGCCCTATAGGAGCCAAAGTAATATGACAGATGGAACTGGTGACGGAAAAAGGCAATCTGTTAGAAATAAGACATTTTAAGAGAAAGTCAACCCATCATTATAGCAGAAAGCAGGTGACACAAAAAAGTTCATGACAGGGCTGTGAGCAGGAAATTTGGTGGAGAATAAGAGGAAATTACATCAGTTTCTACTATAGGGGCACAAGAGAATGATTTTCACATTTATTTCTTGGCGCTATTGTTAAATGCATTAAAGGTAGCTGTACAATTAGTAAGAATTCAAGCCAGAATGCAGATAGATCAGTCAATCAGCCTGCATACAGATTCTTGTTAGTTTACATAGAGCTGCATGTGAAAAAAGAAAGTCAAAGCTATCCAAACATGGCTCTTAGCACGGTTCACAAAATTTGAAAACATAAAACCTCTGCATCTTTGTAGCTTTTTACTGCTCTTCAATAATTTTAAGTACTCTTAAAATCCCCTTGCATTTTTAAAGATTAAGAAAAGAAAAGTGACTTTTGGTATGTAGGAAAGCTCTAACAGAGACAGCAGAAACAAGATGCCCTCTGATAACACAAAACGATGTAACGATGTGCACCACACATCGGAAAGATGATGGCAGACAAATGTTAGATGACAGTAACTTCCAATACTTTTCATTTCTCAAAATAATATAGTGCTGTCTGCACATATTCCACAGTGGCCTCATACCAACATACACCACTAGTTTTCCAACTACTTTCAAATCCCATGCATTCCAGCTAACAACATTGATACCACAATGAGCTTACTCAACAGTACTGCATTTTCAAAATATACGTTTTCCTTTTTTCTTTTCTCTCTCTCTTCATTCCCCAAAGGAGGCAGATACAAGAGCCTACATTTTTACCTTCTGAATGAAGAACTCAATTTCCATGCTGAAAACATTTCTCAGGCTGAAGTTCTGTTTTCACTTGGGCAGCTGCGCCAAGTATAAAATAGAAGATCAGAGCCAGAGGGTCAGTAGAGCAAGCTAGAGCAGTAAGTCTGAGTTCAGTTCACAGGGATGGCACTACAAGACTGACCAACCCACCCAGAAAAAACAGAGTGTTGCTGCCCTATGACCACGATGTTACAGTGAAACGTTTTAGCAGTCGCCTGGGGATATTTCAGAAGGTGTACAACTGCATCAGCCTGCACTGATGAGAGCCAGAACTTACAATGAAAAACGTGACCAGTCAGATACTCCAGCTTGAATGGCCCTCATAAGGATTTGCTTTGCAAAAAATATATTTCTTCAAGCACAAAATTAATAGAAAAAAGAAAGTAATTTTTAGAGCAAGGTAGTTTTGTTCTTTCTCTTGCCCAAATGCACCTATGTCACCTCAACTGGTAGAATGGAGGCAGCAATGCTAGACAGCTTTTATGAACTTGTCCATAAGAAGCTTTGCCTGTGCACAAGCATCTTCTCACCTCAAAAGTTAAAAAAAAGATAAATAAAAAAAAAAATCACCTCATTTCTCATTGCAAATATCCATCTTCAAAAACTTAAGGCTTACTATTGAACCCTTCCTACTTTTCCAACATACAACTTTCCAACATCATGCTCTATACCCACATAGCCATGTAGCCTGTGTACCCTCATCCAAATTAGCCCCTTCCCTCCTGTTGCTGGCATATCTTATGAGAGCAGAAAATAGACTAAAATACTTTATAGTCACAACTTTGCAAGAGGAAAGTTCTGCAACTACCTTTTCTTATGACACCACCTGTAAATCAAGCTCTCCATGTGCTGTGGCTCCAGCAGAAGCAAGCAATGGGCTTGATGGAGAAAGTAACTGAGAGAGGTGCATTATCTGGTGTTCATCAGGTGAGCCTCATATTTCATAAAGGGTTATGATGATGAACTTGAGGTCAGCCCCTGAGAAAGTAATGCGGCCATGTCACCCGGTACTCTACTGCTGAAACAAAACGTTCCTTTAGGAAGTCCATGTCTCAGTCTCTTAACCTTGCTTCCTCTCAAGTGAAGAGGAGACCTCTTGTTATGATCACTTGTACAGGTTAAAGACAAATTGTGCAGCAGCACAGTTCCCCTGTAGAAGTTGCAGGTGCTGTACCAAGTGACCCGGTGACACAGAGACATAGCAAACTGCTATGAGCAGAGCGAGCAGAGCTCACCTGGGAATGGATGGAAGAAAGGATGAGAGGTAAATGCTGTGTCTCTCCCTGGAGCACAATTTAGTGAAGCAGTAAAGCCTCTGGTCCTCTGGCCCTAGCAACATTCTCCGTACAAGTGGCATCGCTCCCTTTCAAGCTCTGTGCACGCCACCTTTGCACTTAGATGTTTCTCAGGGTCAGGTGTTACAGTGGTCCCCGCGAAGCAGCACTGAAGAACTCCTAGGATCAAAGGGAAGAAAGGGGAAGCCGAAAACGATATCTGCCCTTTCTCTCCCTTTCCTTTCTCTCCAATTTCTTTATTCTCTTGTACTTTCTTATGCTCACACTGCCCTTCATTTCACTTCCCAGTTGGATATTTCACTTCCCCACTGCCTGACGTGAATTCAGTCTGTTGGCCTCCAAAGTAGAAACAAAATTAACTGCTCAAAATTCTAGGGATTATCTTGGAGCTCCTGGGACTGTAGAAAATAACCTTTTCCAAAACAGTTCTTTCAGTGAGACCCTCAGCCCTCCTCCAGGAATAGTAAATGCCTTAAAGTCTGGATATCAGCTTCACTGTCAGAGGTAATTAAATCTGACTCTCAGCTAAACTCTCTCCATGGACTTGGAGATGAATAAATGTAACATCAAAATGAAGTATTTGTGGTATTTGCTCACCCTTTGTTCTGCTTCTGTAAAGTAATAGAAAGAGCCTGGGGTGTTCCGTACAGTTTCATAGGACACAAGTAAGAATATGGCATTAACTTTCACCAAAAGGTATATATTACATGGGTCTTTCAGTTCTTTCTAATCTTGAAGTTACTGATAAACACTACACACATAGGCAAAAGCTTCAGCATTGGGCCTGAAGTTAACCCAGACTACTGAGTGGCTCCTCTCTACTGTGCTGTTGCTGCTACAACAGACAAAGGCAAGAGTTGTATAACTCTTCTTCTGGCTTCAAAAAGATAATTAAGACCCTACCGTAGAGTTATTTGCTAGGAATTATTTCTTTTGAGTGGTACCAAGTGTACTGTACGGTTGCTTTCCTTTATAGCTGCAGTGCTGAAGCACTAAAAGAAGCAACAGAAATTTTGTGCTACAAAACAAAGGAATTGACTTTTATTTCCTTTCTTACACTGCACAGTTTCAAAAGTTAAGGTTCTGACTTTCTAGAGAAATTTGGAGACTGACAATATCACCTAGCTTATTTAAAAGAGTTTGTTTAGTCTGTTTTGATCTTGTTTGAATCAAAAAAGGGCCAGTAGATAAACATTTGAATATATGACTGAAATTTTGCCATCTTCATTTTTCACTGTTTCCGTCCATGTATCTCTAAACAACCATGACAATACTGACTGAGTTATTAGCAACAGAAGCATCTTTTAGTGAATTTGCATTCCTAAAAGGAAGTGAAAGCATGAAAACAAATTGCACTATCAGGGGTTTTTTTAAACATATTTTTTGGGGTGAATGTATTCAGGATGAAATTAGCCTCTAAGGAGATAGAACTTTAATGGTGTTTCTATAGTTAGTCAGCACAGTAATACATTCAAGTGGCAACCAGCTCTATCGCTATTCATAGTCACACACGCAACTCTGTGAATCTAGCACACCAGGGATTAAATTTTATAGTAAATCATTCTATTCATAATCCAGCCTATGCCCTTAGCTGCATTAGTCAGCCAGAACACATGCAACGCTGGGCAATCCAAGTAGCTCACCAGCATTGCATGAACTACAAAATGATGGCTACAGCCAGCAATGGAGCGTGGTGCCGAGACCCCCATGCTGGTGCCAGTGGGGTTTCTTTGAGCTGGAAGATGGTAGCTGTGGAATAGGTAATGTGGATACATGGCTCTGGGGACCTTCGCCAGCCTTGTTTCATGACATGGTACTGGGCCATATTGACACAGCTGATTGCTTGAAGGCATCTTGGGGATTTCCAACACAGTGCTGCACTGCACCATGGGGTCATGATTGTACTGTGTAATACAACTCCAAATGAATTGGAAGAGAATACTTGGACTGCAATTTGACTTTCTGCAGATATGCTATATATATTAAAAAAAAAAAAAAAACCAAAACCAACCCACACAACATCTTAAGATTGTCCACTTAAATGTGAAAAGTAAAAGCAAGCAGATTAAAAATATCAACACCACCAATTCCTGGTACAAATAGATTATTTCTTAATTAGAAGTGTATATATTTGTAAATTGTTAGTCATTTCAGTTCTGAGAAAACACATAAATATGTTGTCATCTGCCTTAATATTAAGTGGGCTTTCTGGAGAGGCTTTTCATTCATGGTTTAATAAGAGCTGCTCTGATTTTTGTACTCATAGCACAACAGACTTAACAGTTTTGTCAGACATGGGTTAGTTATGAATTAGGGGACTCCACACTGCTTATTTACAGTTGCAATCTGAAGAAAGTGACCTTTCCTGGGAAATGCTTTGTTCCTGTGAGAAGTGCACAAAGAACTGCATTCCTTAACAAATCCAGCCACCCACATGTACAGGAGTATCATCCACAGACGACAATTTATCACCTGCACTTTCATTGACTCGGAAGTCTGCCAGAACTCAATAAAGGCATTCAATATATATGTATTTCTCTCGTGTGTTAGATGTACTTAGTCTATATTTTCAATTAAAATCAGATTAAGACCTTACCATTAAATATTACTTGTATTATCCAATACATAAGTTTGAATGTATGCAATCACCCGTGTTCTCCATTCAGGAAAATTGCCTTTATCCTAGAGGGGTAGAATTAATCTCTTTTAACTTCAGCAGTCTCAGTTTAGGCATCTAGTCTAGTTTAATCAAATTCCTTTGCTCCTTCTGTAGTCAAAGGCCAGTGACAGAGACCTTCAGAAGGCAAATCATCCGAGATGCCCACCATGGGACAGGATGACTTAGCTTTAAGAATAAACTTTGGAAGGACTGGGTAAAAACAATTGCCTTAACTCAGGAAAGATTAAACATTCAAAAACACCATGGAACTATTTATATGTCTTCAGCTATTATTGACAACAACAGACAACATCCAATATTCTGTGGTCGCAAGATAAAATGAAGTGAGGATGAGGCAAAATGTGACAACGGGGTAAACATGAAGACAGGTATAAAAAAGTTGAAAACAAATATTCCTGCATCTAAGTTATTTTAAGCGACTGTTGATTTCCAATGCCTAATGTGATAGCGGGGAAACATCATGCACCAAAGGTATATCTTTACAAGTACAATGGCAAGCCAACAGACCCCTTTTGCCACCAGCTCTGATGTGGAGCATGCTTTCCATACTGACAGAGAAAAATCCACAAGTATGACAGAGCCCTTAACCCCATCAGCAGGTTGAACTGCAATCGCTGTTCATTTTGCTTTCAGTAAGAGAGCTTCTCACCAGCTTCCTGGCAGACAATTAAAATTGTGTAAATGATGCTTTAATGGGGAGATCTGAGGCATCTGGGAGCTTATGGGGAGAAAAAAAAAAAAAAAAAAGTCAGTTCTTCAGCAGAGAAGGGAGAAACCCTCTTCTGCTGATCCATATAACCACTACACTTCTTTATACAGAGAAATTCTATTTATATTGAGTCATCCCCCAGGACTTCACAGCTATGGATAGCAGAAGACATGCTGTATTTAACCCTATTTTTCACAGGGCTTGTCTTCCTTAGGACAAGTTCTTATGGGATAAGATTTCTCACAATTAGTTTCAGCCTTCAGGCGACTTGTTGTTGGGTTGTTGTTTTTAAGTTTGAGACAAACAGTGCAAAATATTTTGTTGCCTAGATATTTTTTTTTCCCTCTGAGCAGGAGACAGATATAGCAGTAGGGGCTCTGCACTGTGAGTCAATTAACGTGAAATCTCTCCAGTTATAAATTCTGATGGGTAACAGCGATTATATAGGCTTACTGACCAATGGTTTCTTGGCTTTCCTCCCACAAGTTACAAGTAATTTTAGAATCCATCAATAAATGTAAGCATTTCCAGTGATTTTCCAGAAAAATTGCTTTTCAAGACTTACTTTCATTTGGTATAACCTGTCTTTTCACACAGCTGTAGAGACTGGGTTGGTAAAACAGGACAAAACTGAACAATAAAAAGCAAAGCCCAACCAATCAAACAAAAAACCTCCAAAATCCTAATACTCTCCCCCTCAAAAAAACCCCAAAACAACTAACAAACAAACCCCGCCCCCCAAAAAGCAAGAATGGAATATCCTTGAGAAACATATCAGTTGCATAATTTTCAACAAAACTTGCCCAAAATTTAAAATTCAGGGAAGTATTAGTCATTTCCACATTCAGCTTCATTATTTCTCTGCAATGCTTCATGGCTAAGGCTTAGCTTATCCCTGTACTGGCTTGCCCTTGTGGGTCTGTTTTCCAGATAATATATAACAATTTTCTCCGTCTCTTTGCACTTTCAGTTTGATCTAAAAACGTTCTTAGTCAAAAGTGTTCTACAGAAACTTCATGGAGTGACTGGCATTATCTTTCTTACATGTAAGATTAAGTTGTTTCAAAGTTGTTCAAAATTTTCTCCCCCATCATTTCCCTTTTGAAAGGAAAAACAGAAACTACATCTGTGGGAAATCCACCTTCCAAGTTGCCGTGGAGTCATAACACCTAGAAGCCTTGACTGATGCAGTCCTGGATAGGAAACACAATGGAGAACTAGATTTTACTAGAGCATCATCAGTTCAAATGGCCTCCAATTAATATTTTATGTCTGACAAACTGAAAATTCCTTCTCTAAACACCAAAACTTCTCTTCACCTCCCATCCCCAAGCAGCTCTAGTAAGTATGCTGGGGCTTTAAATATCAGCTATAGAGCTTCAGTCATGCTGAAAACTAGCTATTTATTCAGTTTTGCACATCAGAATTTTGCTAGTGCCTCATACAGACTTAGTCTCACTCTATCACTGCTTAACTTCTTTAATAGCCTCTTATGATGGATACGCCAATAAAATTGAAGTCAAGGACTTCAAAGCATCTTTGTTGCTATTTTTCTAAAAGACTCAAGAACATTTGGAGATGCTATGATGCAGTAAAGGATACACCTGGTTCTTGCTTGAAAAACAAGAAAAGAAATACAGACATGTTTGATTTTCTGATAACCTGGTTTTTATTAAATTTTCTAATCTAGATATCCTACTTAAATCCTTCTCCTTGAATACTCACTATGCTGACAAAGCAGTAGGCATTACAGTATGTTAAGATCTCCTGTATACCAACTATAGGAGCCAGAGGCAGTACCTAGAGCACAGGAAAATGAGTATACAGAGAGGAAAATATGCAACTGATACCTTCTTTCCATAATTTTGGGACTCCGGGGGCATCAGAGGAGGACATGAGCCCTAACTCATCAAATTAGGAGGAGGTACTTACATTCTGTCTGTTCTTTTATGCCATCCATTAAAATAAACAAACTTCTACCATTTTGGAGCCAGCTAGTGGTCGATTCCACTGAAGGCAAGATGGACTCTGCATGTTTGTTATAGCCATATCCTTTTGGCTGTAGGAACAGCCTGGGAGGAATTAGCTGTACAAACTGACTGTAATTCTCTAACATGCAGCAGCTCTTTTGCTTCAAGAAGAAAAAGAAAGAGACAATAGAGGGGCTGAGGATCTTCAGGCTTCAGAGAAGGCTCCTTTGTACAGAAAGTACCTTCTGCAGTTATCTATATCTGGAAGGAAAACCTCCTGCTTGTGTCAGAAGAACTCAAATATCTTGGTGAATTGTTTTATGAGATGTGCCTCTCAACCTTTGAAATTACAAATAACTGAATCTTGCAGTAAGGGAAGAGAGCACCACCTCACCCGCAACTGAGGTGCTTAGCACACATCAGCTAAAAGTATTTTTAGATCAAATTGGAAGTGCAGTGAAAGACTGAAGCTGACCAGAATCATAATCCAATGGAAAACCTTACACAGACACCTGTTTCAAAGTGATCCCTGTCTCAACTGGGAGATCAAAGAGTGTCACCTACCACTGATAAGCTCAGATAAGCCTCTGGAATCCTGGATGCTTTGCAGATCCCAAACCTCTTAGCAGAGGAGGCTCACTTATCACGGTTTCTTTCGGGTCTCCTGAAATTAACTGGCAAAATTTCACAGCATGTAAAAGAGGATAGCTTGGGAATGAGCGCTGCATTCTTCACCATGCTTTTGAGACCTCACAGGCTTGTCTCCAAAGTGCTCAGTGAAGTAAATTAAAGAGTAAATTGAATGTTGTTCTTATTTTTATTTCCCCAAGATTTAGTGAAACAACAGCTAGAATACACACAGACACAGATAGCTAGAATGAGTACAGCTTATCTGTGAAGTAATTTCTGTGTCTGTCTCTGTCACACACATGTACACTATTTCCTTCCTGATGACAAGACTGACCAGGGCACTGATCAGCCACGTAGCTGATATTGGCAGTGACAAATCCCTTTCACAGCTCAGAAGAACATTAAATAAATTCTCCCAAGACGTTGGCAGGCGTTCTCCTCCTTGCTCTGTCACTCATGGTGAAGGCTGAAAGGCTGATTAGAAATTAAGCAGGGGTATTCTGGAAAGGAAAAATCTCACTTGATGGGGAATAAGTCAAGACTATAAAATGCATTTAATTTCTTCTCTTTTTTCCTTCAGTTTTAATTTGGAATAAAATGTCTCTAGCAGATAATTTGGGATTACGTTCAAACTCATACATAGTGCAAAAATATATCTGCTTCACATTATCCCAAACAATACCAGAGAATTAACTACTGGAAATAAAACTGCTGGAAAGCAAACACAACGCAGAAGAAAAATCCATGGCTCCCTTCATTTCCCAACTCCTCCAAAAACATACACCTATCAAAAGTTTGTGCTAAAATACAACCCTAACATTCATATCCTTTCCCACAAACATTTTATTTTAACAGAGCCCTGTTTCTAGTGCAAATGCTAAGCAAAAATGATGGCAAGAAGCTGAAGCTCTCTTCCTCTCAGGTGAAGTGTTAGCTGGTCAGAGCCTGTCAGGTGTTTATGAATTGCATTCAGCACTTCTCAGAATTAAGAATATGGCCTCTCAGTAACATTCAATGGTTCATAAATACTACAGAAAAAAAGGAAAAGAAAAAAAAAATCAGATCATCAACAAATCCAATCTCAACCCAAAGTTCACAGTGTTTTTTACTTGCACAGCCATTGAGATGACTCCTTTCTCCCTTCCCCTTTTCCTCTCCTAACAGATTCTGCTTGGCCATTGGTGCTCTTCAGAGTATATGACTCTGGGGCACCATTTAAGAGCCAAAACTTTGGGCCACAATTTTGGAACAGAAAGCAGCAGTACCGGATTTTAGTAGCCAACAGGACAAAGCCTAGAGGGTCTGTGGCATGAGCCACCAGCAAGCACATCTCCACACAGCAAAGAGCTATGGCTATGATGAAATAGAAGTGATGAGCAGCAAAATGGTAAAGGAATAAGGAAAAGCTTGGCAGCAAAACTGTACAGTTGTGCAAGGGAAGAAAGTAGAATTTCGTTATAAACCTGTGGTAGAGCCACTTTGTTCCAGACAGTGTTCACAACTGGGTGTAATTGTTATATGCTGACAGCACTCTAGGAGAGTTTAAAGCTGTAAGTGACATAAATATTTACTTTTGGGAGCTTTTAATCTGCCACAGTTATACAAAAGGTCCACAGCAAGACCTGTTGTTGTGCTGGACCCAGCAAGGAAGGTTGGGGCTGTGCCCCAGTCCAGCCTTGTATAGCTGCATGGATTGAATGTCGGGCTGCAGCATCCCTTCTGAAGCACAGACGAGTCCAATTACCCCAGTCAGCTAAGATGTGCACATACTGTCCTGTCTGACAGGGTACGTTTAATGGGCAGGACTCAATGAAGGGGAGGAAGTTTCATTGAGGCACAAGTTGCTGGTGGACTTCAGCAGGGTGAATGTATAGAGGCAGTCAGTATAATGATGGCTATAAGGCAGCATAGGCAGAGAAAACGGTTTAGTGCTCTCAAAGACAGTGGGCTCCAAAGATGTTTGATGTACCTTCACACTTGAGGGTATTCAGTAAACTTGTATGGCAAGATGAGGCCAGGCACAACAGTTTTATAGTACCTGATTACATGCTTTGATGCAAGATACTAAACCAAATGGAGAAATGAGTCTACTCCAATATGACAAGTTCCATATTCCTCTAGATTTATCATTTTAATAAGGGAGATTAACTTTTCAAAGCATGTTGTCTAGAATTTGTCATGGTGACTGATGATGCTTCTGTTGATTTCATAACAGATTTTGCATTTAAAAAGCATTTTATAATCTTTTGTGCCAACTCTAGAGCTATATGCTTCCCTATCCAACTACAGCTAATCTTCAGGAAACCACAGCCCTAAGAACTAGTTTCCCAAGGAAACTCTTCTAATCAAGTTATTTTGAAAATACATCCCCAAATTTGTGCACAAACTGAACCTGCTGATTGGATAGTCTGCGTTCTTGTGAAGCTCAGGTTAGTCCAAGCCTTCCTGTGAAGAACATCTTAGAACAAACTGAAGGAAAGAGGGAGAGAAGATTCAGTGTCTACCTTTTCCAGGTAAAGAGCAGAGAGCTTTTTAATTAATAAAATTTCTATTACAAGAACACACATTACATACTACTTCTGTTGGGTATTAAAATCCAGCTTACTTTCATTTTCATCCTTGAAAATCTACTTTTTTTCTTTTCCCAGTAAGGTAACAAAAAATTAATTTCTGCGGTTGCAAATAATTTTAAAGAATAGTGCACAAGATTCAAAAGGGGGAAGAGGAAGCTGTCAGACAGTGAAAGAAGGTGTCTGAATTAGGAGAGTGTAGAATCTAGCCACTGCAAAAATATTAGCGATAGTTAACATTCATACAGCAGACATGGACTCCTTTGGACAGTCTTTTAATTGTAAATTAACCTATTAAACCAGAATTGAGATGAGGCCCATTTGGCCTGAAAAATCCCAGTACAACTACATAACAACTCTTTGGTTGCTCACTATAGCTAATGCTGGCAAAAGGTTAAGCACTGGAAAACCCAGACAAGGCATTTTTTGATCTCTCAATACACATGTTCACCACAGGTGTTTATCTGTGGTACATTCCCAGTAAAAATCTCATTAACCTAAACACTGGCAGAAGAGGTCCGTTTGGAAGCTCCTGGCATGTTGGCTGTTTTCCTCAGGATGGAAAATTTTCAGTTGTGAATGTGCAGCCAGTACTACTTAAAAATATCAAAGTGATTATATCACCGGGGTGAGGTGTCTGTTTCCCTGTGGCTGAGCGCTGTTATCCCTAGGTCCTCCTCCTAGACAACGAGAGCACCAAAACCAAGACATTTGCTGCGGAAATCAAACACAGCCCTGAAGGAAAGCAACTTGCCAACAGGCTGCTGAATAGAGGAGCTGTTGAATTAACAAAGGCTCTCAAGAAATATCTGCCATCAAGCCATGGCTCCCCAGTGGCACATCTCTGCTCCAGCTATTTATATCCTGTGTTTCTGCAAAGCCAGATGCAGGAAAGTTAAATCAATTTGACTTGAAGCTCTTTTTCAGTCAAGTATCACACTTTAAAATGAAAGAAGCTAGTAATCTTATGTTAGGATATTTTTAACCCATTGTTCTTAGTGTGTTTTAACAAAACTGTGAAGCTATTCACCGTAAATAGAGAACAAGCCATAATTCAGAGAGGTGAAGACTTAAATGTCCAATGGCTCCAGGGCTTGTGGTGCTTAATGAAAGATGCTTACAGCTCAGCCTTCAGAGGTTTGGACATCTCATACTGCAGGGTATACTCAGGGAAGCACAGCCAGCCTTCCTAACCCCAGAGCATCATTCAAGTAACTCAGTCACATTGTCTCAAGAAATTAGGTGTTATTTTTCCCTTTGCCAGCAACCCTGACTTCTGCCTCACCAATACATTATTCACTTCAATTTCCATTGCAAATTCATGATGGTATTGACTTTTTCTTATTAGTGTGGAAAAATTAAGGTAAAGCACAGACTACCTGAAATCCTTAATAGATGATTAAAGTCAGCAGGCATGTCATGGAAATTTTCATACTACTTAGCCTCTTTTGTAAACCAAAGGCTAATATATGACCCAAATAATTACAGTCTATGAACTTTCACAAGCAGCCCGAAGGCAGCTGTGGAAGGTAGGATAGAGCAACAATTTTGAAAGAGCAGCAGGCAGCCAAACACTGTCGGGATAAAGCTTTTCTTAGTTCATTAGCATCAAGTGGGAATCAGATAACAGGAATGAACTTTCACAGATACTCAGCTTTTGAAAATGCATTTAAGCTAGGGTATTTTTTCTAAGGCATGGTACCACACTGTTAAAACCNCCCCTTTTTAAAACCTTTTTTTTTTTTTTTTTTTTTTTTTTTTAGTTTTTTATTTTAGAGAGGGGGGAGAGAAAGAGAAGAAGGTAAGTTTTCCCCATAACCACAACCCACCTGCACTGGAAATAGCCCTAAGAAACATGAATGACAAGTGTCGGGTTTTCCTTTACCTCTGCTCAGCATTTTGAAAATAAGGAGAGAAAAATGAGAAAAAAAAAAAAGAAAAAAGAATAATCAAAAGCAACAGCAAGTAGGGAAGGGCAAAGCAAGAGACTGATTGAGAGTAGTCCTGAGAAGAAGGACTTGGAAGTGTTGGTGAATGAGAAGCTCAGCATGAGCAGGCAATGTGTGCTTGCAGTCCAGAACATCAACTGCATCCTGGGCTGCATCAAAAGAATCGTGGCCAGCAGGTCAAAGGAGGTGGTTCTGCCCTTCTACTACTCTGCTCTCATGAGACCCCACCTGGAGTACTGCGTCCAGCTCTGGAGTCCTCAACAGAAGGGCCTCTTGGAAGGGGTCGAGAGGAGGGCCACAAAGATGATTGATCAGAGGGCTGGAGCACTTCTATGGAAACAGACTGAGAGAATTGGGGTTATTCAGCCTGAAGAGAAGGCTCCTGGGAGAACTTATAGCAGCCTTCCAGTACCTAAAGAGCACCTACAGGAAAGATGAGGTGGGACTCTTATCAGGGAGTGTGGCGATAAGACAAGTAATGGTCTTAAAATGAAAGAGACTGGATTTATACTAGATACTAGGAAAAAATTCTTTACTGTGAGGGTGGTAAGACACTGAAACAGGTTGCTAAGAGAATCTGTGGATGTCCCATCCCTGGAAGTGTTCAAGGTCAGGCTGGATGGGGCTTTGAGTAGCCTCATCTAGAGGGAGGTGTCCCTGCCCAGAGCATGGGTGTTGGAACTAGATGATCTTTAAAGACCCTTCCAACACAAACCATTCTATGAAACACAGGACAGCATGGGGAAAATTTCATCAGACATCAGTAACTGCTTCTGATGCAGTATTACAGATTATTTAAATGAAAGCTTTTGAAAGGCTTTCTGGCAAATGCACCATGTAATTTCTGTAATAGCAAAACCAAAGTTACTTTAAAAAACAAATAACACAAAAAAAATGCAGCCATTATCGTCTCATGAAGCTACAGCCGAATAAAGAAATTCAACAAAGAAAATTAGATGTCTTATCCTCTGTGTGTGTTCTCTGTATCCAACTCCGGTTTAAGAAAATCAGGGAGTTGAAAGATAGCTGATCTATTGGTATGGTTACAGCACAAATTTGCAGGACAAAGAACAGGTTTCTGAACTTCTACTATAAGAGACAGGAGAGCGAGGGGAAGAAGAGCTAAGCAGCAGCTCCCCCAGACAGCTAACAGGGGCAAGATAGGTCTTAATCAAGATAAAACCAGCATACGGTGTCATGAGAAAGCACTTAACTCATTTTAGAAATCTAGTGCTCACAGACAGTGTACGTGTAGCCACGCACCAAACGAGATGAGGTAAACTGAGGAAGACAACATGGAGAAGGCAAGAAAAAAAAAAAGTCTTAATTAACACTTCTTTTCTTTTAAAATAATATATATAAAATT